>CM031239.1:1025003681-1025603681 GCA_018340775.1 Taxus wallichiana var. yunnanensis
AAGAAAATAAATATCTACCTCTTTTCTAGTCCAAGATTCATTTGGTATTCCTCCATCTCTTGAACTTAAAGGCCCACAATTAATCAAATAAAGCTGTTGTATTAATTGCTTCTACCCAAAAATGCAAGGGCAATCTAACATCTATCCTCATACTTTTAGCACGTTTCATGATTTTCTTGTTCATTATTTCTATAACACCATTATCTTATGGTGGTCTTGGAACCATCCTTTCTCTATGTATTCCATTCACTAAAAAATAATCATTGAAAACCTTACTATAGTATTCACCACCATTGTCAGATCTTAGGAACTTTAACTTTGAATTTGATTCATTCTCAACAAGGGCTTTCCATATTTTAAAGTCTCAAAAAAACATCAAATTTATGTTTAATACAATAAACCCATACCTTTCTTGTAGCATCATCAATGAAAGTAATAAAATCGGGATCCTCCATTAGAGGCTACGGGTTGGATCCTCCATTATGAGCTATAGAAGCTCCAATTTCGCTTCATCTTAGTTTCCCCAACTTTGAGAAATCTCACTCTCTTTTTCTTTCCAAAGATAGAATGCTCACAAAAATCAAGATCTAAATCTTTCAAATATGATAACTTACCCTTAGCCTTTAAAATATGCATTCCTTTTTGACTTATATGGCCAAATCGATTATGCCACATGCATGCATATGAATCTAAAGTAGATAACATAGAAAATGAATCAATAACATAGGTAGATAAATATAACGTTCCTACCTTCTTACCTCTTGCCACAACAAAAGCACCCTTGGTGAATTTCCAAGAGTTTTTTGAATGTAACCATGCAACCAACTTCACTAGTTTCCATGTAGAAATAAGATTCCTCTTAAGGCTTGGCACATGCCTCACATCTTTCAATACCCATGTATTTCCATTCTACAATTTTAGATGAATTTTCACTTTACCAGTAATACTGCAAGGTTCATCATCACCAAAATAAACATGTTCAAAAAAATTTCCCTTGACATAATTTTGAAATAACCCTTATTAGGAGTTACATGGAAAGAAGCTCTTGAATCTAAAACCCATGATTCTATTCTATTATCCAAAGAAAGAGTAAGATCATTTTGCATTACCTCTACTGCAATATTTACCTCTTTATTTTAATCTTTACCTTTGTCTAGGGGTTGGTTCTCATTATCCTTTGACCAATAATCTTTCTTTGTATGTCCTTTCTTTCAACATTTTCAATAGGTAATTCCCTTACCTTTGGTTTTAGATCTGCCATCCTTGACATTGATTTCCCATTATTCTTACTCTTGGATCTCTCCTTCGCCGACCTTTGATTTCTACATTTAAAGCATTCCCGGATGATGATTCCTCTATATTTTTCTTATGAATTTTTTCATTCAAGATTATACTAACCACATCATAAAACTTCAAAATATTATTAGCAGATGTTGTATTACTAACAACCATTACCAAGTTATCCCAACTATCAAGCAAAGAACATAAGAATAAAAGTTCTTTCACTTCATCATCAAATGAAATATCAACCAATTTTAACTGATTTATAATATATAGACTTCATTCAAATGACTAGATGTAGATCCACCTTCATGCATCTTAGAACTAAATAGTTTCTTCATCAAATAAACTTTATTTGAAACACTAGGTTTTTCATACAAATTAGCAAGAGATTTCATTAACTCTACCGTAGATGTTGCTTTTGTAATATTAGAAGCCACCGATGCTTCCAGGCTCAATCTTATAGATCCTAAAGCCTTTTTGTCAAGAATATTCCATTCTTATCTAGTCATCTTTGTAGGTCTAGAATTTTCATCCAACGGTAAGTGAAAATTTCTTTGATATAGATAATCCTTAATCTGCATATTCCATAATTGATAATTTCAGCCATCAAACTTCTCTACATTGTATTTGTTTTCTTCTGCCATTGTTGTAGCTTCCACTCAATTAGAAAACCCTCTCGTGAGTAAATATGTCAAAAAATAAAACCCTCAAACAAAGCTCGATACCAATTTTTGGGGTTAGCACAAGGTTGTATGAATAATATATCATATCTAAGCATACATGTAATAAAAGAAGATATTCTACCAGAATAAATATACATAACAAGAGATAAATCAACACCAGATTTAACATAGTTCACCCAGTGTGGGTTACATCTACCAAGAAATAAGCCAATCTATTATCCAAAGCTTTCAGAAGATATACAATTAAAGATCTACAATCTTCCACACCTCTCAGATGTATAATACTTTCTTTCTCTCAAGATTCTCCTTCTTCTCCAAGAATTCTCTCTCTCACAATTATTCTCACAATAATCATCAATTCTTACAATCCTCACTTCTAAACCCTAACTTTCATGCTTATATAGGCATATAAAAACTTAGGGCACTTAGCCATGTAATTACAATCAATAGATCTACTTTAATACTAAATTTAGATCTAATTCTTGAGTGTTAAATAAAACACTCCCACACAGGTAATCGATGCTAGTTAGCCATAACTGATGTCAGCTCCTCCTTTCCTGATTGATTCCTATCATAGATGAATGATGTCGTCCCTCCATAAGCGATTCGATTGTGATTTCTTGTAAGTTTAATATATCATGTTAATCTAAAGTAATTGAGCTCCATAACTCAACATAAAATGAAAAATGTAAACAAAGAACATGTGCTACTAATCCTCGATGAGGAAAGAGTCTATAAAGGATCTTGTAGATGTTGTAGAAGAACAATTTTTTTGGGTGATCTCACGCCATTTGTGTTGGTTGCGAGGTTTTTAGGTGATCACACACCAATGATCTAAAAGAAGTATAAGGATAAAAGTATGGTTTCATCCTCCAACCTTTAACCGTTTCTCACAATGTATAACACCACTGTAGATGGTGTGTAAAAATATGATCTAGTTTGACCATTTTCGATCCAATGCCAAAAAAGAAAAATGTTGTATGTTGTGTGCTAAGAACTATATGCCATGTAAAATTTGTTGTGAGTAGTGCTATATATTGTACTTCACTAAAGAATTATATGTAACTGCCCCCTGATGATAAGCATCTAGGAAGAGTCGGGGATGCCCAAGCGCTACCATCCTGGTTTGGGCGTTAGTGTCTATGTTGTAGTAAGGACCCAAGTCAAAATTTGATCCTTGTCCAATGTTGATGATTGTGTTGTCTTGTACTATGTTATACTGAACTATGTGTGTAGACTACTATATAGGGTGACTGAATCACCCAAATGATTCCCCCCTCGTTTGGGGTTCATGCGACATCACCGAGGAGTATACAACCCATAGGAAGACCAACCATTGTTCTAAAAATTATGCCCTTTAGGAGTGTGTTTAATAGAAACCAAGACACACAAAAACAAGTGGCTAGGAGACAAGTGTTAGTACAAGTAAATATGCATATAAAATGTAGGCTAGTAAACAAGTAGACTATGTGTAATCTAAGGCGTAGTAATACAATAGACAAGAAGACAATGTAGACCACAAAAAGAGGGTTGTAAATGTGGGACATCACTCACGATGTTGCAAGAAAATCAAGGATGACTAGGAAAAAAGTGTACAAGTGTGCACACAAGACAAATGGAAAAGCCGACAAACAATGGAAAACAATGACAAATAAGAGAAAGTAATGTAACAGACAACCACGGTGGAAAATAGACCTACAAGACAAATTTTGCACATGAAGCACCCATTAACATGTTAGAAAGATAAAATGTATGTCAAAGTGTGTATAATCCGATAATAATGTGCTATGAAACATGAAAAAATAACACTTGTAGTGTATGAAAGTGGATGCCCCAAGAGACATTGTGGGACTGGTAATGTGTACTCGCACCTTTGGAAGAATCCATGATGCATGTATAGATCTGTAGAATCTTCGATCACAACTAGAAAGCAAGTGAATGTGCATGTGTGTATGGAAATATAATGACATATAAGATATTTATCTATCATGTGTAATAAAGTTTACACGTTAGCATAAGAAAGTAAGAGTAAATGTGACCAAGATATGCAAGATGTTGTGGATGAGATGAAATGGGATGAATAGTGAATGATAGGATTGATGTGCCCCCGATTGGATTTGTATGTATGAGATGAGGTTAATTTATACATGCCCCCTCATAATTCAAGAATGAATCATAGAGAAAGAGTGTGTCATCGGGAAATGGTTTGAATTATGTGTATTAGAAAGATGTGATCGTTAAAGTGAAAAGTGTGAGTGAATGATTGATGGAACATGTTAGTGTGATGAGGTCCATTCAAGATGTAGACCCTCAATAGTTGAGTATGGACCATGGAGCTAGAGTGCGTCGTCAGGTAGTGTGCATTGCAAAGGTTTGATCATGATGCATATAGTATAAAATAGAATAACATGATGCGTAAGTAGAATATGGTAGAATGATGTAGATTGTAAATGTGTGATATTTTGTTTGAGATTGACACTATAAATATGTGTATTGAATGTGTTGAATTTGAGGATGTGTAATGTGTAGCATAATATTTATAGATTGTGTAAGTGGGGAAAGTGGGAAGTGCATATAATGCATACTAGAAGTAAAGAGATGATGTCGAAGATATGTATAGTGAAAAATGTGTAGAATAAGGTGTCGTAAATGTGAAATGTGCGGTGTGTGAGGCTCATGTGTATAGGATGCCCTCAACGCAGTAAAGTGTGAATTGAAGCACGAGAGTGCGTCAGGGTAATGATGATACAAATAATGTATCAAAGTGTGAATGTGTATAGATGCGTAGGATGATGTATATAATGTGATTATAAAAATGGTAGACAAATAGTGATACAAGAGTAGGATGGGGGGTTTGAATTGGCATGATGCCCCTGAAGTATGTGTGATAAAGAGTGAAATTATGCAATGTCATCTAGGAGATCATCATTTTCATGGTCAAATCCAAATGGAGAAGCATCAAAAACTTGGTAAGCAATAGTGTCAGGTTGATCAAATAAAGAGCCATTGAGGTGTAGATTGTACATGCCCATAGCATATTCCTCATTAGTGAAGGGAGGTAATGGACATCCATGTGCATACCAATGAGTGAGATTCTATGTATAGCCAATAAATGAATTATTGCAAATGAACACATGACCGAAGGGAATAGGAAATGAGATATCAATATGATCAGGGTCTAATGTTCCCCAATGTAATCAAGAAAAGATTTCCCTAATGTAAGTGGAGAAGAGCGAGGAGCTCGCACAAGAAAGACTATGAGATGAAAGACACGTAGACCATAAGCAATAATGATAGTGATGAAGCCATGATATAGATGAGGATCATGAGGTGGAGGATAGAGATCCTCAAAAGTGAAACCCATTTGAGTCAAGCCATCATGTGTACATATAGATTCATCACAAGTAGGATCAAATAGAATATGCTCCCAATAATAATCATTCATAAAAAGTGTACATGTAAGGGAAGGACATGCTAATGGTGGATGCACATGCAAGAGTGAAGTAGGTGGAACAATATTTGATGTGTGGATAGGCCCTCGATAAAGTACCATAGCATTTTTAGTAGGAAGAGGGGGCGATGGTGTGGATGGGATGGTATCGAACATACAAATACCACCTTCAAGTTATGGAAAATGAGCTAGAGTATCCATAGGTTGCGGGTCATTGGTGGTAGAAGATGTTCGAGTAGGAAGTGTAGTGTTGGGATCATGTTCACAATATTTGAATGGGTGAATATGACTATGAATTGTATATTCTATGACCTTATGTAATAATTTGACATAACAATATACTGTAGAAGGAACTTCTTGCATGACATGAAGCCATGGCCTACTAAGTAAAAATTATACGAAATCGGGTAGTCAATGACAAAGAAATCCTTATTAAGAGTTTTTGGCCCAATAGTGATAGGAAAAGTAATGTGACCTATGCATGGATGAACAGATCCATCATATGCGCAAAGAGAAAGGGATGAAGGACTAACATTAGTAGTAGAAAGACCGAGCTTCTACAAGAATGACATAGTGCAAAGATTTATCTTAGATACATTATTTATGATGTATCGTTTAACACCCATATTATAAATGCGAAGCATGATGTATAAAGGTGGATCATTGTAAAAAATGAGAAGATCAACATTAGGATTCAAGAGAAAAGTAATGTGATGAGAAAATGCATCAACAAATGTGTTATACATTATATCTAGATGAATATTAGTAGAATGAAAGTAATAGCTAGGAGAGTTATGATTTTATCTATTAATTCAAGATTAATGAGGAGGAAATCATTAATAGAGATACTCGTGATGAGAGGATCCTAGGAAGATATAAACAATGGAAGTATGAGGACCTAAGGGTGTTCAAATCAAGTTTGGTTTCACCAAAATGATTAAGTGAAATATGAATAAATATTTTATAAAATGCTTAATTTGATTGCTATTGTAGTAGTAAATGAATAATCAATTAAGTACCAAAATTAACCCAAACAAACTAAGCTAGGAAATATGAAACCCTAAGTGTAAAGAGGGGATAAAATGACTTAGCTATTTTTCAAAGATCCGAATGTGCACTAAGCTAAAAAACTAGAAAATATGAAGAACAGACTATCACATTGAAGCTCAGAAAAATGTAGATTTGGAGGAATAAGTTAGATTGGGGCACCCAAAAAGTGGCGGGGAGCTGCGAGCACCACACACCGGTAGTGGGCTCCTATGATTGTGAAAATGCTAAGAAAACCATCCTTGACTAGTTGTAAGGTGTTCATTATCCTTCACCTTTGGTCACTATGAAGTCACACAATGTTCGTTGAGGTCGTTGGAAACCTGTAATTAAATAATGACTTACAAAACCTTAAAAAGACATCAAATACTAAAAATGAAAGATACAAAATGAGGGTTTGAATTGTCCTTAGTTGTCAAACAACTGATCTTACGACTGAGCATTATACTAAATTTCAAACCCAATGTAGTTATATGGGTGTGTGTGTGTGCGGAATCATGCCCTAGGTGTCTCTTGTGCATGTAACACTTGGATAACAAGAAAGTAACTAGATGTACAGAAATGTAATAGATGTGTGCATGGAATAGAATAAAATCCCCTCCTATGAAGTGTATGTAGAATAATGCAGTCCCTTCCCATGAATGGATGCTTGAATGCTCTTGAATAACCTTTGGATGCAACCTTAGGTGATGATAGCTAATACTTAGTGCTCAGTCCTTTATTATGATCACATAAATTTATATTTATATGATTCCCTTACTTGAAGTTTGTAATTAACCCCGAAAATGCCAACTACTAGAAAGATAAGATTCTTAAACGACTAGAAAGGACCCAAAAGATGTGAAAAAGGTAGAAAGAGGTCAAGGACGTCGAGAGGGGATGGGGGCGCTGGTGTCCAGAATGAGAAATTTTGAAGTATGAAAATATAGATTGAGCTAGAAAGGGTGTAAGACCAAAAGTGGCAATAGAAAGAAAGCAAAGATGGCCAAAGACATGGGTTAATTAGTAATTTTCTTACTTAGGAATCATATGAATAGTAGTATGTAATTAAGACTAGATAATTACCCAAAGTGCATGATTTTATGTCTACAACATTCTTCATTGGAAAATTTATACACCCTAATTTACGAGTGCCAAATTTGGACATTCTTTCTTGGGAATCTTAAAAGTGTTGATTTTTAGGTTAAATTTAGACATTATTTGATGGTAAATTTAATTCATCCTTCCAAAATTTAAAAATGAAAATTATTAGTCTAATCCAACAATTTTATTCTTCAATATTCCCAATTACTTGGTTAGAATTAAAATCTTCTTCCTTAGTAAGTTTGAAGAACAAATATCAATTAAAATTGTATGTGATTTGTAACAAATAAATATAACTCGCAATTACATCTTAATCCCCATGATCCATATTTACACGCCAAAAGACATTATTTCAAGTGGAGTGAACCCACCCGCCACTGACACATGACAGATCCATCAATGGATGAGGTCACGCTGGGGAGGAAATTGAAGCACAAACATGTTTCAATTGTCGATCACATCTCCCGTGGCTAACACATGCCAGTATGAACAACGATGTAGAGGAGGAAGGAAAGGTTGTTGAAGTACGATCTCCTACAAACCGATACTTGGAGATGAAACCTCAAAAGGGATGAGCCATAATTTTAACATGAAAGTAGGGAGAGCTAGAGAAAACCCTATTCTATGTTGTCATAACAAGGTGAGAGATCAAAATAGCGTAGGGTAATGAAAGTGGTTACAGGGTCGCTGAAAAATGAATGATGCATATCTTAATGTCCATGTCGTCTCCTCCAAGGAAGAAAGTAGACATGGGTTACAAAGGGCTATGTTGAGGCATGAGAGATGAGCCATGAAATTTCCCAAGTTGCAGGTTGTGTAGGGATGGTTAATTAGATGAATGTTTCTTGAAATTTGTTAGATTTTCAAGATATTAGCTAATAGAAATGTTGTGTTTGGATGATGGATTTGGAAATGGTGGAGACATGTGCTACATATATGGTCTACAAAGGTCTTTGTGTGAGGAAACATGTGAATAATGCGAGCAAACTCAAGATGATAAAGTGCAAGACATATAATGGATCATTATTGATTTTTTTCAAGTTGCTTATTTTCCTTCATCTACTTGATCTTAGAAGTATAAATGGGGTCTACAAAGTCCTTAGAAACAAGCATTTCGAAAAGGCTTCTAACATGGAACCTATTGGATTTTTACAATTTTTACTTTTTGCACCTTTAAGAAAAAATTACACTCATGTTAATACTATAAACTCAATTATCAATTATTGTTCACACATCATATGTTTTCTTGCATTTACTCAAGCTTCAAAATGTAAAGGGGGCTATAAAGTGCTCCAAGAAACAAGCATTTTAATTGAGTTTTGAACATGGAAACTTTTAAATTTTTCTCATTATTTATTTTTTCCCCTTTAACCATAAATTCCACTCACATGAATAATTAGACCAAGATCAAGTCAATAAAGTGTATGTACTTTATTTTCACCTTTTTATTTCCAAATTTCTATTGTTGTCTTCATCTTCATATAAATAATCAAATGTTGCCCAATCAAAAGTCTTGAAATTGTTCCTAGTATGCTTTCAACCTTGGAAACCTATTGGATTTTCCTAATTTTAAATTTATTTTCACCCCTATGAGTGAAAATTTCACTCATTGCACATCGTTCGCTTCCTTGCAGTTAATAAATCTTAGAATTGTAAACAGGGGGTAAAAATTACCACATGAAGAAAGTATTTTAGTTGGGTTTCAAACATGGAACCTTTTCAAATTTCCCCATTTTTATATTTTTCCCTAAGAGTGCATATTGTGCTCACATGAATATTACTAGCAAGATAGAAACCGTTCTGTAACGCCCACTAAAACACACCCCAAATACAACATCGAAAAACTTGAATAATTTTTTTTGACTTGTTTGGAGTTTACACGACAACACAGGTGACCAGAAAGGGCTACAACCAACTCTCAATAATCTTGACACAACATTGACCACATAGGCAACAAGGAATCATACAACACCCATCACGAATAGTTCACTTTTCTCTTCAATAAGGCACAACATAAAATTCCAAACACAATACACAGTTATAGTTAAGGACATCCCACGGTGTAAAATATTTTAAGGTTATGTATTTACAAAAATGTCTTTCAAACTTGACTTTACGATCTAGAAGATTCATGTTTTGATTTGCACAATTATTTTCACAAAGGTGAACTTCTTTCTTTTTCTACTAACTAATTAACTTAAGACCAAACTTTCTAAAAGAGAATCATCAATTATATGTCAATAACTTGCTTAATTTGTTTGATTTACAAAGGACATTTTCCATCTCTCACAAGGTTACTTATTCATACTCAAGCTACTGAATCTTGTTTCCCACCTCCATTGCACCAGGTGACGAGGGCAAGCTCCAGTTGAGGGAAATTACCATTTAGTTTTAGAACTACCACCTCCTCATGCAAGGATCAAACATTTAACAACAACAAAGAGAAGATTACAAAGCGCTTTGGAAGAAGTTAGGGGAAGAAGATTGAATTGGATTCATCTTTAAGATCTCATTAGATATTAACCAGATTTTATTGGGCTAAGAATCTATCCAGAATGATTAAAGGTTTCACTTGATGAGATTGACATGAACATACAAATTACATGTTTAAAGGGTGAGATAGATTGAATGGTTTCTAATCAATTTCCTCCTACTTATTATAACCTTATTATCTTCCAAAATCTAATCATTGATTTCATCTTAAGATCATTTTATAATTCACCATAGAAGGATAATGTTCATTAGTTTATCTAGGGTTAGTAAGGTATATATATTTTTCTTTACAAAGAATAGTTTCCTCTTTGATCACTTAAGGACTCAAATGTTATCAAGTAGATCACACACAGTATATATATATATATACATACACACATACACACACACACACACATAAGAGAGAGAGATATATATATAGGATCATCTAACCATTTATTATGCTTAGAATTGCATTGTTACTATGTCCTAGAAAGGTTTACAACACAACATTTAACCCAAGAGCAAAGTTTACCATTTCTCTCTTGTGAAAACTATACATGGATACACCAATTATTTTCAACATGACTCACGACCTAAAGGGAAAAAAACAACTCTATGGAACTATGACTAGGAACAAGAGAGTAACAACATTGGTCACGCAACACTATACTATTCTTAGAATTTCTATAATACATTAGAATCACTCATAACCATACGGTAATCAACTTTTATATTTTCCACGATAACAAAACAAGCCAAAGTTTCAATAGTTACGACAACATTACTCCACAACACATAATACTAAGGCACTGCTTTTCTTCTAAATTTCCCACAGAACCCATTCCAATGTTTTATAACATAAAAATATAGTACAAAAGAACTTCACAACCAAAATTGATGCAATATTCAACAAGTCTTTCCCTCATCTACTCGCATAAGCCATCTGTAATAATTAATAACCTGAGTCAGTTCGTGAGAACTGAGCAAGATAAGACTACACAAAGCAAAAATAAGCTTTGATCAGAACAATAGGGAATAGAAGATGTATGCATTGGAAAAATGAAGCAACAACTCAAGTTCATACACAATGGTGAACAACAAAATATAGGAAGAAGAAGTTTTGTTATTCGTATTTTGTTGAAAATAGAGTAAAGAACTACGATATTTGTGGATCAAGCTATTTTGAATCAATATAAATATATATTGTGTTTTTTTGGTCTTTATTGTTGTTGTATTCCTTGTTTGTTGGCACCACATTTTTCCAAAAATCTTAGACCAAGAGATAAACTTGCTTAAATAGGATAAAAGTCATTTATCATTAAATATATACCATGCGACATCGATACGTAGTCGTGTGTATTTTGATGTTCAATGTTACATGTCATAGTAAAATTGTTTGGCAGTCTAGAAAATTATATGGATGTCATTTGACGTTTAAAATTTAATATGTATGTCAAATTTGTTTTTATAATAACTATTACAAAATACATAAATTGAGTTAAATTTTATATGGATGTTGGTGTTCTTTGTAATATTCTCTCATAGTTATGTGACTTTTATTTAATTATGGATAATAGATTGGACTAATCAATTTCATAGTTTTTCACATATTCATTTTTTCCCAAAAAAATTAATGTTACACTAATCAATTTGAAGATCCATAAACATCATTAAATTTTATGATAATATTAAAACATAATTGCAAATTACAAAACAAATTTGAAGAAAATTATATAAATGACTCACTTAGTGCAAACTCGTAATTATGTAGGAAATGCGTTCCATTTCCAAATTCTAATAAGGACAATCTTCTAATTTCACCTTTCTTTGCAAAATCTCTAATCCAATACATCTAGTCTATTATCCAATCTTTATTTGTAAAGAAAAAAAAAAAAAAAAACCAATTACAAATCAAAATGAATAAAATAGAGCTAAACAAGAAATCAAATAAATCCAAAAAAGAAATCAAACAAAATTAATTAAAAATCAAAATTAATGGATATTTGTATTTTATCAATAAGATATGCATTTATATTTCATTAATAATATATTAAGATAATTCTATTTATTTTATTTTATTTACATTCCAAACTTTCCAATTTCATTTATGTTATATTTGTCATGATTGTAACAAATTTACAATATATAACATCTATTTAATATTTAATTTATTAACTTTCACATTTATACATTAAATACATGTCATCTTGACATTTAAATTAAATGTCAATCTTGATGGTCGTATTTTAAAAGTGGCTGTGTTAACATCTAAAATGACTTAAAAACATCTAAACGCCTTGCAAAATCCAACACAGAAAAAACCAATACCATAATAAGCACAAAATGATGGACAAAATTGCATATACCAGCATTTTCTATATTTATGGTGAGGCGATGATAAGGTTTGTACTAGAGTTGAGTGAAACTTGCTGTGGCGTCTGAAATGACTTGATTATGGTCAAATACTTCAGCCATTTCGATGGTAGATTTCAATGGGAGAAATGATAGATTGAAAATATTTATATGGGGAAAAGGATTGTTCCTAACGAAACGCATTCGCGCTTATAGGAACAACTTGTTTATTTTTCTATGATACTAGAGCAGTGAAGCGGTTCAAGGATTTTGCTGATTATAACCATTGTTGGGAACGTACTCTCCGTTGCCGTTGCCGTTGCCGTTGCCGAAGCCGCCACCATACCCTGCTCCATACCCATTGCCATTGCCATTGCCGTTGCCAAACTCGGTGTTGTAACCGCCGTTGTTACCCGAAGTATATTCCGCACCCTGTCCGTAACCGCCACCCCGTTAGAGCCGTGCCAGTTGCCAGAAGCATAACCGCCGCCATTGCCCGAAGCTTGTTCTCCGTAGCCCTCCCCGGCGGCGTTTTCAGTAGCGTACTGAGCGCCACTACCGTAGCCATTGACGCCTTGTCCGTATCCGCCACCCGCACCCGCACCATTTCCATTTCCTTCACTCGACCCGTAGTAGCCGTTGTAGGAATTATCACCACCCGTCGGGTAGTACTCTTTTGAATCCCCGTACCCGGCGGTTTCTCGGCCATTCGGGTTGCTGCTGGCAGGCTGTTTGCTAAAGAAACCGCCCTCCCTCGCCTCCGTATTATACACTGCCACTAGACTAATTGCAAGCAGAATTGAGCATAGGATTTTAGCGTGGGAGCCATTATTAAAGGGGGAAAAGCAGGTCCAAATTATTCCTGGCTAGAAGAGGATTAGGAAATTAAGATGATGAGAAGGTGATGAGCAATGTTTGCATATATATAGCTTCGTGTTGCCTTACTTTGTATGTTGCGAGTGCGCCTCCACATGTTGAGGTCCCTACATACCCGCTCTATTCGTTTTTAACATGACAATTAAGTGCCAATGCACTGTCATCTTAATTGTGTACTTCAAACACAATATAATCACGAAATATCATTCACAACAAATTTATGAAAGGAACCAGTAATTATTTGTAATGAGAACGTAACTACCCGAAGTTTTTTCTGTGTTGAGGCCCCACGAATAAACAGAAGTGTAGCGCAATCCGCGCAATAATTTGTGTCGGGCTACAAGAATGGTTTTTGTACATAAGTCAGCACAACAAGTCGACTGTTCCGCGCGATTCACTGCCCTTAATTTTCGGGATAAAGCCGAACTGAAGAAGAAAAAAAGCTTCGCCGCAACATGCGAGCGAGACGGGTGGTACGGAGTCCGGACCAAGGCAGTTGAATAAATATCCGCGTACTAAGTAAGTGGTCGTATGGGAGAGGTTCCTATTATTTCTTACCAGTTAAACTACCAATCGCAAGTGCAATGTAACAAAAGGGTTGTGCTGGAGGAATGATATGTGGCAGCGGAGTAGTGTTGGTTAAGGTATTTGATTTTTCGGGTATAAGGAGGAAGTGATAGTGGAAAAGAAGCAAATATTAGTATGGTGGGAGGAGGTGTAATGGGTGGTAATTATATAGAGGAATAATCATCGTTGGTAGTTATTTATATGAAAGTAGTTGAAATGTGAGTGAAAGGAAGGGAAAAACATATGTGGAATATGGAGTTAACATGTAGAAAAGTTTTATGCATAGTAGTGCAAGATGTGGTAGCGATCAATGAATACTGAGTGAAAGGAGGGGTTCAATCTTGGTGAGCATTGCTTGACTAAGAGCGAGACAAATGGCTAAGGGTGACAAATGGCAAAAATAAGTCTTTTACTGTTTGGTGTGCTACATAAAACCTAATTGATTAATATGAGTTTTGACGATTTAGCTTGACATGTTCAAAAGGTTCAATGTTTGAAAATAACATTCCCGATGTGTGACAATTAAAAATGAATGGAGAAATCAAAGCAAGGGGAGTTTTAAACTTGCTAAAAATTAGTTGACCTCGATAGGCACTAGTGATTCTGGGTGAATAGTGGCACCCACCATATTTCCATACCTTGTTGATATGTCAATCCATAACTAAAGCACACAATTTGTGAAAAATTGAATGTGTTCAGAGTGGGAAGCATCGAAGCCCATGACTCTCACAAACCACAAATCTTGGCATTTAAATGGTGCAAAGTTTCAAAATATATAAAGTACATGTTAGCTACATGTGGGAAGGAGGTACAGATGGCGGTGGTCTATCTTTAAGACCATCTTATTTTGACCAGATGCCAAATCTACGTTGTGTAGATTCGTCACATGTGTATAGGAATTACATATGGCGGTGATCAACCTTCCAGATTTCACAATTAACACTTCTAGACTCAATAATTTTGGAATTGGTGCAATTGTCTTAAGCTTCAATGGACTCCAAATAATTTAAATTCAACACATCTTCAATAAATTCGAGCATGGGCGCACTAAGTTGTCTTTAAGTAGACAACCTTGCCTATGAAGAATATACATATGAAGGTGATGGAGGGAAGAAGTGATAAAGAGGGAGAGGATAAAGGTGCTTGATTGAGGAGAAGTGCATTGTGTTCCATAGAACGTTTAATGCCCCATTCAGTTTGTCATTAATGCCCTCTAGTTGTTGTGGGTCTTCATAGCTTCTTTTATGAATTTTTTTAGGGCTTCTCATAGTCTCATTTTTTTGGTTGCGTAATGACGCTTTGGTGTTTTAGCTCTAAAGGAAGGTCGAAACCATTCCAAAGTGTTAAGGTGTATTTTTTTAGGTAACTAATATTATTTTTAAGCTAAATTTAAATTAATTGTTGATTCTTTCCCCGTATATCTAGCCTTGGCTTGCATAAGAAGGATTTACTTTGGTCGGTGGCGCCAAACTTGGACATGCAAAACAAATTAATTTTGTTTGAAACTTTTACCTACCCCAATTCCACCTTGACTGACCTGATCCCCACACATGGTCTTTTGTATTGCAAAATTAAGTTGGATGTATTATTGCTTCCACCGACTTGCCTCTCCCTCTTTATGGTCTTTAATGGAAATGTGTTTGGTGATGCTTTGTTAGTCTTTTCACCCATCACGGAGAAATTTGGACGTTGCATGGTTTTTCCATGTCTATCAAGATTGCTTCTATTTTTGTGGTGGGTTGGAATCACCTTTTTGAAGCTTGCCGCATGCTTTTGGGATCTCTGTCCTCTTTTCTTTATTTTTATTCCTCCCTGCTCTGGTTGTTGGTGTGTGGAGGTATTCTTTAGCCTTGTGGAGTGGTGGGGCAAACTTTATTGGTTGAGTGCATGTTGGTGATGGGAGCCAAGCAATTTTGACACCTGTTGATTGCAGTAAGGGAAACCGAGTGAAGCCTCGTTAGAGTTCCCTTGTGTGCATTTTTTCTACAACCATGGCTTTTCTCCTTATTGTGCTTGTTATTTTCTTTTCTTCCTGGGCACCTGTAAATGTAGCATTTGTCTGAAGCTCCTCTCCTTGCATGGGTGGATATTCTCACCCTATTTTAAGTGGTTATTTTTGTCTTTGGTTGCGTGTATCTTTGGCATGGGCATTTTGGAGCGCAGACCATTTTATTCGCGCAGTTGTGTTCTTTTGTTTTTTCCTTATTGTGCTTATCCTGCAATCGTGGTGTCCCCTTGAGACCCCATCGCTTTGAGGTATTTTGTCAACTGTTGCTTGCCTCGTGGATGCTTCCACACATTTCATACATGACTTTAGAGGCACCTGCTTCTGCATTTGGCAAAAATATGATTTCCATTGTGTTTCATTGGATTTCCATACCCTACTCTAACCGTCCCTTTTTTACGCAAGATGGGAGGATGTTTACAAGGTTGTGGAGTCTGTCTTTTACCCTGTCTCTCTCGTGTTTCGTGGGCCTTTTCAATAAACCCATTTTGTGTATATACTGCAATCATGGTAGTCTTTGAGACCACATTTATTTCGACTGATGTCGCTCATGGATTTTGGAGCCTCCATGTCGGTGCCAACGTGGGAGTGAGTGTGGTTTTAGCACCCATCTAGTGGAAGAGACGAGATTCGACCTGAGAAGTGTTGTTGCAGGTCTGTGAGGTGTCCATGTGACTTGTAGAAGCTAGAGAATCAGGCAAGATAAACCTACCATTGCTACAATTGCTAAAATTTAAAAATATCATGAAATAGAACCTTCTTTTCCCTGAATTTGGTTTGTCTTTGTTGCTTTTGTTGTGGGTTTGTATACCTTGCGAGAAATCTCTCCTTTCCTCTTGTAATCTTCTTGTTTTGGCTTTAATCGTTGTCAGTGTTAAAGTGGATAGCATAGATCTATTTTCCTCCTACACACTGGCTGTTGTGTTTTCATGCTAAAGTAAACAACCTCCTACCATTATTAACTGCATTTCTGTGATTGAGTAACAAGGTTATTAAGTTGTTTATAGCTAGTAAATGTTGTGGTGAAAGCAAGCCTGATGTATCTATAAACCTCTTACTCTTCATATGAGCTTACTATCTAGATTTGATTTTCTTCTAGGTATGTTGAGCACAATTCCCATGGGTTATGAAAACTTTACTTTAGCGGACATCCACTAGATTGAACCCGATCCGGGTTGGGAGAGAGACTATAGTTTTATAGACACTTAATCACCCTTTTGGGTTATGGCAATAATTATGTAATGTCAATTGTTTCTTTGATGTGCCCAACCTTGAGTGGTGAAGTTGTCGAGGTCCGTTGGACCTCCATGTCCTCTTTTCTCAGACTAAGTAATGGCCCCTTCGATATTCAATCCATCCCGCAGGTTTATAAAACTTATGTGTGGTTGAATTCAATGGTTAGGTTTATGCTTAGAGGGAGTATCTTGGCTAAGGTACCCCGATTACTAGTTTTTTTCACCTTGAGTATTCTTGCATAATTTTTTATGACGCTAGATGTATACCCAATTTTCTTGTTGAGCATCGGTATAGGTTCAAGACATTTAAGGTTTTCCTTAAGGGGCACTTTGATCGTTATTTATGAATATTTAACCGTAACGAAAGATTTTGTCATCGAGAATTGAAGTTACTTGTTTGTGTTTATGGATAGTAATATTTTATTGTCAAAACTACCTTGGCTTTATTTTTAATCCGCGATGACTCTTGGTGGTATATATAATGGTGCATCTAGCTGATTTTATTAACATTTGGATGACGTATGTATGTTGATATCTTGTTGACTTATGATAGAATTGTTAAGATCATTAGGGACATTTGAGGTATTTTTATTTTATAGATACATTGTTGAATTATGACTAAAGTTGTTGTTAAGATAATGGCATATGGTGATACATGTAAATGCAATTTTATTTTTAGAATGGTTTGAATATGTTAATGAGGGGGTACTTTAAAATAACTTGTGATGGAAAGGGGTAATCCAATTTGTTTTAAACCAAAACTATAGACTTATTGAGGAGGTTTGGAAATCCATAGTGTTGTAAAACTTTGATTGATGTTCAAAATGTTAACTTGTATGATGAAATTCTCTTTTACTCTCTTTTGTTGTTACTAGCCTATAAGGGCAGTGGCCTCTTCTTGAATGATTGTGAAATTCCTTGGAGTCAATGGCCGAAACTAGTATTTATTGCTTTCCCTTTTAAACAATGTTGAGTGGTGGTTGTGTATTATATTTCAATCATATAATCTATATGATTACATGATTGAAATTTTAATACACTCGACTTTTCGTGTTTAACCTTTGAATCCCGTGGTTCCTCTTAGATTGATTGTTCAATTTTTCGCCATACAAATTTAGTATCGTAGCTTGTGCTTTTGGTACCTTTGATGATTTTAGATTGTTGGTTTGAATATCAGTTCTCAATCTTATAACCTAATTGTTTAATCGATGGAAACCCTGTTACACTAGATTGTTTGTTTCTAACTTATCAGGCCTATGGTCCCTTCTCAAATGATTGTTAAACTTTCGTTGTTTTGAGACAATGTTCATAATTGAAGTATAATACTTTCTTCTTAGATTGGCATGGTGGAAATTTTATCATAACTTAAGGAGTTATTAGTATTTAGAGCTTTGATAGAATTCCATAATTTCTTGTGTCATTCACATACTTCAAAATGCATTTGTCTGCTTGCCAATGCATCTCCTTTGGAGTCTCCATGAATCTAGAAATTAAGTTGAATGCATACATGATATCCAGTCTAGTTGCACTCAAGTACATAAGGATTCCTACCATGCTTTTGTACCTTGTGGGATCTAGATTGTTTCCGCAATCATCTTTGGAGAGTTTCAAACTTAGTTCAGGTGGTGTAGATGATATTTTGTTGTCCAACACTCTGAATCTTTTCAAAATATTCTTTACATACTTTTCTTGAGACACAACTATGTCATGGTCCATTTTCTTAACCTCAATGCCGAGAAACTACTTCAACAATCCCAAATCAGTCATCTCAAACTCCAACTTCATGAATGATTTGAACTCATCTATGGACTTGTTTTCATTTCCGATAAAGATTAAATCATCTACATACAAAACAACAATAAAAAAATCATCTTCATTTCTTGATTTGATGTGAAGTGTGGGCTCATTGCCACTTTTTCTAAAGCCATTTCTTATCAAATAGGAATCTATCTAGTTGTACCATGCCCTTGGTGCTTGTTTGAGTCCATACAAATCTTTCTTGAGCTTGTAAACTTTTTTCTCATGCCCTGGAATCTCATAACCAGTGTCTATCCCACATACACCTCTTCTTCTAACATGTCATTTAAGAAGGTTGATTTGACGTCCATTTGATGAAGCTTCCACTTGTGATGAGAAGTTATGGAAATTATTATTCTCATGGTTTCTATCCCTACCACGGGAGAAAAGTTTCATTATAATCATGTCTAGGCCTTTGTTTGTAGCTTTTGATAACTAACCTTTCCTTATGTCTTTCAATCTTGCCTTCAAGATTACTTTTGGTTTTATAAACCCACTTCACTCCAATGACTTCCTTTCCTACTAAAATATCCACTAACTCCCATGTTTCATTCTTCTCTATTACATGCATTTCTTCACACCATTTGTTATCCTTAATTGCTTCCTCAAAATAAATAGGATAAACTGCTGAAAAATAAAGAAAAATTAATCATTTCATCATACCTTGATTGCTCATTAATTTCTTATACACTCCTGATTCCAACTTGGTATTGATTTGATTAGGAAGATGATGAAAATGCCTCATTAGTTGTTCTTTGTATGTTTTTTTGGTTGCTTCCATTTGAATATTCACCCCTTTGTGAGACAGGGGTCCAGCGTGGTGCATTGTTTACTCTACCATCTATTGTTTCAACGTCAATAAAATGTGTATTTTCCTTTGTTTGTGACTTCTCCAGGTTCTTGTACATCTCCCAATTTGTTTCCTTAATGAATAAAAAATCCCAATTGATTATGAGTTCCTTTGTTTCCTCAATGAATAAAACATCCCGATTGATTAAACAACAACCCGAATCATCGAGAAATCGCTGGGTATGGGGATTCCAAAGAGTACTACCCGGAAGGGTGGTGATAATTCCTACAACGGCTACTACGGGTCGAGTGAAGGGCGGGGTAGTGATTATGGAAATGGTGTGGGTGCGAGTGGCGTAAACGGACAAGGTGTCAATGGCTACGGTAGTGACGCCAAAGATGCGTTATCGAAAATGCCGCCGGGGAGGGCTACGAAGAACAAAATTCGAGGCAATGGTGGCGGTTATGCTTCAGAAAGCGGCACAACTCTAATAAAGGTGGCGATTATGGACAAGGTGCGAAATATAATTCAGGTTATAGCGCGAGGTTTGGGTAGAACGATGGTTACAACATCGAGTTTGGGAACGACAATGGCAATGGGTATGGGGTAGGGTTTGGTGGCGGCTTCAGCAATGGCAATGGCAACAAAGAATACGTTCACAATAATGGTTATAATCGGTAAAATCCTTGAGCTCCTTCATTGGTGTAGAAATATAGAAAAATAAACAAGATTCTCCTTCAAGCATGAATGCGTGTGTCATTAGGAGAAAAATAAATATTTTCATGACTAAGTACGTTACCACTAGTTTTGTTATTGCATAATCTACAATCAAATTTAACTCTACGTAATACCAACATATCGATAAACTGTTTGAGCATATACAAATATAAATAGTATACAACTTTTTGTAATTTCATTGAAAATATGCCACATAAACAATTTCAGAGACGGGTTTTAGGTTCTTTTTAGTTTTTATATATGGATCATATAATTTTTAATTTTTTAAAATTGAGTGTTTTTGTTTTTTTGGGTTTTTTCTAGAGAATTTTCAAAGGGCAATATCAACGTAACTATAACTCATAAGATCATCGATATATTTTCCTTTTTGAGTAATGCATTTACCTTCATTGAGATCAACATGTGAGTATGACCAATTACTTCTTTCTTTTAACAATTTACTTTTTTTTTATACTTGTTGTTGCTCTATATAATGCTCACATTTTACACAAATAAATAAAACACTAAAAACATCAAAATATATATTTTGAATTACATTGCAGTATACATGACACTACAGGAGATCACCTATGATAACACACAACACATGATATGTTTGCACAAACATTAACCCACATAGATGACATGAAACCACGTGATGCACATCAAGGCCACTTTTTTTAGATGACAAGGCACAACATAACGATTCAACAATAGTATAATCTTATAGATAGGGTCTTCCCACGACACGATACTTTTAGAATTTCATAATTATTACAATGATGATTCAATCTTTAACTTAAGTTCTAGAAAGGCTCATAATATGTGAATCATACATTCCTTTTCCTGTTGCTAGATTTCCTTTTATACTATTAAACATTTAACTTACAATGTAACTCATTGAATAAGAATCATCTACATTATTTCAATTATTTGTTTAATTTGCTCGTTGATAATAGGGTATTTAGTTACACACAAGGCTACCATCCATGACACCACACTTTCCTGGTTTACAATTTTATTACCTTTATCTTTCGTCATTGGCCTTAATTGTTGAAAATCACTTATTATGTGGTCCCTCTTTAAAACTATACTATGTTGTCCTTACTTTACTTAACATTTCACTTGTAGTTACTCCCTCTAATTTTTCTTGTTTCCCCTATTGCAATAGAATGATGAGGCTTGGTTATTGATAGGAACATATATTCCCACATGAGCCACTGGTGTTTGTTCTAAGGGTTTGTCTTTTAAGTTGCATGTTTTGTTTGGTTTTGTAATTTATCTCAGTGGCCACAAGGAAGGTTCACATGAAACCAATGAGGTTTATTAGTTCAAGAGTGAATAGATTACATGTTCTTTTCATATTATCATTTAATTACTAAGGTTACTCAATTCATGTTTTAAGTAATTACAACTAACCATGTATCATATCTTCTTCATTTAAATGCTTAGTCATCAAGGTCCTAAGGAGTATGGTTTCCTAATCAACCAAGTTTGGATTCCTAGGAAATAAGTATTAGATGTGTGTTACCAGGAAACATTCAATTATAATTTTTACACACCTTACTAAGGTCACAACTAGGGTGATTGAACACCCTTATCTCAAAAATCATCTTGTAACTCTAGGTACAATTGACACTTCTTGTCAAGTTGACACTCTTGTTTGAGAGGGGTTTAAAGGGATTCACACTTAGTATTCTCATGTGTAGGTAACTAAAACATCGGATCCACTCGAATCATTTTCATTCATCTTAAAATGGTTTCACTTAATTTGATTTAATTACCTTTTTAAAATTTGTTGTGTAACCCATTTATTAATAGGGGCATTGGTATGCTCATGAGACTACTAGTATTTTTCCTAGGGGTTTGTGTTAAGAGCATGGTTACATGGTTTCACATCATACATTCATTACAAAATAGGACAAGGGGGATAATAAGAGGAATAGTCCTTCATTTAAGAGGTTATAATTCACATTAAAGTTTACATGACGTGGATTTTGTTTCCCACCACAAGAGGACATATACACATTTCACGAAAGATCTAAGTCTCACTTTCTCCCAGCATGATCTCATGGTTACCTTTTTTTTGCTATTCATAAATTTAAAAGTGTTTAACTTCCACAATTAACTCTTAATATTGTATCATAGAACCCAAATGATAAATGAGATTGGGTATCAAGTTCATTTATGATCCCAACTCTTAAAGGTGACTTTCAAGGTTAGTGGGCGATCTTTGCCACTCGACACGTGTGTCGGTCCCAGAGAGTTTTACACTATGTTTAATGTTGGTTTCCCAAGGATTACTACCTTAAGAGAACACATCCTCCTTACTACACATTACCAAACCTAGGAGGGGACCACATACTAAAGATAAAGTTTGACCAGGTCATTCCTAACCGTCGGGTTCACAATGACGTCACTAAACATACATGCTATGACAATAAACTCAAACTTGGACTCTTATTTACTTAGCTAGAAGGTGTTATCAAGTGTAAGTATTTAAGTTCATCCTAGGTTTTAGTTTTCTATGCTAAAGAAGTCACACAGGAAAGGTAGTTATACACGATTTTTATACTAGGGTTGGATGTTTCGTTTAGATCTCTTTATTAAATTTTCAAGATAAGAAACACACACACACACACACACACACACACACACACACACACACCGATTATTTAAGCATCAATTGCACACTTTGTAATTTCAATATAAGCTATTAAATTCAATTTCATTTAACATATATGTCCAACCCCCTTTTTTGTTTCCATACATATAACCAATTCAAAATGACACCCATGGTTAAATGCACATTTCCCAAAGTACCCTAAAACTAGCATCTCATACATACTACAAAAATTCAATAATAAGTCTTTCAATACATTACAAAAATTTGGTTCAGCCTCTATAATTACATTGTTTCAAATATAAATTACAATAATACACAACAAATTACAACCATGTTGTTTCGTCATCTTACTTGCATCCTGCAAAACCATGTGAGCATGAAATCAATGATAAATTGTTGACATGACATCCACCTAAATCTAGCATAATTAATGTTATTGGTTTTCCATTTACATGATGATAAAAATACACATGCAACAAGAGAGGGTTAGGGGCATATATTCATTTCATTTCATTCCTTAACTAAGGGAGGAGAGAGAAAGAGATAGGGAAGAGAGAGAGAGAGAAAGAAACACTATTTTGCCAAAAGTCAAATTTCACACAAGTCACAAGATAGAGTTTCAAATAGTTATTTACAAGTGTTAATAAGTTTCCATGATGGTTTGCTAACTTGACTAGGGTCCTACAAATTTCTTTTACATTTTCTTGCTAGTTGCAAAAATGCCCAATTTTGGCTTGGAGGCTAAGAAAGTGCATTCAAAAATTGTCTTCCGATAAGAAAATTCACAACAGGTGAATTCCTACATGTCCACCTATATACCAAGAATCCATAGGGAATGAAAGAATTCAAAACTGGAAAACAATGAATAATTGGTGAATGGTTTCTGGAGCCACTAGTTGTAATCAGACCAAGTTTGACCTAGTCAAACAATGACGAGGCCTACGAAACCCCTTTCCTAAACTAACTAGGAGTGTGTTTTTCCTAAATCGAAAGTTTCGTGTAATTGCTTAGTAAAAATACTAGAGGTTTGCGAAGGCGAACAAACATTTCATTATCCAGGGTCCAAACAGAAAGCCAATATGAAACCCAACTTTTCAATTTTAAAAACTTCCTACAAGTGCAAATCGGGGTAACATGGCTCCTAGAGAAGCGACGAAGAGAGTATAAATTGTCGATTGGGATCAATCTAAAGCTTGGTGTGACTCTCCTCATAAAAAGGGACTCGAATGAGACTTTACATTCTTTTTTCGAGTTTTAGAAGGTTGTTTTGTGGGTCCTTGAATATTGTGATTTACAGATTTTACAATGGAATAGTTGGTGGGTTTACGAGGGAACAAACTCATCTTGTCAATAAAAGGGTGTCACAGCTATCTAATATGGTTATGAAGTTTTCCAAATCATGACTAAAGGAGGGTTTAATTTTATGCTTGACTACCAAGTGTTATTTAGGTTACATAAGTGCTAGATGACATTTTACTGTTTTAAAACAAAATTTATATAAAATAGTCAAATGTATGATAATCCAAGGGTTTTAAATTTATTGCGCTGCAAATGGAAAACTAAAGTACAAGAATTATGAAGGACATGTGATATAAACTATGCAGGAGATATTTTGTCTATAGTGCAAGAGGTGCTCCATGTGGATTCACCCACATTCTACAAGGCGTCATCCCTCTTCCAAGTATTCCATCAAATGGTTCATGTGCCAAGAGAAAGGTTCTACATTTTTCATACATGTCCTCCCAATATACAAACACTTGCTAGAATATTGCCCATCCTCTAATACACTTTGGTAGATGTCCATACTCTATCTAAAATCTCCCATTATAGCACATGTTGAGGTGTTGTTGGGAAGTTATTTGGAATTGGATTTATTCCAGCCACCAAAAATCTCTGAAAATATTGAACTACACAGTTTATACAATGAGAGTTGTCTAGAAATAAGAGAAACCTTAGTGAGTTGTGCATATTTTATAAAGAGTTCCATAATACAAAACCCAACCCGAGTTAGATGGCTAGCCCCTCGAGCCATAGAACGAGCTAGTGTAAAATTGGTGAGATGAGTCAAGAAAATGGAGAGCTGGGTATGGCGAGATGAGTTGAGAATGAGATTAGGGTTGGGTAGTAATAGAAACCCCCAAATTGTGAAAAGAAACAAGGTTGAGCTTTTGGGAACAAACGCAACCAAAATCCCATGGAGCTAGCAAAATACATGGCAACGTAAATTTGGAAATGGCCGAGCCATGGGAATAAACCAAAAACCGAGCTCTAGGTACATTAAAAATGGTGGAAGTGGAAAAAATATACAAACTAGAAACAACAAGGAACAACCTCCTCAATACGTAGCAGATCTAAATCCACGTTTTCTTTTCTTTAAGACATTTTGTCAAACTAGATCATGCACCTGTTTATGCTTTGATGGATGTCCATTCCTGTTCTAAATCCTCCATTTTGGCACAGGGTGGAGGATGCTAGAAAAGGCTATGAAGCTTGGCTTTGCATTTTCTTGAAAGGTTCCAAGGCCTTTTCAACAAACCCATTTTGTACATATCATGCTATCATTGCAGTCCATGAGGCCACATTTTAGGAATTTAGTCGAATAGTTCACATGCTTATGCTTCCACATTTTGCATACATACCTACTAGAGCACTTGCAACTACAACATCTGAAAAAATTCTATCCCTTCTTCATTATGCTTTGGTTTCCTACAATCATCGCAATTCATGCCACATTTCTTTCAGGCATTTAGTCAAAATAGTTCATATGCCAAGTGCATGCTTCCATATTTTACATACATTTTGCATACATATCTCCCAGAGCACTTGCAACTACAACATCTAACAAAATTCCTCTATCTTTATGCTTTGTTGGACATCCATAACATGTTCCAGGATCGTATTTTGGCACAGGCCGGGAGTATGAATGAAATGTAAATTGATCCGGTTGGAGACTTGTTTGTTACATAGGTGAAACGTCATGAAGTATTCGTACTGCCGCATTCATCTCCCATGGGGAACAATATCACTGCAACTATGCAATAAATACTAAATATGTAATAGTAACATGGGTTTCAGATGGTTTATGCCTCCCGGATCTCAACTAAAGTGAATGCATTATTATGCAAGGGAAATGATAGGTCTGAAAGGATGTGAAGGATGTCCACCTCTCTACGTTTTTCCAAAATGGGCGCCCCATACCCTGCAACATGTCATTAATCTCTTGACACTCACTGCTTCACGCCACCGCCCACTCCTACCACCATTAAAAACTCCAACTACCTCCTCACTGCCACTTCCCATTATCCCATTTTAAATTTTAATTTTTTAACGTGGCACTACATTTTCTCGCTAACGATGAGAATGAATAAGAATACTAGGGAGAGGAGCCAATCATGGTGCATTACCCAGTAGTGGTGAGGGTAGTGGGAGTATTTGCTGTCAGCTTTTGCACAGTAAAATATTAATAATGGAATGAATATTATCCTATAAATGTACAAAGTATCCTCAAAAACTGATGTGTCTGTCACTTTTCATGTTACCATGAAAAGAATAATCACTTGATAGAATAGTCAGTGTGGCTTTTAAACATATAATAACATATATTACACTTCAAAAATTGCCAGATTTAAAGTCAACATGTATTTAATACAAGGATATATTATTGTATTTCATCCCTATACAAAATAGATATGACATCATCATATCAATTTGAAGGTTCTTGTGTAAAAGGTCTTGTCATTCACACACTTTAGGCCAGGATCTCCGGTGCAGTCCAAAGTGCACCATTTTCAGATACAAGTTGTCTTTCAAGCATTAACTTTGTCACCATTTTCCAAAACTCCCATAAATTATGTATATTTTGAACAAATGTGAGGCTCAAGAAACAAACATTGAATTGAAATGAGAAATCAAATCAAATTGAACTTCACATATGAGTATTGAAATAAAATATCATAAATCTTGATCCACCCCTATCAGTTTCACCCAATCAAAAACAAGCACAAGGATCAACCAATTTTACCCAATCAAAAAAGCACGGGGATCACTCAACTACAACACTTTCCATATCTCCTATAAATCTAGTTCCTCAATTACTGTGGAAATTTTATTCGATTAGAGCTATTTTGCTAGTGACAAATTGTTCAAGCTGCGTAAGTAATCAAGTTTGTTATTCCACATCATAGTGCCACATAGGTAAGTTCTTAACTGTTCTTATATTGATGCACATTCATTTAATTTTTTTTTTTATTGTCCATCTCCATATGGGAAAGAAAAATCTTCGAAAAGAAGCGCTTGAGTGATCTACAATCTACTTTAATTCATGTAAGATGCATATTAACAAGTAATTCCGGTCTAAATTAATGAAAGCTGTATTTCACATTTATCAAAGAGTATGTATCCTCCTTTGGTGCATACTTTATCTTTCTTTTCAGACGTATATTAACAAGTTAGTCTAAATTAATTAAATCTGCCTTTTCATATTTAAAGTAGATGTATTCGTGCATACTTTATACTGCCTTTTCATGTAAGATGTATATTAATAAGTAATTCCAGGACTAAATACATGAATCATATTTCATATTTGAGAAGAATGTTCGTAGACGTATATTCTACAGAAATTCCGAGGCTAAATTATGGAAAGGCTCATGGAAAGTCATGTTGCACCCACACTTTGGCGGATTATAGTGGACATTAAAAAAACATTGTAATCACAAAAATCCGTCAAAAAAGCGCGCGAGAATTCTCTGACCCATCTCCATGCCAACACATTTGACTTTGAGATCAACATACATGGCTCAATTTTCATGAGTGCGTACCAATAACTTTAGTAGAACCCCCCAAGTATTCCCACTTATACTAAAACAATCACACATTTTCCGAGGTGAAATCCACACATAGGTATATGGTAGTAATGCATTAATTTTCATGTAGATGTTTATTAACAAGTAATTCGAGACTAAATTAATGAAACTTTTGTATTTCATATTTTATTTACAAGTAGCCGTGTGTTACGTCGTATATTTACAAGAAATTCCGAGAGGCTGAATTTCTGTATTTGCAAATAGATATATAAGAAATATACATCTACTTGTAAAGATACATCTACAGAATACACATCTGGATCTAAATATACATCTACAGAATATACAACGACAAAAAAGGCAGCATAAATAATACAGCTACGTGAAAATGAAGCATAAAATATACAACTACATGAAAAGGCAGCATAAAATATATGTGTAACATGTAATTTTTTGTAAGCATATATATATACATATTTCTTCAATTTAGCCTGGAATTACTTGTAAATATAAATCTAATAGTACACATACATCTGCAGGTTTCATTACTTTAGACTGGAATTACTTGTTGATATACATCTTACATGAATTAGTTTGCAAAGTAGATTGGGCTGTAGAGAATTACTTGGCCAGCATAAAGTATACAGTTTCAATAATTTAGCTCACAATTACTTTTGAATATTCATCTACATTTAGAGGCAGCATAAAGTATACAGTTTCATTAATTTAGCTCAGAATTACTTGTGAATATTCATCTAAGTATCCAGAACATAGGCACTCATATCAAATGGCTGCACTTGAGAATTACATTTGATGATTCAATATCTTTGAATATCTCATTGTTGTAAGTTACATCGGTTTGTTGAATTTAACTATATTAGCAGGTTTTTATTGACATCATGAGGAGAAGGCAGCTTCCAAAAAGAGTAAGACCTGCATGTGCCAAAATTAGGGGAGCAAGATTTCCGCCAAGTGAAGAACGTGAAGAAGAGGCTATCAATACCCCACCTCAAGATGCCAATGACACACCACATGAAGAAGTAAATGTCCAAGCAATAAGAGTGAGCCCTTCGACACAAAATGTGTCAAAGCAAGATTGATTGGAACAATCGATATGAATAATGCCATGAAAGATGTTGAAGATTATGGATACTCTACACGCGCTGCTGCAAAAAAATGGGGTATACCAGCAACCACCCTTACTTCTTGGCTAATGGGCATTACCACCACTAAAAGAAAGGGTCCACCAACAATTCTAACAGAAGAAGAAGAGATGGAGATAGTGAGTTGGTGTCATGAAATGGTGACATGGGACATGGGTTAGAAATTATACAACAGACATGTGTGGCACAAATGCGAAACAAGGTCTAACCCATTCACGGATGGTTTTCCGGGTAAGTCATGGTGGGAGGTTTTAAAAAAAAGACACCCAAATCTAACATTAAGGATACCAAGGGCTTGATAAGGATAGAGAAAGTGTGTTTGAGGCCATCGTAAATTCCTTCTACATTAATTTGTCTAAAGCTTATGAGGCCAACCCATATGGACCAAACCGAATAAACTGGATTACAAGCGGGGAGGAAGCTGAGTATGAGAGTGCTTGCTAAAAGGGGTAGTAGGAGTGTGCCATATATCATCCCAAAAAGCAGAGAATGGATTACCATTTTGTGTTGTGTAAATGCTGCTGGACAAAGTATTCTAGGATTCTATCTTTTTAAGGGGAAGAGCCATTTAGAAAATTATATTGCAGGTTGTGAGCCTGGAGCTTGCATGGCAACACAATCACATGCATGGATGACAAAAGATTTATTCATGAATTGGTTACATCACTTTGCATCATCTATACCTGGTGGAGTGTCTCCTACCAATAGGCATTTACTAATTTTTGATGGCCATGGTTCACATGTTGCTTTGGGGACAATTCAAGAAGCCAGGAGTTTGGGGATTAATTGCACACACCTCTCATAAATTACAGCCAATGGATGTGAGTGTCTTTGCTCCATTCAAAACATACTTCAAGGACATGAAATGGATGTTGTAAACCATGGGATAGATGTGAAAATGAATTAGCGAGTTAGGGAGCAAAGCATTGAGAATGGCTCTTACACCTAGCAACATTAAATGATTGGATATGGCCTCTTAATCCAATGCCTTGGATGAAGACATGGCACAGCTTTTGGCCAGAACATTTGACACATCTTTCAAGATGATCTGGTGCATCGAGAAAATATGCTTCATCTATCTAGGGTTGATTTTGAAGATGCTCGGATGGTCCCTAACACACAATTAGAGAAAGAATTTTAGAAAAGCAAATGGAGATGAATGTGTTGCTCAAAAATTGGAAACTCCAAGCAGAATTAATCAAATCGATGAATCACTATCTTTGCCCAAAGAAGAAAGCCCACCCGATTGGATGAAAGAAGCTGCTCTTAATCTTGGTGTCAACTTGAACTTCAATAATGAAGAGTCAGCCTCTCTTTACCCTCTCAACACTTCAGACCCACTTTTTAATGATGCAGATTCATGATTAGAGGTAAAGAGGGTATTCATTCGAACCAAACTTTGTGAGGCAAACGGGGGACAGAAAACTCCATTCTTGAAACTCCCCTGTGGAAAAGGTTAGAGAATCATCAGGTCAAATATTTATAAGGAATCTCTACTAATTTAGCAAATCGAGTAATGGAGCTTCAGTTGAGAAGAAGAGAAAAAAGAAATAGATGAATTAAAGCAAAGAAAAAAAAGGAACAAATCCAAGAGAAGAAGTCGAAGGGTGAGCAATTGTTGAAAGGGAGAGGAAGGAGAAGGAAAAGATTGAAAAAGAATACCACCAAAAGTTGATTCAAAGCGGGAAAGGAGCAGAAAAGGGCAGGAAAGGATTCAAAGGGATCAGAGATAAAGGAGAAGGAGTTTGAGAAGGCAAGAAGAGAGTTAGAAAGGAAAAGGAGATTGAGCAGTCCAATTAATCCTTTTCCTGATCAACACCCAATGCTAAGAGAATTAATGGGCATACATTGCCCTTTATCAGTTTCAACACATAATGTAGTAGGAGTGAAATTCAAGTTTCGATCCATTTCAACTACGCCTACGATGTCAACATTGGGAGGCAATTGCAAAGTAACACCCCAGCTTCAACCTCAATCACATGATTCAACTCCGCCCTTTTGGAAATAATATTTTCAAAAGTTAATATTTAATTTTGAGGCTGAATTTTTGATGTGTGGAATTGGCCTTTCGATTTAAAAAGTACAATATAGTAGTAGTAGTTATATGGCCCAAATATATATGGCCATGTTTTTGTAATGGACAATGGAATGTTTACTGAATGAATATATATGTCTTCAAGTTATGTGATAACCTTTTGAAATATTACACCGAGTACAATCAATGGTAAATGTCATTAAAGTAACACACAGAAGCCAATAACCCAATCTACAAGTAGAAAAGAGAAATACGCAATAGTTTCTATCACTGCCTCAATGAGGGTAAAAACCTCACCTACTGGAAGCACATGGACTGAAGATATTCAAACAGAATCAAACAATTGCCAAACTAAAAAATGTGTTGATATCAACAAGCATATGCACTTCCATTATCAAGTCACTCCAACAAGCATAATAGTTCAAGACATTTTAATATGTAAAATCACCAAATTATACGAATCAATTACTAATAATAGGGGTTGCCATGTCCTTTGACAAATCATCTTCGACTTTCTTGTAACATTGAAGGCTTTTATCAAACTATGATTGAAAAATTATAAATCATATCGATTATAAATCATACTAGTTAGTTTGAATCAAACAACTCCATTTTGACTATTGCTCAGAGCCTAACCCCTTGATTACCTTTAAATATGCAATTTTCCAATCTTCACATTAAAACAACTAAGGAGGGTTACCATTAAAGAAGTAAATGGCTAAGACGAGCAGTGTACGAGCGAAACCTCTTTTTCCACGGCAAGATTCAAATGACTATTTCTAGTTTTGAAGGAAGCAAAGTTAAAATATCACTTCAAGTAGATATTATTGCTGCAAGTATGACTAGCTCCCAACACTAGAGGTGCAATGTACACACAAAAATCTCAGGCCGAAACATTAGGCAGCTTTGTTGTTAAACTTACCATATCCCTATGCGTGGATTTCACAGTTGTCGAAAACAGCGAAGGAGATGGGGCTGTAGAGAATTCTCACGCGCTTCTTTTGACAGATTTTTGTGATTACGTGGTGATTTTAAATGTTCAGTTTAGTGTCCCAAAGTTTGGGTGCACCGGGACTGGATCCCCTCTCATACAGTAAGACACTAACCTTATTCTCTGGGCAATAAACAGAAATCCAAAAAAATTGAGTATAGCAGGACTAGGATTTTATGGGAGAACCACTTATGTTTTTACAATCATTGAACAAGTATAATGTATATCAAACAATGGGTATGTCTAAATATGAGGTTCAAGAAATAAGGGTTCTATTGTGTCGGAGAGAGGAAAAGGGAAGGATCAAACCAAATTTAATGTTCCATTAAGGTGATCGAGAAGTAGAGGAGATAAAATGTAATGTCTTTAAAAGAATGGAAGCGATGGTACATATTACAACAATGGAAACTGAGACCAAAATCACACTTTGGCATGCTCGATTGAGCACAATGGAATGCTCAACGATACTGATACAATATCACGCGCTTATTTTGACTAAATTCAACAATGCATTACTCTAACTTCTTTTGATATGGGTACTTTTTTTAATGTTCAGTATATTGTAATTTTCAGAAACAATAGGAGTTTAAGTCTTTGCGAGAAGGAATCACGTAACTAGGAAGACATATAACACAATCTTAAAGACGTAATAGTAATTGTTTTATCCCCTCGGTGAGGGTTAAAACCTTATTCGAATCATTGTTAATATTCGAAGAGAATCAAACAATTTCAAGCTCTTTTGATGTGTTGAAATGGATCATTCTCTGTCAAGGAGAACAGCTCCTCCCCACCCACTAGACGCGTCGAGAAAAAACGTCGGTTTATTCATATGTAAAACCACCAAATCAAATTGAACTTCACTTTAAAACGACTAAGGAGGGTTTGTCTAAAAGAAGTAAATGACACAGAACAGAACCGAACGAAACCTGTCTTGAAGCATCCACGGCAAGATTGAAGATGGCAGATCAGAAGGATTATACCCCGAAACTTGAGTTATTCTTTTCACAAGTATGAGTAGCTCCCAACGCCGTAGCCGTAAGCATGAACACGTGAAGTCGCAAGAAGAAAATTATCACGCCACAACTGTAAACATTCCCCTCCTGGTCCGATGGCTTCCAAAGTTAGGGTGCATTCTTTGCTGGTTCGAGCGGTATACAGTCTGTGTGCTGGAGGCGGTTTGGGAGTAGGTGGCGCCATGAAGAGCTTGCATTGAATCCGCGCGGAGGTAGTCTTGATGCCGTTTGCTTCCCTGACACGGCGCCTTAACCATTTACTACGACCATATCCCTATGCGTGGATTTTCTTCATCTCAATATCTAATAGTTAATGTGCCTTAAGTGGCATCAAAAATCTTTACATAGGATTTTGGTTGTTTATTTTAAAACACGGTTTTTTGGACACCTCACATTCCAGCTCAGGCGTACGGAGGTCTACGTGTCTGTTGAGCTGGCAAATGACATGGTCGTGTAGAGAATTTGCGCGCGCTTCTTTTGACGGATTTTTGTGATTCGCCTTTTTTTTCTAGCCAACGATGAGAGTTATGACTAAGAATATATTCCTAACGCTTTGTACCAATTTTCTTGTCAAATTACCCACTTTAAATTATTCTATTCTACTTTAATTTTGGTTCAAAGTTCATAGTGAAGATTTGTTTTGTTTTTATAATATTTTTTAAAAATTCTTTATTATGTTAATCCTACATTGCTATTTGGGGTAGTGGTATATTGTAATATATGTGAATGTGTTCATTTTTAATTTTAATTTTAAATTTAACTTCCATTTAAATGCCACTATGAATTTTCTCCTTTTTATTGGAGAAGTCAATCAAAAAATAATAATATTTTGGCCATATGGTAGACTTTGAAGCCCATTTTTTAACCTTTATAAATATATATTTTCCAGTCTTACATAATAGTGTAACTAGATTAACACCACTTCTCACCATTTAGTGGGATATTTTTTTGTAAAGGTAATGAATTCATCAATAATTGTGTATACTAAAAATATAAGATAAGGGCCTTAAGCCTTAGTGACATATCTCAACAAATTTCGGATGGATTTATTTTAATTTTTTTTTCTATTTTTATTGTTATAAACTATTATGATTATTTGAGCAAGTATTATAAATTAGAAATCACCATGACTCATTATAAGTGTACTCATCAATTTTTAATTAATTATTATAATTGAAGATCACATACTTTTGGTATAAAACATGTTGCAACAACATTCTACCATCTTTTAGGACACTTGAAATATGAGTGCACATTATACTTATTTTTGGCATACTTGTTCCCTTATAATTTACTCTGTACAATTTCCATCACCAACAATTTTCTTTAATTTGTTTTGAAATACTCATTTCACCTCTATTATCTTATCTTTAACTATTTATGAGCTTCTATTTTTTTACTATAATTAGAACCATATGTGATTCAAGTCAAATTAGAATGATATAATGAAGGAGAATATCCTAATTAGGTTAGAGATCTAGAAATTAATTCTCAATCATATTTTATAAATAAATTCTCATATCTAATAGAACATGAGAATGTAATAAAGAAATTTTATTCAATCAAACAGATGCCAAAATATAGTAATACAAAAGAAGATAGATTGACTTAAATTTCTAGATCTCTCATTGGATCTAGAATTAAGGCAAAAAGACTCTAACCTGGGTTTAACTTGTTTTATATTTCATTATAAACCCCGAGACCTTGTTCAACACTAGCACTAGGGTCAAACATGGTCATCATGTGCTACTATCCTATTTTGCACTAATGTCTATCACTAATTTTGAACATTAGTCAAATTGGGTTATGCCATCATTATTTCGAGATCCCTCTTGTACTTTCAATGTTTTCAAAAATGTTGTGCATGCACTGTTATGATCAAACCTCTAATTCTATTACACTAGAACTTTAAACACATGATTAGATAACAATTTTTTTTTTTTTGCGTGGTGGAGCTGGATTTCCCTTGGTGGCTGTACGCACCCAAATTTGCACATGCTACATTGTTAGAAGATGGTTATAAAGTCCCCAATGATGATTCATATCCTTTTAGAAGGTGTTCGAATTCCTAAATCCATTTACAATATGTATTTGTAGCATATGAATCCATACTTATCCCTCGCATGCATTTTCCTAGCTTCCCACTTCATTCTAGAGTATTTTGACCTTTAGTGTCAAAATCGCTGCCCTGTTTGGGTGGCGGTTTTGTGACTGCTGCCCAGTCAGGGTGACGGTCCTGTGAAAATTTTCAAGAGAGTTCACTCTCATTTTGATGTAGAATTCTCTCACTTAAATTCCATTTTTACATGCTTATCTTTCCCGTTTTAGATGATTCCAAAGCCCAGCTACCTTGTGGCATGCTCTTCTTTACTTATAATATGTGATTGATGGTTATTAATAGTTTGAACTCCCCCTTCATTGTTGTTAGTCATCCTTTGGCTACCAAGTGGCTTCAACTATTGCCCAACCAAATTCCTATAAATACGATCCTTTTATTCAAGCAAATGGCCTGAGATTTTTTACATATCTTGTATAATATTGCTGCAACAATCTTGCAAGAAATTGTATAGCCAAGCTTAGATCTCTTGTGTTATCTCTTTTCTACTTGCATTATAACAAGACTTCCTTCAAGATGTCATTGCTCAAGAACTTTCTCCTGCTTCGCCTCTACATTCCCAAATTTCTTGGACTTACGTGGACACACAAAGAATTAAAAGGATAAACTGAGGGGACAAATCATCACATAGCTAGATTTACCTTTGTTATGTGAATTCCAGGTTGGAGTTTTTGTTTGATTTCCTTCATTGTTGAAATTTATTATTGTCACATCATATCAAATAGAGAATAAATCAATTTTCTTTCATCTGTAAATAGTTAGTCAATTTCCAAAGGGTTTACATCTTTCATAGCAACTCCTAGTGATGGATCCTCTTCTTCCTATCCCTATGGATTTGGAGGAGAGAATATCTGTAGGAAGTTGTCTACATATCATAGATTAATTGGAAAATTTCTTGCTTTATGTTAGCATTAATTAGAATACACGCATAATCAGGTGAATGACCATACCGGGTTATTTTGCTTGTTTAGTTTTAGTGTAGAAGTAGTTTAATTGTTTAGAATAAAAGTAATTTGTTGTCTGTGATTATAATATTTTAGTTTTGTGATTTGTTTAGATTAGTTTCCCTTTCAGCAATAGTTTAGATTGTTAATTTCATTTTAGTTAATTTGGACACTTCAAACTAGTTTAACATTTAGATTCAATCAAGTAGATCAAGCCATAGGGAATTTACGCTACCCACTCATAGCCACTAAATCTCCCCTTTGCCAACTCAACTACTAGGAATTCATGCTACCAGGTCTTAACCAATGATTCTCCTATAGTTAGCCATCCACATCAGCTGCCTCGGCACGAACTCAGAGAATTGAGTGTGGATTGAAGGTCACATGACTATTTTCATCTGTATGAATTGGTGAACCTGATGTGAAGGATTAATTCCTTCTTGTTTCCTTTTTTTTCATTTCTATTATCTCACCTCTCCATTTATTCCCCTATTTTGGTAGGTACTTTATACTTTCTAAAATATGTCCGGAAGAGAGTTTGGTTGGCCATTTGGATCTGATAGATATTACACCAACGCTCAACTAAAATAGTCCCCTTCCATTTCTGGATGGGCTAAAAATTACACAAGCAATGTCTAGACCTCCCTTACTTACACTTCAAACCCCATTAGCTATGTAAGGATGAAGGAATTTGATCAAGCATTAAACATGCAATATAGTCAACCCAATGCAAACCATATTGTTATAGAACAGGTTCCTACCACAGAGTCTTGTCAAGACCTCACATTGCCATGCAATCAACAAAAGATGACATATTTACACGAATATCTAGTCCTTTTCATAAAATAGAAGAGTCTTTGGATATAATGAAGGCTACAACCTATGATATTTCAAATGCCTATCCTAATATTCTTAATTTTGAGGAAGACAAGAATTATAACACCGAATAATTCATAATAGGGTATCATGAGCTTTCTCAACCAAACCCTACACCACAAGAACCCCAACAAGGGACTCAATCCTCTCCCAACGATGTCATTTCTACTTTAGTAGGGAGGATTAGAGAACTAGAGAGTTCCCAACCATCGCAACCAACTCATGCAAGTAGGGTAGAACATGGGATATCTAGTAGATAACAAGGGATACATCCCTACTAATGAACAACCAATGCAACATCCTATACAACAAGGTTATTCGGTTCAGACGAGTCTAGTGATCTTCTTATAGGATCTAACACACTAGGGATGGGTCCTCATCCTTCTCAAGCTTATCCTATGCAAGAGCTAACTGAAAGTACATTCTTGAATGGTGCTCCATCAGGAAATGCGACATTCCTTGGTTTTACGCTTGTTGTCCATATCCTGGTATCATCCCACCTTACTTGCATATGTATTCTGAATCCCCCCAGATGGACCCATATGTTTTCCTTGCTCCTTATGCACCATATCAAGGAGCTCCATACGTTCCAAGAAATTCCTATAATGCAGCTTATTTGACTCCTCCTCCTCCACCTCCTCATCAAGGATCTTCGATGGTGGAATCTTACACAATGGGTACTTACGCTGAGTACTTAAAGGAACCTCTTGAATTCACTATACGTGGTGTCATGCTTCCACACCCATTTCCTGATCTTCCTAAATTTAAGGGAGAAGGAGACCCAAATGCTCATATCAAGGCTTATGCTACTACTATTAGGGAATTACTTCCTTGGGATGTTGTGGTAGCTAAAATATTCCCAAAACTCTTGAGGGAATGGCATTGGACTAGTACTATCGGATTCCAAAAGCTTCTATACATTCTTTTAAACAGCTTGTGTCGAATTCAAGTAGAGCATTTGATATGAACAAGTTGTTGCGTATAAGGATTAGGGAGTTTTTACATATTAGATAGGAGCAAAATGAGTCTCTCACTAATTTCATTTAGAGGTGATGTCAAGTTATTTACTCTTCTGCAAGTGCACCGAATATGGACCAAATGGAAATTTTTGATCTCTTCCTTCATTTGCTCAATCAAGAGACTAGGGAAGAAGTCCAGAAATTTCCTTTCCATAGTTATGAAGAAGTAATAGAAGGTGCACCCTAAATTGACCAAACATTAGTTGATAGTGGTCGGAAGACTTATGGCTTAAATGGGAGACTAGTTACTCCTTCGTAGGGTAATTACCCCAATGGTTCTAAAAAAATCAAGGGCCTAAGGTCTTTAACAAGAATCGTGGTGTTACAACTGATGGTGTTACTGATCAGGTCAGAAAGCTGAACATGGGTAACACTAACAAGGAAAATAATGGTAATGCCAATGGTAACTACGGAAATCATGAAATATCTAACTCGATCAACATGGTTGATGTAAACTATCCCTCTCGGAATAAAATTCAAACCCTAGGCCGAACCAACATCAAAATTTTGGCCAAGGGGCAATGAACCATGGTTATAACAATAAATTTCAAAACTATAATCGAGGTTATAATCAACAACAATAAGACACTTATCAAAGGCCAAGGAATTACGATCCTAGAAAATATTGTGGTTTTCATAAGGTTTGAGGTCATGATGATAAAACTTTCCAGTAATTGCAACAATTTTCGGAAAGACTTCCGAAAATCAAAGACAACTCTTTTTAGACATGTTCTAAGAAAATCCGGAAACAAACCCACAAGCACGAATATACAAGACCCATAGCTCCTTAGAATGCTAATGTAAACACCTTTTGGGATCCACTCCTTATGCATCCCGATAATGTAAACGTAAATCCTCGGAATATAAACAAAGGAATTCCTATAGGGAATGACCACAAGGCTTATGTTGGTACCCAAATTGATTCTCCCTCAAAGGTGAGTAGCATCACAAGTTTTGGTAGGAAGCTTAGAGACAGATAGATCATGGTGAGTCATTTTGTAGCTGGGGATGGGATCTAATTGGCCCTCTGTCACTCAGATGTGGAGAAATGGATAACACCCTCAAGAGGATTTGATTTATCCTCACTATTTTAGGTTGTGCCTTTCAACCAAGGTAAGAGAACCCTTTTGTAGCCTGTTGTTTATGGAGGAGATGGAGATGTCCTTCCTAATGAAGTTGTTAAGGAGACCTTGAAGAAAATATGATCAATGCAAAAATCTAACTCTCATGAGTTGTCACTCTAGATAGTGGAGATATTCTCTAGGCAAGGTTCAAGCTACTAAAGACATTTGGAATCTGATTGTTTATGTATGTTTTGGTAATAAAATTTATGCATTTGTATACACACATGAAAAACAAGGGTAGTATGGGTAGGATTAGTTGTTTTTAAATAAGTTTTGGTGGGAGGTGAGGCAAAATAAACTTGATTTTCCAAATCTCTGAGAACTCTTACAAAATGGAAAGTCTAGATAACATAATGCTTCAGAATAGCTAAAATGTTCTTTTAACAGAATATGTACTTCAATGGAGGCCCAAATTAGCACTTTTTCACACAATCTATGAGATTTTAACATGAAGGCTCGAGTTAGAAGACCTAATAAAACATCAAAATCTAAGACCAATCACACTTGAGGTACACCCAGAGGCTTACAAACAATCTCTGTCAACAAATGAAAGAAAAATGATTTTAAATCATTTATTTCACTCCTAGATGAAAGCTCTCTTGAGAAATGAAATTGTAGATGCCACTAAACTATCATAAGGATTGAGTCATGTGTGATTGAATCAGATTTTAATACAAGATTGCAACAGAAATAAGAAAAACTACTCGCATACATTGAGAGATGAAACAAACACATTTTGCTCAATATCAACATAGAATAATTTGAGTTTGATTAAATTTATCAGCAGGGGAAAGGTTCTAGAATAGTATCAGAGCTTGTCAATGGCTGTACACTCGCAACCACCTGGACATGATCAAATTTAATACAAAAGAGATATACAGGCCTCTCAGACGGCTTCTCAAAAGTTAGGCTTTGTCAAATTTTCCTCTTGGGAATTTTCTTTGACCTCTAACACTCCAACCATTTACACGAAAAATTTGTGCCATTTATAACATTTACAAAGATCCCCTTTACCCCCAAAAATCCACGACATTGAGTGTGACCAAGTTGCTCGCCATGATCACGATTTCAACAATCAGATCTACAAAAATTCGCCAGGTGCTTAGGGGGCAAATCTCTTCGAATATCTCCCGCATTCAACTCCTTCTTCTGGTAGATCACTTTCCCCTCTACTCACCAACCACTTCCGCCCCTAATCTATCAAATTTGTCTCTTCACATGCCCGAGAAGGAAAAATGGAAGATCGGATCGAGCCCAGAGGTCAGATCTCATCTTAATGGCAAAAGACGTCCCCAGATCTTCCTCACCAAACTTAGATATCAAATTAACTCCCCTTCCCTGTTTGGCATGCAAGAAATATCGAGAAATCATGAAGATTCACACTTCCAAGAGCTCTGGAGTGAAAATGGCGGAAGAATCAGATACAGATGCACAACTTCGTTGATTCCTACTTTGAATTTGGACCATCCACGTGGGAGATCTAATTTTAGAGTAGGCATGCGGGTTCCCTTTTTCCTTTTACAACTTTTGAAAAAATGTAAAATTTTCACATTTTTCTCCACACCTCCACCCTTGAGAAATGAGCCTGACACGTGTCCTAAGGTGGGTCCCAAAGGAACCACGGCCAAATTCTACCATTTCACCATTTTTTGGAAAAGGGAAAATTTTCCAAATTTCCCCTTAAGTCCACACCTCCGCCATTGATTGGAGAAAGTTTTGACTTTTCTCTATCGGGCCCATGGGTCATTTTGATGATTTTAGTCATTTGAACATCAAGGGAAAAAAACCAAGTTTCCCCGATGGCCCGCCTCCGCCTCTTAACATTTTCAAAGCCAACCTTGACCTCCTTCTTATCGAGCTTACGGGTCATTTTGAGATTTTAATCCTTTTGATGACAAGAGGAAAAAAATCCAATTTTCCTCCAATGGTCCACTTCCCTACCCCTTTGACTTTTCAAACTGCCACATGTCACAATGGCACATCTTGAGATGATCCCCAAAGGTTGAGACCTTGAATGAGCGCGAGCTCGCCACGTGTCGTTATGGCGCAACTTCAAAAACCTTAAGGTTTCAAAATGATTTAGCGGGGGCGCGCTTCCATTTTAGAATTTTATTCCATTTTTAAAAAGGGAAAAACATTCAACTTACCTCCGAAGGCCCGCATCTCCACCATTAGCTTTGCCACGTGTCCTCTCGCCTGGGTCAAAGTAAGACTTTTTCCTTGCCACTTAAAATTTCTTTAATCAAAGCCTGGTGGGGTCACGAGGTAAGTACAAACCTTTTTGAAAAAAGTATCCAAAAGAAACAAGTTTAAAAACAAACCCTCTGTGCCCCATCAAATTAGAAGAAGCCATGTAAGCACCAAAAGAACCAATAAGAAATGAGCGGAGCCATGAGACCAAATTTGCCTTTTTGCCAAAAAAAAAAAATGATAAGTTAAAGCATTTTCCCACCGTCCCCGACCAACCAAAAGAATCCACGTGACCGCTGAATCGTTGAGGAATAAATTTGATAGGAAAAAGACACCTGTCAGATTGTCAAAATACAAAAAATCACCATTCACGCCCAGAACCTGATTTTTCACTAAGGATGATTTTTTTTTTAAACAAAAACAAGTGAATCATGGTTCCAAGCATCCCTTGACCATGGATTTTGGATTTTCAAAGGCATACAAATATATATTAACCATTCTCGAGCTTCCATGGTCAAGGAAAAATAGGAAAAATGGCAAAGCTGCATGGATTTTGAAGAAATTAGGGAAAAAACAGGGCAAGCTCAGAGACTTTTCAAGGAGGGACATGACAATGGATTCTGCAAACAATTCAAGGCATTTAAAGTGGAGGTAGAAATTTTCAGAACACCTACATCGAGAGACAAAATGTTTCAGAACACGCAGATAAGAGGAAAATAATGGAAAATGGGGCGAAACAAATATGAGCACCAACATCGGCTCCGACTCGGGGATGGGCACTCCTGCGAGTTCCACAAGAACAAAGGTAGACCAAGTGCCAAAATATCCATTGTGTGACAGAGTTAGCTTGTAGAGAAGAGAACCAAAGCCATCTTCCAAGAACGAACAAAGAAACCAGCAAAAATAGGTCACTAGGGACCAAAACGAGCAAAAACACAAAAGATAGGAAACAAACCAACAAACTATACACTGTACAAATGATGCCCACCTTGATTCAAAGAAAACAATCAAGGAAAATATTCAAGTGCCTGCCATCCTAGATATGACCATGCCAAAAGGTTCTGATATGTTTTCATCAACTGGAAATATACCTCTTTTTCTTCTTTGTTCAGTTTGTAAACCATCCATGTTCTCTGAAGCTCCTCCATTGTGTTTAGGTCAAATTCTTTAGCATTTTTCAAGGCTGAATCATAGACCAAATTCCCAGAGAAAACAACATACTTAGGAGCTCTGTTTTCAACATTTTCATACTCCTGAAATCCACAAAACTCACAAAGTTATTAAGATCAACATCTGCTTGCAAAACTTCATAAGATGCATTGCTTGGGTCTTCAATCAAGTACAACATCTTCTTCTCTCCATATAATTTCACCAAGTTGCCTTCAATAAGACATGCGATAGTGCCCACTTTCTTGACAACAACATCCCCCACTTGGTAGGGAAGTCAATAATCACTACATCGATTTTTAAGTTCCTTCCAGGATAAGATGCAAGTTGCACATCCAGATCTTTGACACATCCCACCACTGGAACCTCTCTGGAGTCCATGGCAAGTGCACTTCCCATATGCTATTGTTACTTTGATACCCAACTCATTCATAAATTCAAGAGGCATGACATTACATGAGGCTCCAGAATCAAACATACAGTTATGTAACAACTTGTCTTTGATAACCAGGGTAGTGAAGAATGGATCCAAATTCAGCTGGGATTTAACCAAAGAGTTTCCTAAATTAACCTCTGGTGGTTCCCCTAGCCCTTGCAACACTTGTGGCTTTTCCAACTCTGCAACAATAAGGGGAATCTCAACCTTGTTTACATCTCTGCCTTGTATGATCTCTTTCTCTTTGAACCATAAACATTCAAAATCCCTCTTCTTGTGCTCAAGGATCCTAAGCAGCTCAAGAATTGGGATAAAATTTTTGATTTGACCAAAACTTGGGCAATGTCATACGGAATTTTTTGGGTAAAGTAACACTAGGAGAAAGATTGGCAAATTCATCAGATGGAATGGGATTCTTTTCAGTTTGGGCATGGGGAGGAACACAAGTTTTGCTTGGGGAAACAAGCTCTCTGCCAGATGCATTTTTCTTTGGGGTTTCTTTGGTAAGCAATGGAAATTTTGACTTGGCTTGTGGCCCTTGGCAGCTTTACTTATGGTATTGTGCTCCTTTTCTTGGGCAACTACAACATTCATTAATAGCTACCTATCTTCTTCTGAAGGAACTCCTCCATCATACTTTTCAATCATTAATGCCCTCAAGTATTCAAAATCATTAGTGGGCAATTCAAAATCTTGTACAAAGTGTCTACTTCTAAAGTATGAGAGGGAGGAAGAAGAGGTACCAGTGGATGCAATCCCAAAAAAAGCAGTTCTAGCACTTATTACCTCAATTGAAGTTGCTTCCCTTGGTGAACTTGTAGGGATCTCCATCATGCAAGCATCATCATCAATTTCATCATTTTTTACTTCCTCAACTTCTTGCTAGTCTACCCCACATGGAGCATGGGGCATGAAACATCTATTACACCAATCAATGACATTTGTCTCCTCCACAAAATCAACTATGGTAGCTAAAGGATTAGGCACCATTCTTTCTTCCCTGCCTTGGGGCTGCCTATTTCCAAATCCAACAGGTCCCTTACCTCTGTCATAAGATATTTGCTGATTTTTGAACCTGTCTTGGCCTTACTACTTGTGTTGACCTTGTGAACTCTACCCAATCCCCTTTTCAGCCTGGGCTAGTTTGTAGGAAATTTCTTTGACAACCCCTGCCAAAGTCTTCACAAATTCTTCCAAATCTGCAGCCTTACTTGTCTAAGGTTTTTCTAGGTTAATTAGTTTTACAACTTCCCTTTTTGGGGGCTTTCAATTGCTTTGATGTTGTTCTCTATTTGCAGAGCCATGGTGAAAGCCTACCTCAAATTAGCAGGGTTTTTGTCCCTCAAGTAGTAAGCAACCTTTTTATCAAATGCATCTGAATATTTGATCAAACATGATTCATCACATGGCCTTATCCTAACAGGAAGCCTTCTCAAGGTCTTGTTAAACCTTATGTTGAAATCATGTACTGACTCATTAGGATTGTTTTTGATATTTTCAAATTCTGTCAAAAGAAACCTAGGGTTAGTTCTATCACCATACTGCAATTTAAATGCACTACTCATCTCATTCTAAGAATTAATAGAGTTATCTGGCAAAGATTTATACTAGTCCCTTGCATCCTCTTCCAGAGTATGGATAAACAACTTGATATATACATCTTCATGTTCAATCTCAAATTCTTCCATCATATTGATAAAAATATTCAGATGTTGATAACCAGTTATAACATTGTTTCCTTGGAACTTTGGTATTATGTTTCTTACATCTTAAGGAACTACATTTGGATAACCAGCCATCCCTAAAAAATTGATAGGTCCAAATGTATTTACAACAAATGGAGGTCTCAAAGGTGGGGGTAGGGCTATGTTGTTTTGAGGAGGTGACCGTGGAGGGGTGCAAATTGATAAGGGATAGAGGGTCTCTGAAACATAGGGGTATAATTTTCAAAGTGGATAACCCCTAAAAGCCTTGTTTCTTGGAAATCCCTATCAACTTCTGAAAAGACAGGGGAAAAATGAGAAGCAAACTTCTCAAAATCAAATGAAGGCCCCTCTCCAATTGGAGAATTCAATTCCACAAAGAGGCTACCTAATTCAGAAGCACTTGAATAGCAAGTCTTCAATGATAGGCTGATCACTTTCATCAATGGAGATCCCTCTTCTTGTCCGCTGATCCCCACAACTCTCTAGGATTTTCTTCCTTCTGAATTTGCTTTTCTTAGCTCTAGAAATAATGTCCTAGCAGACAGTCCCTAACAAAGAAAGATCTTCTTCCTTCCATATTTGCAAAGGTTAGTAACAAATCTCACTTGACAGAGGTTAAGACATTGGTATTCATTAAGAATCAGATCAACAGGGAGTTGCCACTAAGTATTTCCACCTTAGTTGTGTAGATGCACTAAACATGATCTGTCAAATGTTGTTAACACTAGAAAGCGGAAATGGAAAGAATCTGAATTTTCTTTACCTGCATTTGTCAATGAAAGCTAGTACACTCATTGTAGGAACATAAAGAATTACACACAACACTTGGAGTATATAAGAAGTGTTTTACCAAGGTCTGAACATGAACTAGCAACCACTATGTCCCCAGAAATGACGCAAGAAGGTGTTGTTAACGGGTTAAATAGATATGAACCGACAAAGTGAATCAACAAAGTCTCTCGTAACTCAAATAAGTCCCGGAAATGGTGTAGACACCTATAATTACGCCTAAGCAATTTAAATACTTAAATTGCGCTAATTATCTCCTTTCCCGCAAATTGACAACATATTGTCAATAGCGCTCATCTTCTCTTCCATTGTCGTTAATTGATTACATTAAGCTAATTAATTAAGTCACCTATCCAACACATACCCTAATTAATGACCTTTCGTTAATTGACACCTTCTATCTAGTCTAATTAATTATTATTAATTAATTAGCCTCCCTTCTCATTAAATCAATAAATCTCTATTTAATTGGTTTAATTCCCTCCTAATGGTCTAAATCACACTAAAATCCATCTAAAAGCTTATAAAAGCTTGCACATGTATTTATTAATCATCTTGATTAATTAATGCACCCCCTTTATCCACATGAGCCACTTGAGGACAAACTAAACCCTCCTAAAGCTAACTCAACCTCATCTAAACCCCCCTTATCCATCTCTATTTATCCCACATTCATGAGGATGTGTTGAATCCTTTATCCTTTGGGCTATATAAAGAGCCCTCCTCCTACCTTTATACCTACACCTAAATCTCTCAAGAGACAAAAGTAAGCACATAGTTTCATACTAATAGCCTTTTGTCATTCTTGAGCCCTCCATCCTCCATTCTTGAAGAGCTAAGCCTCACACCCAAGCATCCATTGAAGGATCAAAGCAAGCAATTATAATTTGATTGCCATTGGACTACTTAGGTCCATTTTAATGTTAAATTAGGCAATTAAGGGGAATAGAGTTCATGCATTTACATTGTGTTTTGATTAGATTCAAAGTTATTAATGTTTAAAGGGTAGGACTTGCTCACTTCTTCATCATGATGGTGCACATTTCCCATTTTTAACTAGGTTAGGAAGCTATTTTTAGGTGGTAGCTTTCTTGCTTTAAGTTTGGTTAAATTTGTAGAAACACTTGCACACATTTGGCACGCCCGGTGGGACACTTAGTCCCATGACATTTTAGTTTAAGTTTCATTGTTTTGGCTAACTTTTGATATGCACATGTAGTAATTAATGTCTATTTTCTTGGAATTTTTGTTCATTTGATATGTGTAACTTCATGTTCATAGCCATAATTTTAATGGGTTATTGCCATTTTAAAGCTAACTTGTCAAAAAAATGAGGTTTTGTGAGTTTTCTTGTGTTTGTTGCCATATTTTTGTTACAAGTCTAGCGCATGAATGATTTTAGGAGCACAGGCTTGATTTTCATGGCGCAGGCACGTTTTTGGGGCACACATGTCTCTCTGGTGGCACAGGCGTCCTGTTAAAATTTTCATTCTCGTCATGTCACTAACCCCTAGCACATGCGCACTAACCCTGGCGCACACATCATTTCATACTATACCTTCACTACATACTGAAACCTATTAGATCGATCGCGCATGCGCCCTAACTAGGGCACACATGTGGTTTTAGTGGCATAGGTATATTTTTCTAGTAGTATGGTTACAAATCCTTGGTATGAGGATAACTCGGGATATGAAGGAATGGAAGATGACTTTATCTCGGGAAGAGTACATTAAAAGGTATTGGATAGGTTTAACATGCAGGATGCTAAACTGGTTGGGACTCCTTTGGCAAGCCATTTTAAGTTATCAAAGGAGCAGTGTCCCAAGACAGAGCAGGAAAGAAACAAGATGTCCAAGGTACCTTACTCATCAGTAGTTGGCATTTTGATGTATGCTATGGTGTGCACTAGGCCTGATATTTCCCATGCAGTGGGAGCTGTGAGTAGATTTATGAGTGATCTAGGTAAAGAGCATTGGCAAGCAGTAAAGTGGATCCTTCGGTATTTGAGAGGAACCATGGGAGCAATTTTGTGCTACAGTGGATCAGACACCACTTTACGTGGTTATGTAGATTCAGACATGGCTGGAGATGTAGATGTAGGAGGAGCACGACAGGTTATATTTACACTGTAGGTGGGACAACAGTGAGCTGGATTTCACGACTACAGAAGCTGGTGGCTTTATCAACCACGGAGGCTGAGTATGTTGCTGCAACAGAGGCAAGCAAAGAGATGATTTGGTTACAAAAATTTCTTGAGGAGTTGGAGCATAAGTAAGAGGAATGTAAGCTACATAGTGATAGTCAGAGTGCTATACACCTAGCTAAGAACTCTGCTTTCCACTCCATGACGAAGCATATATAGTTAAGGTACCATTTCATTAGGACAGACTTTGGAGGAAGAGAAGTTGAAGTTGGAGAAGATTCATACTAGTCAAAATCCTGCAGACATGATGACCAAGGTGGTCACAAGGGAAAAACTAAAGTTGTGTTTAGCTTTGGTTGGTCTTCACAGAAACTAGTGAAGGGTTGAGAAGCTTGCTTAGAGGAAAACTAGTCTCCAAGTGGGAGATTGTTAGGTTGTGGAGCCTATTTTCATGTGTGAAAGTGTTGAAGATTGTACACTAAGAGTACTTGTATACTTTTCATGTATCCTCGCTGGGGTTCGGAGCGGGCCGGGCCCCGAGTGGGGTCAGGGGCGAGCCCCTGCCAGTAGGGGTTTGGGGGCGCAGCCCCCGAATTTTTTTTTTTAGGCGTAATTTTTTTGGCCTCGAAAAATGCACCCGACATATCGGGAAATGTGCTCTTCTCATATGGGTGAGTTTTTGACCCATAGGTTTATGGGACAGGGTTTTTCCCATGGTTTTGATACCCACGGTTTTGTAAAATTGCTTAAGTAGTTGTCTATTTATATGGTCTTATGCATATGATAGATACACAAGCAAATGTATTGTAGATGTGTTTTGAATTTAGGTGTGAATTCTGTAGAGTTTGTTGAGCATAGCTCCAAATGGATCTAGGTATTGTATTGAGAGAGCGGTGGCTTTTAATAAAATCTGAGCAAGTTATTCTTGGTGGACGTAGCCCAAATTGGGTGAACCACGTTAAATACTGTCTCTTTGTGTTGTGCAATTTTATTTGAGATCTGTAATAATTTCTGCATATTAGTTTTTTCATGTTGCATTGCTGTGAGGGATTATTCCACATATTTTATCCCTTATTTCCTAAATCTAGCACATGAATGATTTTAGGAGCACATGCTTGATTTTCATGGCACAGGCATAGTTTTCGGGCACACATGTCTCTCTGGTGGCACAGGCATCCTGTTAAAATCTGCCATTTCGCTTTGTCAACCCCTGGCACATGCGCACTAACCCTCGGCACACACATCATTTCATACTATACCTTCACCTTTGCACTTGAAACCTATTAGATCGACGCATGCACCCTAACCAGGGCACACATGTGGTTTTAGTGGCATAGGTATATTTTTCTAGTAGTACAGTTATTTTGTCTATTTTTCTATCTATTTTTCTCAGAGTAGCGCATATGTTGTTTTTGTGGTGCACACACCTCTCTAGTGGCGCAGGCATTTAATAGATCTAAAAATTCCATGAGAGTGGTGCAAAAATTTTAGGGCGCAGACACTATTTTTTGCTTGGCACACATCTCTCGGGTGGCGCAGGTACACTGTGTGCTGAAAACAACCTTTGGTGGCGCATACGCCCTAACCCATGCGTAGACACTGAAAAAGGGGCACAGGTGTCCTTTTGCATTTTTGGAATTAAAGTGTTGATGTGCTAACATTCTTGCATGTTTATCTAATCATATATTTGTCTTGGCAGGATTTTTACATGTTTGTATTTGATTAGGTAATATTTTGCATTGATTACTTATAAGATTAAGATTGCATATGCTCTTCCCTCACGTCCCTTGGGGTGATCTTGAGGATCAGAAATGATTCTTAAGTCCTTTTGATGCTTTGAGATTGTTAAGAGTATTTGATTTGGAATTGGTTAATTTGGCATAGTTGAATTAAAAGTGCTTTTCTATTTGATATCTTTTTGGATTTTGGAAGACAATCACATATGCTCTTCTCTTGCGTCCTTAGATGATCTGGAGAATCAGAAATGATGCCTTCTCTTTTGATGGAAAACTACTAAACATCATCATACAAGACCAAAATGCTTGTCAAAGAATGAAGGAATCAAAACAAAAGTCAGAAAACTACTAATATAGTTGTTATACAGGTTGCCAAACGGTGTTCGAGCAAACCACATCTAATTAAAAAAGATAAAAAGAACAACATATTCAAAACACTATATTACAGGTTTTAGAAAAGGGTACGTCCCTCTCTACTCAACTGGAACATAACCCCTTTGGCATAACGCATTAAGCTAGAACAATGGGGGTGATTCTAGAAACCCCAAAGTATTCCATGCAAGAGGGAACCTTGTGGACAAAATGGGAAGTGCTCCGCACTACCTATCTGACTAGTAAATCCTTTGTGAGTTAGAGTTACAAGTTGTCCCTACGCGACCCTTTTAAGTACACATTTGGACGCATTTATTGCCCACTATGCTTGAAGGGGAAAATTTTAGATACTCCCAAACTAGTCATTGCGACTTTTTGGGTAAATTTTCCCGCTCATGGATAATCTTTGTAGCACCTAGGACAAGAGAACCACCTAGGAGGATATACTTTGGCCAGGAGCCCACTTTGACCATTCTAAAACAGTGTTGAGTTGTGAACCATATTTTCATTTAGAAATGTGTGATGCGTTACTTTCGCCTAGTTTTTACTTGCCTTAGGGCGAGGCGAAACTCTGCGAAGTGAAGCCATCATTTTTCATCCTTTTTTATTTTCTTACTTCACATTCTTTTGACACTTTGTTGATTAGAAGAAGTGTGATTACCTTTGTGTTACCAATTGACTATTTTTGTCACTTTTATGTCCGTTTACACCCATCCATGTTTACGGTTGGGTAAGTTAAACGTCTAAAGTGTGCAGAGGTGTATTCACGTCATTGGTAGCCATTGTGATCTTGATACCCATGTCAAGATCATCATTGTAGTTAGGCATGGTTCATCACTGCGGACTTCCTTAGAAGAGTTAGCTTGTTTGTATCGTATCACTACAATTTCGATATTTACATCTTGTTTCTTGTAAAAATGACATAAATACCTATATTGTAAGGTTACACTGCACACTTTTAACTATTCCTAGCTATACTTTGAGCTTTTTAGTTTGGTTCTATTATTACCTCGATTTTAAAGAGTGCTAGGTGTTACCATTTGTGCGTGTTATATCAATAACACCTTGATATCAATACTTCACTTTCTCACAAAGTGGGTTAACATATCTTGGTGATATTGTTGTGTCATTCGCGAATTGTAATTGGAACTTTTTAAGATATAGGTCTTAATTGATTTTGAGCTCGCTCATCATATATCTTGATTGGGAGATCGCATTGACTTCTTGTATTTACTTATGTTTTGTTCATTTCCTTGAACTTGGCATAAGTGAAAACATCTTGTTAATCATCTTGTGACGAAACTACTTTTTGAAATGTAGTCTAGGAGGTACTTCATTTAAACAAGTTTCAATACCAAATGCTTGTGTCATTGGTGATTTATCACTCTATCACATTGGTATTCTCACATTGTTGACTTATTCATACTCTTAACAAGTACATCTTGCATTTCACTTAGGGGTGATCACTAAGTTTTACGCACATTTACAACTTACCCTAGTGAAACTATCACAAAAACATGGCTCCTAAAACACGTCTAGGGTTAAAGAAATAGACATATGAGGAACAAAAGTGCAAGCTTGGGAAACCTCTAATCAGACAAGGGTCAAACCCCTTCATTGGACATGACCTAGGACCACTATTTTCTATAGAAAAGGAAACAGAAGAGATGGTCGATCATAGTGGAAATGAATTAGAATCACCACATGCAGAATTTGATTTTGACCCCACTCTACTAGATGAGTTTCTTCTCAGAAACAAAGATAGAGTGTTGGCACGGGTCATGGAATTAGGGGCCAAATTTCCCACCGAGAATGAACCAATAATACCTGCAAATGACGCTACTGAGGAAGAATGTCCCCTTATCAATATGGAAGATATTTTAATAGGCGGACATGCTTCCACTTATTATGCAAGAAATGATAAAGTGGTAGGGCATAGAATACCCTTTATCAAAGTGCCATGAAGAAACAAGATAGAACATGAAACAGGGAAGAAACTCCACAATACGAAGAGGAGGAACCTTTAGAAGAAGAAGCCACAAACCAAGCCACAATCCAACAACAAATCAACAACCTAAGCTGAAAAATAGCTTTGCTTACTTCCCATGTATAGAAAGACACAAACAAAAATGTTCAAAAGTTGAGGCCGAAGGATTAGATCAATGAACTCCATCAGAAAACCAAGGAGAAGAAGACATAGGGTATTATCGCGTATACATCCCCGCTTCTCCCAATAAAGATCAATTGCTCGCACAAGAAGTGAAATCTATGAAAGTGACGCTTGAGCTTACAAGAGAGCAATATAGGGAGCATCAAGGAAATATCAATACAAAGAATTATGCCCCTATCCTTTTGACAAGACAATGACCCTTCAACCCTTTCCAAAGAAATTTGATATGCCAAAGTTCGACAAATACAAAGGAAAAGGAGACCCAAGGGATCATGTTAAATATTTTACATGGCATGTCAAGAGGTGTCTTATAGTGATAATTACCTCATCATACTTTTTCCCAAGAGTCTTGGAGGTCAAGCATTGGAATGGTTTACACGCTTACCACGAGGATCAATTTTCACCTAGCCAAAATTGGTAGAAAGATTTGTGTGTCACTTCTCATATAACATAGAGAGTGATGTCACCATGGTAGACTTGTGTGGAGCCAAGCAATGCCCAAATGAGACCTTCACTAGCTTCCTCCAACGATGGAGAGGGATAGCTAGTCGCTTCCCTTGCGCTTTCCCTGAAAAGTAGCTGGTCAGTATTTTTGTTCCCAATCTCAACCGGATATAGCTTTCCACCTCCAAATGCATTGTGTCTCAGTACTTTTGAGGAGGTTATCGAGAAAGGGATTCAGATAGAAAAGGCTCTCATTGCCAAAGGCACCCTCAAAACCAATCTAAAGACAACCAAAGTGTCAAACCCATGGAAAATCCAAAGATCTTTAACAAAAACAAAAATGTGGTGGGAGACGGAATCACTGATTCCAAACATGTTCAAACGGTCCAAACTGGTCAACCTTTTAAACTGACCAAGGGCCCAATTCAACCACCACCAAAGCAAAGAACATTCACCTCTCTCAATGAACCATTTGTCAGTCATACTAAAATAGTTGGATGCGGCCCACATGATGACCTATCCTACCACGCAACCATTTGATGACAACACTCGAAACCTTCATGGTATAAGGAGCATGAATATTGCGAAATGCATCGCATTAAAGGTCATAAGATAGACAAATATCTATGGCTTCACCACTATATTCAGGACCTCATTGAAAATGGGGAGATAGAGGTGGATAACCCTGGAAAAACACAAACACCTAATGAGAAAATGGGGATTTATAAAGAACCATTCCCCAAGCATGATAAGTCGGAAAAGACAAAGCCGGATCAGGGAGAGTCATCCCAAACCTATAAAGCTACGAATTACTTGTATACCAAAAGAGATAACAATCATTATAGTTCACTTATCGATGTATTCGCTCTCCGCCGACCGTGTCAATACTATCCGGATCAAGGAAAGGATCTGCGTTGTGAAAGAAAAGGCATGCCCGCCTCCGATTTGGGAACCCTCTTCGTTGACCCCGAAAACCAGTAAATATAACCTTTTAGAACAACTTGAGAAGACGTCTGCTAAGATTTCGATCTTAGATCTTCTCAAGATATCCAATGTGCATAAGGAAATTCTGTACCAAACTCTTCAAGGGCTCGAGAGTGCCTTTATAAGTCGATCCTGCACACCTTCAAGCCACGGTGGAAAACATTACATCAAGTGAACATCTCACTTTCAACCATAGGGAGATCCCTACCGAAAATGCTACACATAATCTTCCCTTATACATTGAGGTAGTTGTCACCCATAGGAAAATCAAACGGGTGATTTTGGATAATGGATTTGGGTTGAACATCTGCACGCTTAAGTTGGTCAAACAATTGGGACATATGGAGGAAGATCTTGAGTCCCATATTATCACTATCACCACATACGACAATGCGGAAAGAGAGTCAGCAGGCACCATCACACTGCCTATGGAGGTGGGTCCCACTTGTCATCAGACAAAGTTTCACATCCTAGACTTGGAACTTCCATATAACATGCTTCTAGGCCGACCATGGATTCATGCCATGTAGGCCGTGCCATCAACGTTTCATCAATGCATCAAGTTGAAGCATGAGGGACACACGATTACAATACCAGGAGATTCAGATCCCTTTGCTCATTGTAGAGCTCTCAATAGCTTTACACGAAAGGGTACATATGCATGTCCCTTCGTAGATATAGTTGTCCCTCTCCAGTCTGAGGCCATGGAATCCCGAGTAGATTCGGATTCTCTTAGTTCTTGCGCTCATGGGGCATCTACTTCAACATCTCCATTTGATTCATGGGAGATGAAAATCCTGGAATATGGCTGTGGGGAGTATAATGTACAATAAGTGCTCTTGGTGTAGATCTCTCTTTGTCGCCCAAGACTAGAGGTCGACCCAACTACGCTTCAGAGACCTAGAGAGGAACACACTATTGGGTCATTCCTACCTGGAGGCTTGTTAGCTAAGGAGAAATTGCTTGATCCACCTACTACTTGGGTCCCTGAGGACACTCAACCATCCTGTTATCGAACCTCGAATATGAAAAATATAGCAGAATGATGTACTCCATGGGCTACAAAGGCCTAGGATGTGGGAGGAATGAACAAGGACAAAGAGAACTAGTCCCTCTTCCACATTTCAAAATAGAAAGATACAACATTGGGATTCACCCTTATGGAGCGCACCCCAATGATCAAGATGCGACTTGTTCTGAGCATGAGGATAGTTTCGACTATCTAGACAGCGATACGGATTCCCATTGTAGCCAATATGAGGATCTGGCCTCCACAAACCTTTTCATGAACAACGTTGTCCTAACCTTAACCCCCACAGAACCAACCCTTGACCTTGTATACCCTTCCCTTGTTGAATGGGACCAACAATGTCACGTGCCACTAGATTTATTCGAGAACAACGAGGCTATTGCAGAGTTCATGGGCATAAGGGATAAAATCCCCATTGGAGATCACAAGAAAGGTTTCTTTATCGACTTAGACACCTGCGCCTACTTCGGCGAGGAGGCTGAAATTCGTGGTCAACAAAATCTAAAGAAAAGTGAGGGAAAATTTTCTAAAGAAAAGCCTCGGCAAAAATCAAAGTCCAAGTCACACAGTGAAAATCTCTTTGAGGCACTGGCTGACCAAAAAATAATAAAATCAAAGGAAAAACAAAGTGACCACGCCAAGGATGACAATCTCGTGGAGACATCCTTGGATGAAGATCTCAACCTACCTCCTGATCCTACGCATATGGAGGATTTATCAAAATTGTTAGTCGAAGAAACCATTGATGTCAATATTGGTACCGAAGAAGATCCCAAGATAGTAAAATTGGGATCATCAATCTCGGCTAGAGAGAAAAATATGGTCACTATGTTGCTGCAAGAGTTTATTGATGTGTTCACCTAGTCTTACAGGACATGCCCAGACTTAGATCCAACTTTGGTCATGGACAACTTGGTTGTGTACGCAGATGCTAAGCCTATCAAACAGAAGCTCTGAAAGATGCACCCAAGAGTGGCCTTGTTGGTTAAGGAAGAGTTGGAAAGATTGTTTGCAGCGGGATTCCTCAGACCAATTGATTATTCTGAATGGATATCAAACATTGTTCCTGTCCAGAAGAAACTGTCGGGTATCCGAATATGCACGGATTTTAGGGACATCAATAAAGCTTTCCTAAAGATGACTTTCCGTTTCCCAACATTGACATGATTGTTGACTCAACCATAGGGTATGAAATGCTATCACTCATGGATGGATTTTTAGGTTATAATCAAATTAAGATCGCCGAGGAGGACCAACACAAAACAAATTTTACAACTCCTTGGGAACCTTCTACTATCCAAAGAAGTGTGTCTTCAATGTGCTATCAGGGAAAATATTGGGCTTCATTGTGTCAAGATGAGGTATTGAGGTAGACCCTACTAAAGTGTCTGCTATCACTGAAATGCCTCCACCTGAGAATATCAAGTAGCTGCGCATAGCTTATAGGGGAAAATTCAAGCCATTCGCCGCTTCATCTCCCAGCTTGTAGATAAATGTCACTCATTCACCCATTTTCTTAAAAAGGACATCGCTTTCCTCTGAGGACCCGAGCAATAGCAAGCCTTTGCTTTTCTTAAACAGTACCTAGCTAATCCACCTATCCTCATGCCTCCCACTCTGGGAGAACCACTTTTGCTCTATATTTCCGCTACACAATTTGCTATTGGTGCACTGCTTGCCCAATACAACCTTAGCCATAAGGAGAAAGTGGTGTACTATCTGAGTCACACCCTCATCGCCTATGAACACAATTATACTTAGATTGAAAAGGCTTGCTTGGCCGTTGTTTTTACCTTTCAAAAACTTTTCCATTACCTACTGAATACTAAGACCAAGCTCATATCCAAGGTCGACCCACTCAAGTATTTGTTGTCCAAACCTACCCTCATAGGAAGAATGGCTAATTGGATCATTCTACTCAGTGAGTTTGACATAGAATTTTTCCATCAAAAATTAGTTAAAGGACAAGTACTTGCAGACCAGCTAGCGGAAGCACCCTTGCAAAGCACGGAACCTTTGAGTCTGGATCTACCAGATGCCTCCTTGCTCTACATTGAAGAATCTGTCGTATGGTAGATACATTTTGATGGATCATTTACGTTTCATGGTTCAAGTGCAGGAGTGGTCCTTATTACTCCTTCGGGTGATCCTATACCGTAGGCTTTCCGCCTGGCCTTCCCTTACACAAACAACATTATAGAATATGAAGCACTTATTGTAGGGATGAAGCTAGCCATCAAGTGGAATGTTCATCATGTTAAGGTCATAGGTGATTCACAGTTAATCATCAAACATGTTAATGATGAATATAAGGTTAAGGATGACAAGCTCATACCTTACAAAAAGTTAGTGGAAACTCTAAAGGAGTATTTTGTGTGCATTACCTTTGAGCAAATCCCAAGAGCGCATAACATATCGGTGGATGCCATGGCAATGGTGGGATCTATGCTTCGTATTCCGCCAGAGAACAATGATATGCCATTCTTCGTAGAAAATCTATGCCATCCCGTGTATGACATGCCAGAATCTTGCCTGGCTTGTGAGGTTGTTGGTCCCCATTCCCGTGGTACGAACCCATTTTCACCTATCTTAAGGACAACACATTCCCTCCGATATCTCCCATTCTGAAAAGCAAATCCTGATTCACCAGATAGCCTATTACACCCTTTTAGGAGGTACATTTTATCATCGTGGCTACGATGGGAATCTATTACGTTGTCTAGATGTGACAGAGTCAATCCAGGCAATCAAAGAAGTGCACGAAGGGGTATGTGGAGCACATACAAATAGAATGGTCTTGGCTAAGAAACTGTTGAGAGTAGGTTACTATTGGCCTACCATGGAAACTGATTGTTGCAATTATGTTAGAAAATGTGTGCTTTGCCAAAATTATGGAAATTTCATCCATGCTCCATCGCAACCATTGCAACCTATCACTACCCCATGGCCATTCTCCAAATGGGGAATTGATCCAATAGGAAAAATTACTCCTACCTCATTTGATGGTCATACACATATCATCACAACCACAAAATATTTTACAAAATGGGTGGAGGCTGTCCCTTTAACCTATGTCACAGGAGCACAGATTTCTAAATTCATCATGAATCACATTATTTGGCGATATGGTATTCCTGCAGCCATTGTTATAGATAATGGGAAATAATTTAAGAACAAAAATGTGAAAGGTCTTTGCCAGCACTTTCAAATCAGATTAAAACGGTCCACGTCATATTACCCTCAGGGTAATGGACAAGCTGAGGCAACAAACAAGAATTTAGTAAGGATAATGGAGAAGATGGTCAATAAAACAGGTTGAAATTGGCACCTACAAATCCATCCATCCCTTTGGGCTTACCGAACATCCATTCACACTCCTACGGGTGTGACGCCATATTCCCTAGTGTTCGGGACAGAATCTATCATCCCTTTAGAGATCAAAATTTTTCCTTGAGAATCTCTATTCGGGACTATCTGGATAAGGATGAAGATTATCAAGTGGCAAGACTGGTTGATTTAGAGCTACTGGATGAGAGGTGCATTCACACTCTTAATCACTTGAAAGTATATCAACATAGAGTCTCCAAAAACTACAACAAGAGAATCATCCCTCGTCAGTTTGAGGTTGGTGATTTAGTTATGAAGGAGAACCACTTCAACACCAGAGCAAAGTGAGAAAAGAAATGGAAGTTTGAACCACATTGGTTAGGACCCTATATCATAGTTGCCAAGTATGGCATAAGGGCATACAAAATGGCTCACCCTAATGGTGATGAGCTCGGGAGCCCATGAACACCATGCATCTTAAGCGGTTCTATGCTTGAACATGGCGCATAAAAAAATCAAAAATAAAAAATAAATCAGAAAAAGGAAAGAGAAAACAGGTCATCCTTTTGTGAATACCACAAAATTGTGGCACTTTGGACAAGTCCTTGGGTGAAAACTGGTTTCCGGTGCCTTGGGAGGATTCGTTGTTCACAAGCATTCTATATTAGGAGGGTAGTTGTCTTTGACTTAGACCTGGTTCTACCTTCGATATTCCTTGTGCACACCATCCTGTCCAGCCTTGATCCAGACTTTGCCTTCTTCTATTCATCTGTGAGGGGCGTGGTCTTTCATTATTTCCCATCTTACGCTAGGGGCAACTCAATGACTCCACTTTCCTGTTCATAAACACATGGCTTCTGCCCTTGTATATTCCCCATCTAACACTGGGGGCATCCACGCTTTCTTGGTTACCTGTACATATCTTTGGAAAACCGTTATAAAACACAAAAATAATGGAAAATTGTTTCACAAACATAAAAAACAATAGAAAATTGTTTCGCACAACCCTAAACAATAGAAATTTGATGCATAAAACCATATCTTACAAAAATATTTGCTTACATTATCTTATTTCCTTGCTTTGCTTATTGCTTGTATAGTGTTTTGCATGCTTGCTTTTGAGTTGTTTGTTGCTTGGGCGTACTTTGTCAAGATTTATCTTTTCTTGCTTAGATTAGATTTATTCTTGCTTGTGCATATTGTGGTATGTTTTTGCATGCTGGTAACTCTTAGGAGATCATGATGTAATGTGTTAATTCATTATGTTCTTTCTTAAGCATTTGGTTGTGTTTGTTACTTGTTAATAAAGCATGGTGAATCATGGTGTATTGCATTAATTCTTGGTGTTCTTTGTTAGCATTTGGTTGTATTTATTGCATGTGCTCTATTTTGTTATCATTCACATCACATTACCATCATTATCATCACATCTAACATCATCTATACATCATATATAAACAAAAATGCTAATTTTTACATCATGCATGTATGCTAAGCTAATCATCACATATCGTATCATCAATGGGGGCAAGAGGGGTTGCACATGATCAAAAATCTATCCCCCGCACCAATATCATCATATCATCTATCTATTAGGCATCAACAAAACATCACATGAGTAATACATTTGATATCATCTACGGATCTATCATCTAACATTCTAAACAAGCACATGTATATACATCAAACATCAGGATAACGTACATGCAAAATGTGGAATCTGATAACATCATGACAACATCCATAAGTGTTGAATCAAGAAAATAACATGCATCAAATCCAATGCAGGCAACATGCCCACTCAAGATACTAAATATGATTCATGTCCTGTCATCAATTAGTTCCCCATGAGTTTAAAGACAAAGAAAAAACCATCTATATGCATGTATCAAAAATAAAGACATACATCATCTCATAACCATGTGTATCTGAGCCAAAACAAAGTAATCCTCATATATATATATACACACACATATGTGTGTGTGTGTGTGTGTGTGTGTGTGTGTGTGTGTGTCAAATATACATCTCTGTCAAAAATGGATACAAATCATGTGCTCTATATCAAAAATGCCTTCAGCTGAGGTGTACAAAGGTGATACATCAACAATGTCTGTGTACATACATACAATGTCCAGATAAGTACTCAATATAATACATCATCGATACATAATGCCATAAAAAAGGGGCATGTATCTGAAAGAATCAAGCCTTCATCATGAGGCATCATCAAAAATACATGTATAACATAACTGTACATCAAAATTGGCCTTCATAAGAGGCATACATATCAAAGAATCTATACAATAAAAATGTGGCTCTCAACCACAGCTCTCGCCCTCGCTGGGGCTCCCAGATCTGTCCTCTGGACATCGGAACTCTGGAGGCTGGGATGGCACTAGTCTCGCCGGCTGCTCTGGTAGAGGCTTTCTAACAGATCTGGTGGAATGATTGGACCTCCATGATCGAGGGCTTGATGCACTCGACCTTGATAGCTATGGCAGTGCCACTTGTTGCTCTGGCGACACCACTCTGTAATATGTAGTCCTGTAGAAGAGGGCCTCACCACAAGCCTGGTAGCATCGCGTATCAGGTCCGTATCTCCTAAGGTGAGCACTGCCTAAAGGGTAGTATATCTCGCCGTAACTCGGCCAGTGTCCGCCTCAACTTGTCTAGAAGAAGCGGCCTCTCGATCTCTCTTTGTGGTCATCATCTACAGCTCAGCGCAGGCATGGTTCCTCTGTGCTAATAAGGCCTGTGAGTGTGCATACACATGATCTCTTTGTAATGACCATGTGCACCTGTGACTGGGACTGATGAAGGAGGCTTAATATCTCGCACCTCCTTTGCTTTGTTGTCTCTCTCGATCTCGGCTCTGCCATACATGCAACTCTATCATCTCTGGGCCAACTTGGGCCCGAGCCTGATCCCACCCTGATAATAAAGTCACAATGTGGGCTCGATCCTCATCGTGCTCTATTACAACTATCACGCACTAGCCTCGAGCCTCGTCTCTCTCTCCACTTTGGCCATGTCTCTCTCAGCTATGAGCTACTGTACCTGCACCTGTGTTGTGGTTATCTGTGCCACTGGTTGTGAGGCTGTGTGTGCCTCAGGGACTGGTCCCTGAGGTGCTCTAGAAGATTTCCCCTACTCAAAAACCCTGCCTCTGGGTGGCTGCATAGCTACCTGTACTGGGCCTTGTGGCCTCGGTCCCTGTGCTTATGGGGCACCCTGTCCATCATGAGGGATACCATCAAACAGATCCTCTGGGTCCAGCCCCGTGCCACCGCTCTGCAGCCGGTGCTCTAACCCATGCCATACCTCTACGGGAAGGTGAATACTGCTACCCAAGCTATCTCTGGAATAGTGAGATGCCGGGTATATTGTCACATACCATGCTGCATAATCAGCTGTAGTCCCTGGGTCTCTCACCTATCGTAATGGGTCCCATGCCTGGGGGACCACTTGTGTGAAACTAGCCCTAGCTCGGGCCACTGGTATATGAGGCCCCATAGTCTGCCTCTCAGAGTCCCTGCGAGCATGCCAGATATCTGGCTGGGGGACCCCCGTACTGCTACTGCCGAGATGCCGCTGCACCTATCAGCACTATATAGCTCCATGATATAGCTGCGGCTTCCAATAAGAAAGTGTTACACCAAGCACACTCGAACTCTGTGGCATCCTCTAGCCACTAGAAGTTCCTTTATGGACGCTAAATGACGTCTATCGCTGCTAGCTCATCAAACTCCTTCCTATATCTGAATAGGTTGCCAAGATGGCCACATACATCTCTCTGCAGACTGCTATCCAAGCCATGTATGGTGGCTCCTCGGGATCTCAAACTCGGAAAGGGCCTATTGGGTGCCCGATAGCAATATGATCCCATGACCATATTTGTAATAGCAAGTCGGCCCCATGGTCTTTTGACCGTGGTATGTAATCAAGTGCAAGATCCCAGTATAAATGGGCTAGTATACACTGCCCCCAGCAATATCTCTCACCACTGTAAATGCCATGCACCAATGGCAGTAGTCCTCTCGGGAACGAAGTCCCTGTCTTATCAGTGAGTAGGAACCCACTGATAAGTGCCATGATATAGAGAGGTCCCCGATGCAATGTCGGGTCGGAGATGCACTCATGTAAAGCTATGGTCATCCCGTCATGTGGGATGTCATCGACACCAAATAGAGCACTTTGCACACTACTTTGATCAGCCCTACATCCAAACTATACTCGATCAATGTACCCATCATGGGCACACACAAAATCTGCCAAACATCCTCAATGGTCACTGTCATCTCCCCTGTGGGAAGTCTGAAACACTGACTCTCGCTATGCCATCGCAGCTAGTGCAAGTCAAGAGGTCGTGATCTAGCACAATAGATGACATTTGAGCCATGGGGCCCAGCCCCACTGCCTCCAGTAATATCGCCATAGCTTGGCGGTCACGTTGGTGCATACTACCCTCTAACTAGAAATCTAGAAGTGACGCTCCCACGTCTGCAAAACTGGTAGTTGTCTCTGCAAAATAACACGCCACTCATTAGTTTCTAGCATTTCCTCTAAAAATCTATCTCATCTTTTAGGGTTAACCCAAAAATCCTAAAAATTCTTCTAAGTGTCATGTTTTTGGACACTTTCCTATCTTTTTCATGCTAGGGCACGCCCTTTTGGACGTGTGTGCCACGTTTACAGGGTGCTTGCACGCCCTTTTGGACGTGTGCGCCACGCATGTTTTGGTGCCTACGCTTGACACGTGCGTGTGTGTGTCAGCTTTCCATGCAGTGCATGATGTGCGCCCCTTTCGGGATGCACACCTACGCACCCTTTTTGGCATGTGTGCCACCAAATTGGTGCCTATGCATTTTTCACTCCTGGACACGTACGTGTGCGCATAGTTCTCACGAGTGTCGTGTGTGCAGGGGTATATTAACCACAGCTTCTCACCATATTGGCACATTTTTGCTATCCGATAACCCTTTCTTCTCTCGAGGGCAATTTTATTGCTCCATGGCGATTTTATTCTTCTTCCCACTCTCGTAAATAATTATTTTTCTTAATTTTTCCACTATGCCATGACCTAGGGCACTTTCTGTCACCCCTAGGCCCTTCGCTTTCTTCTTCTACTTTCTTCTAGTGTTCACCATGGTTTTTGCGTGTGAACCCCATTTCAGCGTGCGCGCGTGCACGCAATGCTCATTTGTGTGCATGCACGTTGGTTTGTCTCACATGTGTGTGTGTGTGTGTGTGTGTGTGATTTATGTCCACACGTATGCGCGCTGTTTCGACTTCGCACAAACGCATGGCGCACCCTCATAAAGGATGTCTCGCGCCCCAAAATGGGACATTTATACGCCTGTCTTGACCTATCCCACGCGCACGTTTTCCTATTACATGAGCTTGTTTCCTTCACGTAGTGCATTGCTATGCAGTTTTTCTACTCCTAAAGACCTAATTTAAGGCATTATTGACCCAAATTTATATTTATTCATAAGGCATGATGTAGTTCCTATGGTTGTGATACCAAATAAATAAAAGGGGCATATTTCTTCTACTGTGCATTTCGTTGGTAATTTTCTCTCTCATGGGCATGCATCCTGCGCCTCAAATGGTCTTGTGCGATCACCATAGTTCTCCATCACCCCATCGAGCCTCACAGCATCTCTCCCTCCTTTTTTTAATCCCTTCGATCGTTAAAATGAATTGCTCGCGATGTTTTTACCAGGGGGTATATTAACCTTTCCGCAAATTTTTTTTTGCCATTCTAAGGATTGGGAGACCCGTTTTGATCGTTGTGTTCTCCCTCATTATTTAAGGTTGAAATTTTCGTTAATTTACTTTCATTAAGCAATTGTCACCTATCCAACACATTAATTAATGACCTTTCGTTAATTGACACCTTTATCTAGTCTAATTAATTATTTAGCCTCCCTTTTATTAAATCAATAAATCACTATTTAATTGGTCTAATTCCCTCCTAATGGTCTAAATCACACTAAAATCCATCTAAAAGCTTATAAAAATAATAATTATTTATTAATTAATTAATTAATTTTTCTCTTATTTTCACCATATTGGCACATTTTTGCTAAGTGAGGATACCTCTTTCTTCTCTCGAGGGCAATTTTATTGCTCCATGGCCTAAATTTTATTCTTCTTCCCCTCTCTCGTAAATAATTAAGGATTTTTTCTTAATTTTTCCACTTAACAAGGACATTATTTGTCCTTTGATTAGTTTCTCCTTTCTACCACCTAGGGCATTTTTCGTCACCCCTATTCTTCGTAGCTTTCTTTTTAAATTTTCTTCTACTTTCTTTTAGTGTTCACCATGGTTTGGAAAGCAAAAACATTGAAAACAATATATATATCAAATAACTCCGACAAAAATAGGGAAATTTTTTTCCACAAACTGCTGTAAAAAGTCCTAAAAAAAAAAAACCCTACAAAAAAATGGCAACTTACTTATTATGGTCATTTGAAACTTGTGTCTTCATGGATAGTATTTTCTCCATATCCCGTTGGTTTGTCTCACATCTTCCCTAATTAATACGACTCGTGGATCATTGGATTCACAACCATTCCAAAGCTAGCTGCGGTTTGCTTAAGCAAATTTATATGGTCTTATGCATATGATAGATCAAATGTATTGTAGATGTGTTTTTTGGGGCACAGAGTTTTTGATTCAAACGGATGTGTATTTATTGTGTGCTTGTAATAAAATCTAAGAAACACTTTTCATGGACCACGTTAAATATGTGTCCATATTCATTTCCCCCTTGCATGTATCCTTGCTCGGAGGGGCATCATTTTTTACCCTTTTCATCAATCACGTTTTTTAACTTGTGGATCTCTTTGGGAGCAATGACCGATAACAAAACATTTATACAATTTGTCTTTGACCATTCTTTTGAAGGTTGGATGTGCGTTCATACTAGTTTTCCTATTACATGAGCTTGTTTCCTTCTGTATTGCATTGCATTATTGTATGTTGTGTGGAGTTGGTACTTTAAAGCAATAGACAATTGTTCGTAGAATTTATGGAATTTCATGTCATTCTACCTTTGTCATATGCTTATATTTATTCATAAGGACCGATGATGTAGTTCTATGGCAGATATGATAACATCGATTTGTTCCAGAATAGCTTAGCAAAGGATTGTAATGTTTGAAGGATACAGGAACCGGTTACATTAAGAATGCGGCTAGAAGCTAAGTTCTTCTCTCCACTCGTTCATATTTCTTCTACTTCATTTCCTTTTCACCCCTAATTTTCTCTCTCATCAAGGAGATTTTGGGCATCATGCCTCCTCCACATTCCTCTACCTATCTCTCATCTTTTTCGATTGTCGATCGACTTCTTCCATCACCCCATCGAGTAAGTAAGAAGGTTGGAGCCTTGTATTTCGAGATAGGAGCATCTCTCCCTCAACTACTAATTTTTCTTCTATCCCTTTAAAATTTTCTTGAGAACTATATATATGGGAAACTATCTTACAAAGAAAGAAGTGGTGTCACTTATGCCACCAAGTTATTATATTACCAAAGAGGTTTATTGTATTATAAAAAATGTAGACACTTATAAAAGGAAAATTAGAGAACGCAGTCTTAAGCAAAAAATTTAAATACGTAAATTGATTCGCTAATTATCTCCTTCCAGCAAAGAGAATGGGGTATCAAAGGATGACAACATATTGTCTAGGAGCGCTCATCTTCTCTTCCATGTGTACTTGATTAATTGATTACATTAAGATAATTAATTCATTTCTTAGAGTTGCCTATCACAACACATACCCTAATTAATGACCTTTCGTTAATTGACACCTTCTATAAGGAAGAATCAAGAAAGAATATGCTTCATGAGGATGGTGGAAAAAGACACAGGATCTTCTGTGAAACCCCTAGAGGAACTCCTATGTGAATAGTGGCTAGTCTAATTAATTATTATTAATTAATTAGCCTGGGAGCAAGCCTTCTTATTAAATCAATAAATCAATATTTAATTGGTCTAATCAAAAGAGGAAGAAGGAGGCCCTCCTATGGTGGTTTCTAAATCAAACTAAAATGTTAAACTATTCTTATAAAACTTGCACATGTATTTATTAATCATCTTGATTAATTAATGCACCCCCTTTATCCACATGAGCCACTTGAGGACAAACTAAACCCTCCTAAAGCTAACTCAACCTCATCTAAACCCCCTTATCCATCTCTATTTATCCCACATTGTATACAAAGAAATGAGGATGTGTTATAATCCTTTATCCTTTGGGATATATAAAGAGCCCTCCTCTTACCTTTATACCTACACCTAAATCTCTAAAGAGACAAAAGTAAGCACATAGTTTCATACTAATAGCCATTTTTTGTCATTCTTGAGCCCTCCATCCTCCATTCTTCAAGAGCTAAGCTATGGTGTGGACTCACACCCAAGCATCCATGTGAGTGAAGGATCAAAGCAAGCAATTATTATTTGATTTCCATTGGACTACTTAGGTCCATTTTAATGTTAAATTAGGCAATTAAGGGGAATAGAGTTCATGCATTTACATTGTGTTTTGATTAGATTCAAAGTTATTAATGTTTAAAGGGTAGGACTTGCTCACTTCTTCATCATGATGGTGTTAAGGTACATTTCCCATTTGGAACTAGGTTAGGAAGCTATTTTTAGGTGGTAGATTTCTTTGGTTGCTTTAAATTTGGTTGAGAATTTCGAGGTAGGAAACAGTCACAGTGGGAGAATGTTGGTGAGCACTGTTTTCATGTGTGAAAGTGTTGAAGAATGTACACTAAAGTCTTGTACACTTTTCATGTATCCTTCTTTGATGGGATAGGTCCGGGGCGAGCCCCGATTTTTTTTTTTAGGTGTGAATTTTTGGCCTCGAAAAGTGAATCATATGGGTGAGTTTTTGACCCATAGGTTTATGGGAAGGATTTTACCCATCGGTTTTGTAAAAGCAAATCATGAGTTGTGTATTTATATGGTCTTATGCATATGATAGATGGACAAGCGAGATGTGTTTTGAATTCGGCCGTGTGAATTACAGTAGAGTTTTTGAGCATAGCTCCAAACGGTGGGCATTATATTGAGAGAGCGGTGGCTTGTAATAAAATCTAAGCAAGTGATTCTTGGTGGACGTAGCCCAAATTGGGTGAATCCACGTTAAATAGTCTCTTTGTGTTGTGTTATTTTATTCTCAAATTTTATTTGAGATCTATAATAATTTTTGCATATTAGTTTCTGAATTCGATTCGTGAGGGATTATTCCACATATTTTATCCCAAAGTAAGGTGATTGGTACCCTCAATTGATTCTCCCTCAAAGTCCGAGAAGTATCACAAGTTTTGGCAGGAAGCTTAACGACAGATAGATCATGGCGAGTCATTTTATATCCAGGGATGGGATTTAATTGGCCCTCTGGTACTCAGATGTGGATAAATTGATAGCACCCTTAAGAGGATTTGATCTATCCTCACTATTTTAGGTTGTGCCTTTCAACCAAGGTAAGATAACCCTTTTGTAGCCTGTTGTTTATGGAGGAGATGGAGATGTCCTTCCTAATGAAGTTGTTAAGGAGACCTTGAAGAAAATATGATCAATGCAACAAAATATAACTCTCACAAGTTGTCACTATAGATAGTGGAGATATTCTCTAGGCAAGGTTCAGGCTACTAAAGACATTTAGAATCCTGATTATTTCTGTATGTTTTGGTAATACAATTTATGTATTTGTATACACACATGAAAAATAGGGGTAGTATGGGTAGGATTAGTTGTTTTTAAATAAGTTTTGGTGTGAAGTGAGGCAGAATAAACTTAATTTTCCAAATCTTTGAGAACTCTTAGAAAATGGAAAGTCTAAATAACATAATGCTTCAAAATAGCTAAAATGTTCCTTTAACCAGAATATGTACTTCAATAGAGGCCCAGATTAGCACTTTTTCACACAATCTATGAGATTTTAACATGAAGGATCGAGTTAGAAGACCCAATAAAACATCAAAATCTAAGATCAATCACGCTTGAGGTACACCCAGAGGCTTACAAAAATTCTCTCTCAACAAATGAAAGGAAAGTGATTTTAAATCGTTTATTTCACTCCCATATGAAAGCTCTCTGAGAAATTAAATTGCAGATGCCACTAAATTGTCACAAGGATTGAGACCTATGTGATTGAATCAGATTTTAATACAAGATTGCAACAGAAACAAGAAAAACTACTCGCATACATTCAAAGATGAAACAGACACATTTTGCTCAAGATCAACACAAAATAACTCGAGTTTGATTAAATTTATCAATAGGGGAAAGTTTCTAGAATAGTCTCAGAGCTTGTCAATGGATGTACACTCGCAACCACCTTGACATGATCAAATTTAATACAAAAGAGATATACAGGCCTCTCAGACGGCTTCTCAAAAGACAGGCTTTGTTAAATTTTCCTCTTGGGAATTTTCTTTGACATCTAACACTCTAACCATTTGCACGAAAAATTTGTGCCATTTATAACATTTACAATAGAGCGCCCTTTACCCCCAAATATCCCGACATTAAGTGCTACCAGTGCTCGCCATGACCACGATCGTGATTTCAAGAATCAGATTTACAAAAATTCGCCAGTGCTTAGGGGTAAATCTCTTCGAATATCTCCCGCATTTAACTCCTTATGGTAGATCACTTTCCCCTCTACTTACCAACCACTTTCACCCCTAATTTGTCAAATTTGTCTCTTCATGTGCCCAAGAAGGAAAAATGGAAGATCGGATGGAGACTAAAGGTCAGATCTCATCTTAATCTCAAAAGACGTCCCCAGATCTTCCTCACCAAACTTAGATATCAAATTAATTCCCCTTCCCTATTTGGCGTGCAAGAAATAACAAAAAATCATGAAAATTCACACTTCTAGGAGCTATGGAGTGAAAATGGTAGAAGAATCAAATACAGATGCATAGCTGCCATTGATTCCTACTTTGAATTTAGACTGTCCACATGGGAGATCTAATTTTAGAGCGGGCCTAGGGGTTCCCTTTCTCCTTTTACAACTTTTTTTAAAAAATTAAAATTTTCACATTTTGCTCCATGCCTTCACCCTTGAGAAATGAGCCTAACATGTGTCCTAAGGTGGGTCCCAAAGGAACTACGGTCAAATTCTGCCATTTCACCTCTTTTTTGGAAAAGGAAATTTTTTCAAATTTCCCAGAAGTTCGCACCTCCGCCGTTGTCTGGAGCAATTTTTGACTTCTCTATTAGGCCCGCAGTCATTTTGATGATTTTAGTCATTTGAACATCAAGGGGAAAAAAACCAAGTTGCCCCGATGGCCCGCCTCCCGCCTCTTAACATTTTAAAAGCCAACCTTGACCTCCTTCTTGTTGGGCTTGCGGGCCATTTTGAGATTTTAATCCTTTTGATGACAAGAGGAAAAAAATCCAATTTTCCTCCGATGGTCCGCTTCCCCACCCCTTTGAATTTTCAAACTGCCACGTGTCACAATGGCACATCTTGAGATGATCCCCAAAGGTTGAGACCTTGAATGAGTGCGGGCTCGCCATGTGTCATTATGGCGCAACTTCAAAAACCTTAAGGTTTCAAAATGATTTGGCGGGGGTGTGCTTCCATTTTAGAATTTTATTCCATTTTTCCAAAAGGGAAAAACATTCAACTTACCTCCGAAGGCCCGCATCTTTGCCATTATCTTTGCCACGTGTCCTCCTACGGGGTCAAAGTAAGAATTTTCCCGCCACTTAAAATTTTCTTTAATCAGAGCTTGGCGGGGCCGCGGGCGAGTTCAAACCTTTTTCCGAAGTAGCCAAAAGGAAAAAGTTCAAAAACAAACCTACCACGCCCCATCCAATTAGAAGAAGCCATGTAAGCACCAAAAGAACCAATCAGAAATGAGCAGAGCCATGGGACCAAATTTGCCTTTTTGCCAAAAAAGTAAAAAGTGATAAGTTAAAGCATTTTCCCACCATCCCCTGACCAACCAAAAGAAGCCACGTGACCGTCGAATGTTGAGGAATAACTTTGATAGGAAAAAGACACCCATCAGACCGTCAAAATACAGAAAATCACCATTCACGCCCAGAACCCGATTTTTTGCTAAGGATGAATTTTTTAAAACAAAAACAAGTGAATCATGGTTCGAGCATCCCTTCGACCATGGATTTTGGATTTTCAAAGGCATACAAATATATATTAACCATTCTTGAGCTTCCATGGTCGGGGAAAAATAGGAAAAATGACAAAGCCCGCGGATTTTGAAGAAATTAGGGCAAAAACAGGGCAAGCTCAAGAGACTTTTCAAGGAGGGACATGACAATGGATTCTGCAAACAATTCAAGGCATTTCAAGTGGAGGTAGAAACTTTTAGAACACCCACATTGAGAGACAAAATGTTTCAAAACACGCAGATCAGAGGAAAATAATGGAAAATGGGGCGAAACAAATATGAGCACCAACAACTTCAACTTCTAATAACTCTTGGGTTACTCGTAACCTTGGTTTGAAAAACAATACAAAGATCATGGGATCAATTGAGCTAGAAGTTGAACTAGAAATTAATCAAACAACATGGGCAAAGGACTACTTTACACAAACCCTACCCACTCTTTTCTCCTCGCAAGATGGCATTCCTACAATCGCAAAACTAGTAGGAGCCTATGATTTAATATCGGATTTGAACAAGACCTTCTCTCACATCTCGTTCCTATATTTTCTTAAGAATTCCCTTGTGCATCATTCTTCATTGCTCGATGCATTAGGTATTGGTCATCTAATCCAAGTTACACTCCTCCTAGTGCTCAAATAAATCATATTGAATTTGACACACATCCTTCGGGACATAGTGATAGGGCTACTGGGTTTGTTTTTGATATAGAGAAGATGCCATCTGAAACTGAAATAGCCTAAAGAGGAGATTACGCCTTATATTTACAGTTGGGTTTATAATAATTACATTAAGAGAGCCATGATTGATGACACAGCTGTAGTGAATGTGGTTCCTTTCTCTTTCTTACAAAAGTTAGGATATGAAGAGACTAATTTCTTCTATATAAGAAACACAGTGCGATGATGGTACGACGGTCTTAAGGATACTTCAATCGAAACCATAGTTCTGTTGGAACATAATGATTAAGTGGTATGGCCAACCCTTAATGTATATGGGTCCATCACTAATATATAGGTTAATATTTAATAATATGAAATATTTATATTTCTATTATTAAATATGCTAACCTAAGTATATACTTTAGGTTAAATATTTACTATCATGAAATGATTATATTTCTAATATTAAATATTATAAACCTAAGTGTATGTGTCAACCATTTTAGGTTAAAAAGATGGGTTAGGAGACATATCCGATCACCTTATATAAAAAAAAGACTTTAGGTCCTCATTTGATATATTCGGGAAATATATCAAAGGTGTGCAAATCAAGTGATTTAGTTTTACCCTTGGTAAATAGGGTTTCAAAGGAGGAGGTGATCTTACTAGATGTAAAATAACTTCTCTCAAGTAAAAGGTTATTTTCAAAGTGGTTTTTACCCTATTTTGGTTTTCCACTATAAATCTTTGTGTCACTTGTGTTATTTATTTCATGTAAGTATTTCTTTATTTACTTATGTTATGATGTAATCTTTATTTAAATATTTATTGTAACATTATATAAATTGATTAAATCGTATTTATTAGAATCCTCAAATTCTAACATGGTAACTAAGTGAGGTAAATTAAATAAATTAAGATCAAACATTTTATATTTTATTTATTTAATTTGTATGAGTTTTTTTAACCAATCGAAAGGGTATTTAAAAGTATCTCGGTCCCTTTTTTTTCTCAATTTATTATGGCACTACATTTGTACAATTAAACTCTTGGTAAAATTTTTAGGGTTTTTCAATTTTAAATCCATAATTTTTTTTTTTTGGGGGAGATGTAATATAATATGATTCTTACTTTCATTTACATTTTGTAAATTATATGGAATTAATGTTTGTTTGGAGATTGATGTGTGCACAGGTAAAAGGGGCTTCAAATATTTACCTGCGTGAAAATCACATACAAAAAAGGAAAGAATTTATTACTATATGAAATAATTTTCATGTTTTCTATAATTTCAAATGTTTGTAGGTTAAATATTTCGGAAGGTAAATTCATACCCATGTTCTTTGGACCCTCTAAAAGAATTTGATTTGAAAAACTATAGTTTATAGTTAATCTATAACTATATTTTTTTAAGTTAAAAAATATATAGAATAAGGTTTATTTAATAACTTATTTAAAATATCGTATTAAAATTTATATAATTTGAAAACTATATATTTTATATAGTTCTTATACTATAGTTTATAACTACCCCATTCGTATGGGCTCTATAAAAAAATGTTTTGAACATACCTAAACTATAAAACATTGTTTTAATCTTAATGTCCGACATGGTGAATGGTGGGTAGTTGAAGGTTGGTGGTCTTAGTAATCAATATTACTAAGTTTAATCTTATACTTATTCATTAATAAAAACAAAAAATGGACACCTAAACCGTAAAAACTACTTCAACTCTAAAGCGGCCCCATTCTTTTTTCTAAGTGAGATATAAAAAAAATTTAAAATTAAAACCTAAGTAGTTTTTAAAATCATATGGCATTTTCTTATGTTTTTCACGTGGCATTGGTAAGTATGGCATGTTTAATTAAAAAAACTAATATCGTAACTTATGTTTCCAAATTATCATGCCATATTAATGTGGGCCTCCTTGGCATAGTTTATGTTTATAAAAACTTAAAATAATAATTACATACTAAGTGGCCGATGTTTTTTATTTATTCATTGTGTTTTTTATAAAAAATATACTATAGTTTATAATTTTTATGAACTATATATTTTTTTTTATTTACATTCTATAAACTATATACATCTTTTTTTTTTAAAAAAATGTATATATTTTTATATTATAAATTAAAATAGACTATTATAATGTATTAAAGTATAACCTCCATAATATTATAAATAAGAAGAAATTATGGAATTTCACATCCTAGAAATACACAACAAGTTTTAGCTTTATTAAATTTGACGGTCAAATGACCATCATGGTAGACCAATCATAAGACAATATGACGATCATTTAGACGTCAAATTTAAGCTCGTAGGTTCCAAGAAACTTTCATTGTGTTAAAAAAGACGGTCAAATGACCGTCACGATAGACCAAAAAAAAAGCCATTACGATACAGTCATTTAGGCGTCAAATTTAAGTTGGTTGGATCTTGGTCAACATTAATTTTTTTCATAAATTTGAAGTTATGCATTCTTAGGGGTCTCTTCTTCACTTCTATATGGTTAGAAATATTTTTTTATAAATCTGGGGTATAAGGCAGAGCCCTTTATATTGTGGGTTATTATTTTGATCATGGGAGGTTAATTATAATGCATTGTAATGACAAAATTAGTTATGATGAAATTGTTTCTTTAGATCTATAAAATTTAGATATGATTCTATTAAAAGTGTTGTTTTTATTATCGATAAATATGTATCTAAAATTTTGGTACATTGTATATTATTGTAGTGCCCACTTTCCTTTGACACCTTTTTGATCATCGATCATAATACATCGATGATTATATTATGGACATGATTATGGACTTTATTATAATATGATGTTAGATGTTAGATCATGGATTATTGTTGACTTGATTCAGTTATGATGTATGATGTTTATTAGAGACATTTTAGATATTGATGTTGATATACTGTTTGACATGATTATATTATGGATGTTGTTTGGACATGTGATATTTGAATATTGTGAGTAGACCCAGAAATGGAAATTATTTGATGATGATATAATTGTTGAGTAAAATTGCAAATAACCTTGTTGGATACTTGGATGTTGTTGTGATCCATATATCTAGATGATTTTGTAATATTATTTATATTATTTTGGATGTTCTGATATGGCCACGAGGCCAAAGGAGGTATGCATGTTTTGAAGGTTAAAATATCACAACAAACATCGAGGGATTGGAGACCAACCACATTGGAATTCTAGATGAATTCAACAAGGTCACCATGGAAAATTGTATTTGTTTGTGTGTGTTTATGTGTGTTAGGGATTCCCATGGGGGGATCACCTTTAAATGTGACCCAAGGGGTTATGTGTATTTATTTATTGGTTCCTTTGTTTATGTTTACATGTGCTTATTTTGTGGTGCATTGACCTTTTCATTGTCCATTAAATGATGTGTAATATTGTGAGTAGTCATGTTGTTAAGTTAATTAATTAAAATATGTCATAAGAAAGTAATTAATATAGTTGTTGGTCTTGAATTAAAGTGTTGTAAGAGATGTGTAAGTTAACTTTTGAGTGTGAAACACTCCACCTTCTTGAAAATTTGAATTTGTCCTTGGAGGTTGATTTTGGAGACTTGTGGGACAAGTTAAACTTGTCTCATACCTCTTAAATTTATTTACCAACCATACCTATGGTTGAAGAGTTGAAATTAGACTTTTATAATGCTTTTTGAGAAGAAAAATTGTAAGTTTTAATTACACTTTTCTTACGTAGTTTAATTTCAGTCCTTTGAGGTGTGGGTTGAATTTGACTATGTAAATAAACTATCATATTATTCACCCACCTATTTATTATGCATTGGAGAATAAAGTTGACTTTTGGGTTGGGGTTGAAGATGTGTGATGTGGCATCCTACATGGATCCACCTCATCCTCTTCTAGTAAATTCGAATTGCTTGCCTTGATTTAGGTTGCTTCACTTTTGAAAACTCCTTTTGGGGGAGAATTCTTTGCTATTTTGGAGCTCTTGCTTGGAGAAGTTTTTTGAAATATTGTTGCATGCTTGTGCTTGGCTGATTGGAGATTGCTTGCATTGGGATAAAACTTGTTGTTTTGGAACTTTGAACAACTCCAGCATGGAGAGGTAGGATCTTGGATCTTGTAAAGCTTCTCTTTTGTTTATGAAAGTGTTATTGTTGTGAATTTTTGGTATATTTGTGGGATGTTGGGTAGATGGCCTAGGTATGGTGTAGGAGAATACTATGGGGTTGATTTTGTGGGAGGAACAAGTGTTTTGGGGAGGTATAAATGTGGAGGGAGTTGGGATTTTAGTTCCACCTTACAAAGAAATAGCTTGCATTTCTTTACTCGTTATGGGGTGCCATAAGAGGTTGGGGAGGCATAAGGAAATGTGAGGAATAAGGGGTACTTGGGGAGGCATAAGGGCATGTTAGGGCTTTGATATACTATATTTTGGTAGTTTGAAATCAGGTGGTGATACCCATTTCCCCTTTGGGAGGCATAAGTAGCATCCCCCATAGTTTCTTTCTCCTTTGGCTTGCATGATGAAGCTTGAGTTTGTTTGCTATGTTTTAATGTGGTTGTAAACTACATTCTATTTTGGACTATGTTTTAAATGTGAAATTTACATGTGTGTTTGTGGAAGCCTGTTGTTGCCATGAGTTGAAACACATATTTTATTGCATTGTGGTTGGGGCTCGAGGGCCAATGAAGAAGGATGGATTCTCCTTGTCATTGGATGTCTTGGTTGGGTGTAGAAAGTTGCCTTTCCCCTACTCTTGTTGTGATAAGAATTGGAAGAATAATAGATCTGTACATGTTGTTCGGAGCAAGGGAAAATGAAATAAAATAGTTGACAGACCCTTGTTGAGATAAATCTTATTGTAACCTTCCCACTTGAAGTGGATGAACTCATATATGTTTTGTAATGGAAATATGTTGTATTGAATATGAATGTTGTAAATCGAAACGTGAAAGAGATATACTCCATTTCTATTTTTGAAAGAAAGAATTGTATTTTGTATGATGAATTTGAGGAATGAAAGAAAGAAGTTGTAAGTTTGGAATCAATAAATGAATGTATTACCTTTTTCAAATTGCATTGTTGTATTGAATCTGATCATTTCAATGTATTTGAAATCTCTGTTTGAAAGGAAGAAATGAGTGTGAGAAAAATACAAAATTTTGTCTTTTGAAATGTGTAAAATTTGAAATCAGAATTGCATTTTGGTTTTGAATAGTTTGATTTGAATCACTAAATGTATTAGATTGGAATCGAAACGTATTCTAATACTTGGAAGAAGAAAATGGAAAATAGATCCTTTAAAATTTGATCTCTGTTTTGTATTTTCAAACTAGAAATTATTTAATCCGAAATGCACAGACCGAACCTACAAAAAATAAATAAAAAATGAAACATTAAATTGGACAAAATAAGATCTAAATGAATTCATCTAGACATTAACACTTAAGGAATTTCTTAGAAAACTTAGCAAACTCGGGCTCAAATCGTTTCATTGTCGTTTTGCTGTCAAAGTTGTAAATTTTCAAATTGGAGCTCAATCAAACAAACTTACCTTCCAGATCCATCCTAAATCCATCTAAGAATAATTCTCCATGTTTAATGGACAAGTTGAGGGAGGAAGAAGATCAATTGATTAAAATTTCATAAGTTAAAATTTACTAGTTTGCCTTTTAAAATCTTGCAGATAATTTTCATGAAATTTACCCCTTAAACTTTATCAAAATTAAAATATTATGATTCTTGTGCAAAGAGGACATCGAGAGATTTCCAAAAAGTCCTCATTTTCTCAAAACCGAGTTCTCAATCAAAAGTTATGGCCTTCTGAAGTTTTCCTTCATTTGGCGTCAAAAATAATTCCAACTGTCAAAAAAATTTATTAGGAAAATTTTTCTTGGCGGACTCGCTGACCCGAATTTTCCCTTAGCATTTTTTTGGACAAAAACACCAAAAGCATGAATTTCCCCACTGCTCCGCTGACCTGCAAGCCTTTATTTTTTCAAAAATCACCTAAGTTAAAAAGATTTTTTTGGGAAAATTTTCCTAATTTTTCCCGCCGCCCCCTTGCCCGTAGCCAATCAGATGTTGCTATGTGGCCTCACAAGGCAATGACGATAGAGGCAAAGAATCCGTTTAAACCTTGTTGTTTTCAAATTTAAAATTTAGAAAATTTAATAAGTTTTCTCCGTGGCCCCGCCGGCCCGCAACCAATCAGGTCCTGCCACGTGGCATCACAAGGCATCGGCGGAGGAGTAGATCCCTTAAAAACTTAGCGCTTTGAAAATTTTCTTTGGGAAAATTTTTCTAAGTTCTCCGCCAGCCCGCCAACCTACGACCAATGGATGGCTGACACGTGGCACCTTGGGCGTCGGTGGAGGCGCGGATCATTTTGATCCCTTAGCACTTTTCGGCAAAAAGGAGAAAAGTCTAAAAATTCTTTGGCGGCCTGACTTTCTGCTAGAGTTGGGAAATGCCGACACGTGTCCTTTTGGGCTCATGGGCATGTAGAGGCAAATCGCTCTTTTGTCCCAAAGGGGAAAAAAGTGCTAAAGTTCTCCCGCTCTGTCGGCCCACACATGGGAAAAATTTTCTTCCCGCCCCGCCCGGTCTGCATTCCTCCTCCGGGTGAAATTTTTCTCTCAAGTCCATAGACCCGAGTTGGGGAAAATTTTCTCCCCTAGGCCCGCAGAGCCGTTCTTGGAAAAAATGTCCTCCTAAGGTCCACCGGCCCATAACTTAAGAAATATGAGGAGTTAGGAGGACTTCTTTATATCATTGGAAAGGTGAGGAAATTTCCTATCTAATGAGAATATTTTTGGAAAGTTTTGAGTGCATTAAATTTGAGAAAAATAAAGTTGAATCTTATTATCCTGTTAGAAAGTGGTATAGTGAGAAATTACCCTCTTAACCTAATTGATTAATCTAATCCTAATTTTGAACTTGTGATATTTTATAATTGTCGTATTAATAAAACTATAAGTTATTAATAATGTTTAGCTTGAAGTTTACTTGTGACAACTGTTGTTTGGTAACCTTGTTGTAGACTCTTTTAAACATTTTTATCTCATAATGTTTCCTAACTAATCTTAGGTTTTTCTTGGGTCTCAAGTGGATTGTTTTAGTTGGCGTTACAATTATAATGGGGTGTGTTTTATAGGTTTAGGAAAACAATGGCATCTAACTAATTCTGTCTTGATAAAACCTTGATCTGAATGAAACCAACTACAACATTTGGGTAAAAATAGAATTTATGGTGAGGAAACTTTGGATGATTTTTGGATCTGAGGTTGCTCCCATTGGTCGTCAAACAACTATAGATAACATGAATGCATTCTTGGAATGAATGCAAGAGCATATTTCTATGATTTTACGTAATGTGAACAACAAGTACCTTCTACACATTGGTAATATCGAACATCTGCAAGAGGTATGAACACAACTAGAATCCATGCATGAAGGATAATTAGTATATCAAGGATAGTAATGAGGGTATAATAGCTAAAGGAATTCAAAGAAATGGTTTGTATATATTTTTGATGATTTCTCTTTTACATCTTGTTTTATATCTCAAAGTTTGAATAATTCAAAACTATGGCATGAAAGGTTAGGACATGTTAATTATTGAAGCTTATATGAAATGTATAGATATAATCTAGTGAAAGGTTTACATGTGTTGTCTTCTTCTCTTGAATTACTTCATTAAATGATTCTAAATGATAGTTTTGATTCTGATTTAGTAAATGGTCATGATGTTGTTTTGATGCTATAAATGTTTCTAAAACTCTTATATTCTTAGATAAGAAATTAAATTTGGCTCAATCTATGTTAGAAAGTTCAAATCCTATTAATCTTATGAAAATGACCAGAAGCCATCATATGTACCATGCATTAATTACCTTGTATGAACCTGAGCCATGAAGTATTATAGGGTCTAGGTGGATATACAAAGTAAAGTATAATGTTGATGTTAGTATTAACAAACATAAAGCTATACTTGTTGCTAGAGGTTTCAATCAGAAACCTAGTATTGATTATGTTGAGACATTTTCCCCTGTAGTTGAAATGAGTACTGATATGGCATTATTTGTAATTGTCACTCAATTTGGGTGGGAATTCCACGAAATGGATAAGAAAAATACTGTTTTGAATTGTGATTTAAAAGAAGAACTTTAAATGTTTCAACCTAAAGGATTTGAAGAAATTGGTAAAGAAAACTATGTTTGTAAGTTGAGAAATCCTTGTATGGTTTACAACAAGATCTTAGAGTTTGGTATGTAAAAATTTTTTTCCTTCTTTAAACTGTTAGGTTTTGTTCATTGTTCTTCTAACAATGATATATTTACTAAGCAATAAGGATCACATATTATCATTATATGTATATATGTTGATGATTTGTTTATGATTGGTGACAATTCTGATTTGATTCATAGGATTAAAGAGAAATTGAAGCAATCCTTTGAAATGAATGAGTTAGGTCTCTCACATCATGTTCTTTGTATGACTGTATTTCATTCTATTGTTATTTTTCAAAACACAATATGCAACCATTGTATTGAAAAAGTTTTTTATGATTGATTGTAAACCATTTTCTACTTCAATGGAAGTTGGAAAAAATATTGACCCTAAATATGCATATGAAAAAGGTTGATCCTATTTTATATACGTTGTTAGTTGATAGTTTGATTTATCTAACTATAACTAGATCAGACATTTCCTATATAGTAGGAATTACTTCAAGATTTATGCAAAAACCTTTTTAGAGATCATTGGAATCTTGCAAAAAAAATTGTTAGATATATTAAAGGAACAATCAATTATGGGTTGCATTATACTAAGAATGAAAATGCTATCTTATATGGATTTTGTGATTATAACCATACCGATGTTGTGTTATAAAATATACTGGATATGCGTTCAAATTTTTTGGTGTAGGAACCATTACTTGGAATAAAAATACAATCAATAGACCCCATTTCTTCTCTCGAGGGAGATAAGTACAATGGAAGAAGTAAAGAAGCCATGTGGCTGCAATGGTTGTTGATAGAGATACACATGGAAGTTAAAGGAATTATTCCTCTTTTATGTGGTGGCTAGAGTTGTATTACTCTTGATTAAGAATCAGTTCAACATCAGAGGATGAAGCACATTGAGATACATATATGCTTCACCCGTGAGAAGGTGCTAAGTGATGACATAAATCTCAAGTTCGTGTTGACTGAAGAGAAGGTTGCTAACATCTTCATAAAGTCCCTGAGTGCTACAAAGTTTTGTCACTTTTGTGAAAATATTGGATTTTGAAGTTTCCATTGAGGGGGAATGTGCTTGAAAATGTCACCTCCTAATGAAACTTGGTTTTTGTAAAAAGACCTTCGGGCAAGTGTAAAAAGACCTTCGGGCATGTATACCTCCTTGGCTTATTTTTTAGAAAAAAGTGTAGAAAGATCTTAAAGGTGGTTTTCAGTAAACTCTTTAGTGCTATTGAGTTTACTGGTAAACATCCAGTACAAGCATATTGTTAAGGAGGTCCTTGAGTGTAAAAGACTCCTATATGCTTGGGTTCAATAACCTTTTATGAGAACCTGTGAGAACATGTAAAACTCACAAATCATACTTAGCCATTGATCATGGGATGATATTTGGGATTCCAAATCCTTTTGTACCAAAAGGTAAATTGAGTATGATGAAGGTGTCATGATTCATTCAATCGATATGCTAGCCTAAAACCTTTATGGTTTAAGGATTGTAAATCTTGTAGTGTACCATGGTAGGTAATCTATTGGCATATGTTATGTTATCCCACTTAACATTAAGGGGAGTGTTGGAACATAATGATTAAGTGGTCTGGCCAACCCTTAATGTATATGGGTCCATCACTAATATATAGGTTAATATTTAATAATATGAAATATTTATATTTATATTATTAAATATGCTAACCTAGGTATATACTTTACGTTAAAAATTTAATATCATGAAATAATTATATTTCTAATATTAACTATTATAAACCTAAGTGTATGTGTTAACCATTTTAGGTTGAAAAGGTGGGTTGGGAGACATACCCGATCACCTTATATAAAAAAAGGCTTTAGGTCCTCATTTGATATATTTGGGAAATATATCAAAGGTGTGTAAATCAAGTGATTTGGTTTTACCCTTGGTAAATAGGGTTTCAAAGGAGGAGGTGATCTTACTAGATGTAAAATAAGTTCTCTGAAGTAAAATGTTACTTTTAAAGTAGTTTTTACCCTATTGGAGTTTTCCACTATAAATATTGTGTCACCTGTATTATTTATTTAATGTAAGTATTTATTTATTTACTTATGTTATGATGTAATCTTTATTTAAATATTTATTGTAACATTATATAAATTGATTAAATCCATATTTATTAGAGACCTCAAATTCTAACAAGTTCTTCCTATCACCCTTGGGCCCAAAACCATCTTGACGGAGTTTTACATCATCGACAAGGAAACAAATTACAACATGATCCTTGGGAGACCTTCAAGGCTATTATTTCTACCTTGTTCTATAAAGTTAGATTCCTCCATTTGGGAATGTATTAATTTCCCAAGAGTTTATTAAGCCCTTCAATCTAAACTTATAGAACCTCAAGAAGAAAAGAGGAGTCCATACGAAGTATGAGCTCTTTGTGAACTAGTTAAACAAACTACCGTTGTCAAACCAATTGGTTACAACCACCCCAAGTATTCCAAAAGATGAAGTTGTTGACCCAAAAACATTTGAGGTGGCCAAAATTTATAAGGGAAAATCAATATTTGTGGAAACCGTGTCCACCAAAACAACGACTGAAATCATGAAACTCTTGGAGAGTAGTGAGCCGATCTTTCTCCCATTTGAACCATAATGAATGGGTATTCTTCTTCGCACAACCTCTCTTCCTACCGATGATTTTAGCCTAGGTATAAACATGATAGAATTAACAAAAGATGAAGAGAGGGATGAAATCAATATGGTACCCATCAAAGCCATCCCTAGGGCTTGTTCTATTCGAACCTTTTTTAGATATGAACATGTTAGAAATCAAGTATGTAATCTTCACGGGATGTGTTACTATTATGCAACAAAGGCCACGTAAATTATTTATTATTCACCAAGCTGAGCAACATAGTCATGCCCACTTACGCACGATGTGTTGAGAATGTGACAGAGAGGTTCTTAAATACCTCCTTCAATAATTGGATAAACATATATACACGGTCATGGGTAGGGGTTGTAAGTTTAAACCCCGGATAACAAGACCTTGTCAAAAGAACAGAAACTTCAAAGGTTGTGTTTCTTCACTGTGTACTCTTAGGGGTGAGGAGTTTGACATCCTTCAACTCTCTTCACCTTATACATTTCAGCATGTGATCCACCAACATTTCCATATGTATATTACTGCATTCTCATTGCATTATCATCTGTCAACTCATTCTGTAAAATTTTTAATCAAGGAACTTATTTTCAAGTAACTCTCAAAAACTTCTACAAAACATTAGAAATTATTCAAATCATATATCTTCAAAAATACATCAACATTTCTTATCACTTCATTAGTTCAACAAGATAAGATGAAATTTTGACACTAATCCTACCAAGGCCTGCATACTTGGTTCGCCTATAGCTTTCTTCTAGCATAGTTGTATTTTCCCATAGTCAATTCTAGAAGCTTTGTGATGTCATATCTTTGCCTAAAAATTCTCTTTGGTACAAAAAAATTCTAAACATTTTCACCTAGGACGCTTGTTCACCTATCTCAACCTTTGATGTTGAGCTCTCACATCGTACAAAGTTAGAGTTAAAAAAAAAAAGTACATATCTCAAATCAAAATTTTATTTACACACTTCTTTGCCCCACCAACCTTCGGTGTTGAGCCCACATCTCTTACTAGTGGCGTGAGGTTGGGAAAGGAGGGAAGTGCCCTTACTCACATATGCCTTGTCCTTGATGATGAGCGCATGCTTCCTATTGGTAGCATGGGGAAAGGTGTGGGGGGTCTCTGCAAATAAAATAATAAATTAAAAGAAATTTCAATCAAATAAAGTGCTTTGAAAATCTTAAAAGTCCCAAGAAAAATGAATTTAGATGTGCACGTTCCAAAAGAGAGCTAAAACATTAAAACCAAGTAGTGTCAATCAAGAGGCCATCTTCGGATCTAAGTCTATACAATTTTTTCAAGAAATTACATTATAGGTTGTGTAGTAAACTGTATGCAGGGTTAAGTTGTGGGTTCCCAATTGGGTTTATGTCAAAATCATGTCTTTCTCTCTTCATTTCTGTCTCTACCAAAATTATACAATTGACATCCCTCCCGGCTCTCGGTTTGAGCCCTCATATCTTACTAGTTACATGAGGTTATAAGTGGAGTGAATTCATTTTATCATCATGCAATTATTCATCACACATTGCCAATAAACAAAAAGAAGTACTAAACATTACTTGAAAAGCTAAAGTTCAACATTATATTGTGTTTGCATAATCATCATATATCAACATTGCAAAATAACCTTCAGCATTATCCTCCTGCAAAACAGACACATTTTGTACATTGGATGGCTTAGCACATTGAGACAATGGATAGTCATGAATATGATGATCATACGCTTGAAAGAGAAAACATGTTTTGGGTAAGCTGAAACAGAAAAACTTCTGTGAGATACGCGTGGACCCAACTTGTATGTCAATGTGGTCCCATAGATCAGAAGCTAAATCAACCTCAACAGAAACCCGTTTATGTGGGCGAGCATAAAAGAAACTATCAGGCTCATGACAAATTACATAGATGAGAGAGCTAACAATATCATTAAAAAAAGGTGATAGTTAATGGAAGACCTAGTAATTCAACCCAAACCGGAACTTGAAGAGAGACCTAGTTAGCTAGGTTGAAATCAGGGCTCCATCATGACAAAATAAGCAAAGTGTTTCCTATATACCAACAAACGGAACACTCAAGAAGTAGCTGGAATTTTCCATAGCTCATGAAAGGTAAAATATTAAAACCCCTTGGTGAGGTTCGGACACCAGTGACTTGGATTTTGAAGGAATCCCAATGGTATTTAACCCAGTTCTAGAGATAAGACTCAGAGAGAATACGACCACAGAAATAGGTGACCAAACAATTGTTATGGTAAAACTGCACAATATGATCAACAAAAGAAATCTCAATAGTAACATCCAGGAGAGTCATAAGCATTACCTCACTGTACACTTTCCGAAAAATTTCCTCGCGTGTTTGGGAGCCATCTTCACCATCGTGTGCAACTGATGTTGCAATTGGTTGGTTTGCAGCCATTTAAAGGGCTGACACCACCCAAAATGGGCAGAATAAATGCCCAAAGCGCTATGAAAAATAGAAATAATAACAGAAAAATCTTGAAAAGACCAAGAAAAAAAGGCTAACATGAGCATAATCATGAGAAAACTCTAAGCAGAGCCATTGTTTAGTATATTTATTTATATATTTAAAAACTAGTTTTGTATTTTTGAAGAGTAATATTTAAAAATTATGTCACTTAAAATTTGTTTCATGAGATATAAGTAGATACCAAATGTAACCCCTAATGGAAGCCATGCTAATTAAACATCATGCAAATATCAGCAATAATGAAATCTTGTAAGTAATGAGCTCTTCAAGGCATGCCTTTGGACATGGGAAACACTAGTGGTACAATTATGGGAGAGGTTCAATAAATACATCCCCCACTACCTAAAAGTGATACTTGTGAATCAAGTAAATCATATTTTTATTTTTTCTTGATCCCTTTATCTAATATTGAAGTATGCATTTTACTATTTGTACATCAAATACCATTTTCCAAGCAAGATTGTGAGGGGCTAACACTGACATTCGACAAAGACAATAATAGGGGAAATGAGCCAGTTATCATGAATCAAAATTTTAGAGGTTGTTAGTGCCATCTAACAATCATAAAAATAAAAAAAAAACCCTTTAGTAGATAATGATTTTTTTAATATGCAGATTTTCTTTCAAAAATTTAAATTATGTGGAGAATATATTTTTAAGGGATTTAAAATAAGTACTTTTGAATACAAAGGAATTTAAGGCAACCCATTAATTGAGAATAAAATTACCTTTTATGGGTTGTGTATGTGTCACCATTTCATTGGTTAATTTATTGATGTGACTTGATGTGACTTACTTTATTGGCTAGTTTTTATTTCATTTTTAACTTTAATTCAAACAACTAATGGTACTTTATTTCACATATCTACTCACGGTCATTGGCTCCTTTCCCCTACCTTGATTTCATTTTTTTGTCAATATATGAAGCTATCATTGCCATCTACATGTTGTGAGTTTATTGAAGAGATTTGTGTAGGAAAATTCCTCTATTTTGCATTTTTTGGGGATTTGGTATTTTACAACACCATTTAATGATTAAAAGGAGAAAAAATTGTTTTCGTGTGATGACTCCATCAGCTAGATCTACATGGAGTACAACAGAGGAATGGTAATCAATTCTAAGTCTGAAATCACATCCATATTCACATGTTTTTCTGGTCACCTTGATTAGCTTCAACAATCCAATATATTGTTTAAAAAACTTTTAAACTTGGCCATAAAAAAACCTCGAAATCAGCTCAAAATCCATAGATATTAGTATCAATATTATCTTGGCCATAGAACCCAACAACCACTCCTTCAAAATAACCTAAAAAAATCCAATTTCTCACTTTAAATGACTCATTTTCAAAATATTAGTTTCAAACATCAGACTTTTGATGATAGTTCATTTTCCACATAAACCTCAAGAATAACCACTTATATTTTAGATTTTCTCAATGGGATATTTTAATTGATTTTACATATCATAGATGTGTAAAGGCATAATAAGACTAGAAAACAATGTGACAACATGTGAGACATTTATGAATTTTTTAGGTAATAAATATAGTCTCTAGGACCTTCGTGGCGTGGTGTATTAAATTGGCATAGTAAAATTGAATTGAACAAAGAAAATGTGAATCCATGATTACGGTGACTGCATTTATGCCTTCAAATGTTAAATTGTTCCACTCATATGATATGTTGTCTCATCAAAGAGTCTAAAAGTGTGCATTTTTTGTTGTTGTGTTGATACCTAGCTACCTAAACAAGGTTTAATTATTATATAATAACTCCATTCAAGTTGTACTCTTTTCTCAAATAGATAACATTTCCATATTTGTATGTATATTTTAGGGTGATGACATAGGAATTTCCATTGATATCCGATTATATTGTTTATTTTTATTTAAGTTCATCAAAATATATGTCAAGATTCTTGAGGTTGATTTGCCTTGTTTCACCTTCCAAAATTTCACATTATGTACATTAAAGAATATTCATTGTAATGAAAACAAGGAATCAAAATCATAAAATGAAATTTTGTTAGTTGAATTGTTTGAAGGAAAAATAAATGGAAATAAAGATACCATGGGATAAAACCCTTGCGTTATAACTACATCCATATGGGAAATGCCAAAAAAATGAACACTCTCAAATAATTTGAACCAAATTAAAATTTACTACATGACCATTATCCTCAACATCTCCTTGTGCTACATTGTTCTCACCCAACACATAAGTTCCCCCTAAAGATCCTCATCAAAGGGTTTAATTCCCTCTACCACCATCAGCAAGAAATCGCTACACAATGAAGATGTGGTATCACCACTCTTATCCATGACATAGCTTAGGGAACCCATTTGGGGTTATTTTCTAAATATTTTTCGTGCCTCCTTTGTATGCTTAGAATTTTCCTATTCTACACATCGTAAGAGATTTTAAATGTCTTCAGCTCCTCATGATCCCATCCTAGAAAGATCATCCTAAGGAATACTATAAAAAATTACTACCATAAAAAAATTCAAATTCATAAGACTTGTTACCTCAAAAATGATTTTTGTATTATGAAGATGGCTAACACTAAAAATTCGACTTTGGAACTTGAGAAAAAAAAAGAATTTTCATGGATCCTTCTTTGAGGGAACAAATTTTTTTGAGTATGCGTTCAATGATCATTTTAATTATCTGTAGGATCATCAATTTTCACGTCTCCTTGCATTCTTATATGGAATTAGCTTTTGCATGGATTTGACATGTCTTGAAGATCAATTTTTCATTTCTAGTTTGTGAGGCTTGTTTTATGTTAATGGTGTATACCACTAAATTATCTCTCCCCTTCAATAGTGTATTAGTTTTCTTGGATTATTTAGATTTGGATGGTAGTGTTTGTGTGTGGGACTAGATGCTACTTTCAAAATTGTGTGTTCGAAGGTGGGGTGAGTGGGGCTGATCCTTAACTGGTGTGCCCCTTGAAAATGATTTTATCTTGGTAAAAAAATATTATATGATTAAAAAAACATTCAAGTCATATATTTACTTTATCCATGCTAATTTAACACACTATAATAATGCCAAAAGGCGTGTTCCAAATCAGATTTTTGGTGATATAACCTTGATGGGGAGAAGAGACATTGAAAAATGTGATTTAGTTGGTCATTGACATAAAAATTATCTCATTTTTACTCATTGGATGCCATGCATATTAACCCTATCACCCATCCATCAACACTAGATATCAATTAGAGTAGCCTTGTCACACCATAATAATTACATGTTATTCTAATAGTGGATTTGGGCATGGACGATTTCATTCCCATTATGGATACCCTATATTTCTACTCCAATTAGTGGACCCATGTGAAGGAGGTTATAAAGTTGTAGATGGCCAATATTATCACCCTCATAAACAAGCAATGATAGTAGCTATGCTAAAGAAGCTCCTCCATCACCTATGTGGATTCCCTCTCTTTCCCTAGACTTTGAGGGTGAATGTAAGATCATATTTGACTTGGTGGTGATGATATTTTTAGTTCCTTAATGATGACACCAAAAACACGGTGGTAGGTTTGGAATGGACCATGGAAAAAAAAATTGTGACCCCAAGATTCATTATTTCATCATTTCTACTTACTACCTTGTTGACATCATCTTGTCAATTTGTTTGGGGTCTTCAAATCATCCTATGAGATGGTATTGGTATAGGGTATGTTCATGCATACATAACATGGCCAAAAAAGAAATCATTAATTAAAAGGGAAAGCCACTTCATTTGTTATGTAGTGTAGTTCCCACTCCTCTTCGATACTTATTATTTTTTATTTCGATTACTATTGACTATAGACATGGATATTATTATATCATTTTGGTTTAGCATGATGTTAGATGATAGAGATATTTTGACTATTGATGGATTTTGATTCATAGTATGATTTGTGTGGATTCTTAGAGACATAGAGAGACATTTTATATTGATGATGATGATGTGTTGTTAGCATATATATCACGACATTCGGAAGTCTCGTCACGTTGACTAGGATTTAGCATTTGAACTAATCTTGTGATCTTTTTGATATTGATAAAAAATAGAATTGAGATGTTGTTGAAATTATAAACAAATGATAGCATTGCTTAGTTGAGATAATGATTTAGCTATATGAGGATGGTTATTCATTTATGTGCATATATTTTATCTTTGATGCTTTTGATGCGGTCAAAGGCCGAAGGAGGTATTGTGTGACTTTGCAGGTAATTATATCACAACAATCAAGAGGGGGATTTCATATTAACCACAACAAAATACTATATGGATACAAACACAGTTCACCATGCCAACTTGTGTAATGTTGTTGTTTTGTTTTATTTTGTTGGGGGTTCCCCATGGGGGATGACCTCCAATTGTGACCATGGGCTTTGTGTGTAATTCTTTCCCTTTTTATTTTATTTATTGTAGAGTATGTGATTTATTTTGTGATGTAATTTATTTAATAATTGTTGATTAATGTGCCTTTATTAAGTAATTTAATCATGTTATTAAGTTATATGGGGATGTGACAAAAGGGGCCATTTATTAGAGTAGTTGGTCATTTGGATTTTGTGATTTTGATTGAGTGTAAGTGACTTTGAGTGTTGTACACTCTACCTTACCTTGGAATTTCGGATTTGGGCTTAAGGGCCATTTTTGGAGGCTTGTGGGATAAGCTAAGCTTGTCCCACACCTCTTAATTTCTTATACTAACCCTACCTATGGATTTGGGGGTCAAAATAGACCCCATTATGTGTTTTGTAAGACAAAAAGTGACATTTATTGCACTTTTTTTTTTTTTTTTACATGGGTTTAAATTATGTCCTTAGGGTGTGTGGGTTTGGATTGTGTGTGTAAGAGGCTTTTCATTCCTCTCAATCTCCAATTTATTGTGCATTGGGGTTGAGGTTTGACTTGTGATGTGGAGTTGAGGATAAGTGATGTGGCATAGTACATGGAGCTACCTCACCCTCTTATTCCCTTTTTCTATACATGCAACTTTATTTGTTTGTTTGGGGGTTACTTAATTAATTTGTGCTCTTGTATTTTGGAGTTGAAGAGTTTTGGAGTGCTTGTTGAAAGTTTGGAGCTTGTTGGAGTTGGATTGAGCTTGAAGGAGCTTGGATTTTGATTCTTTGATCAAGTTCTACTATGGAAAGGTATGAACTACACCTTGTTTTATTTGTTTTCTTTTATGTGTATATTTGTGTGTAAATTAATGGTTTGTATGCTTGTTGGATCATGGGTAGAATGCCTAAGTATGGTGTAGGAGAAGGATATGCGGATTTTATATGTAGGGAGGCATAAGAGTTTATTTCATGTTTTGGGAGGGAGTTGGGTTGGGTGCCCCACCTTGGATAAGAAAATGCTTGCATTTCTTACTTGGTTCTTTTGAGGGAGACATAAGAGATTGTAGGGAGGCATAAGAGAATGTGGGAGGCATAAGAGGATCTTGAGGGAGGCATAAGAGTTGTGTAGGGGTTTGAGATGTATTTTTGAGGGTTTTAAGGTGGGCACAAAATCCCATTGGGAGGCATAAGTGATCTCCCATAGATCCTTGCTCCATTGGCTTTGCATTTTCAAGCCTTGTGTATTTTGATAGTTTCATTCTTGTGATTGTATCTTGTGTTGAATGTGTTTTGAAATGGTTGTGAAATTTTTATTGTGATGTGGAAGCTTTGTGATAGTTTCCATGAGTTGGATCCATCCTTTATTGCATTTTGGTTGGGGCTCGGGGGCCAATGAGGAGGATAACTTCTTCTCCTCATTGGATTATTGGTTGGGTGGAGAGTGTTGCCTCTCCCCATTTTTGGTTGTTGTGATTAAAGTAAAGGCATGGTGGAGATCTTGTTGAAGATTTGGGATTTAGAGCATTTGTTGAAGTCAAAAACAACCCTTCATTGTAGAATTTTTTTGCAATTCCCACTTAAGGTGGAAGACTAGTAGACTTGTATTTAAAAGAAAAGTTACTTTGCAAGTTTTATTTACCAAGTTGTAATATCATATTTAAAGGAAGTTCATTAAATAATGTGTCTTTCTTTTCTCTTCAAATTAGTTATATGTAAAGTATTGAATTAAAAGGATATTATGCTTAAAATTTTACCTTGTGTTGAAAGAAAAGAAAGCAACAAATCTTAATGTTTTGATCACAATGTGAATTGAGAGGTTGTCATAGCCTTATTTGTTAGGAAATTATAATATTAGTGCTCCATTAAGTTTATTTGTGATAGGTGGAAAATAATATCTGGAGAATATTATTGTTGTGAGTTGTTTTAACAACTCACGTACATAGTAGTTTGTGGAGAGAATAGTGGGGAGAGTTGTTGGACAAACTCCATGAAAATAGGAGTTGTCTCTCCTATATAAATGTATTATTTCATGAAGGAATAGATCTGTATATATTGAATATCATTTGTAATTGTTTTGTAAAATGCTTGCAGTCTGATCCAAATCAATATTTGGTATTAGAGCAGAAATGGGTCTATGAGATATTGTGAAGCGTAGTTGTTTTGTTCTTCAGCCCTAGAATGAGAAAGGAATAATTTACTGAGAAATTTGTAGTATAAAATCATGAAGGTTTGAAACATTTTAAATTAGTATCTTGTGAGGTATTCTGCCTTGTGCATCCGCGGCTATCTCTTTTATGCATTTTTTAGCTTGCTTTGTATTGATCTCGGTGGAATGCATTCTCCTCTCGAAGGCGGCATATATTTTATCACATTCGATCGACATTCCTTACATCTGACTTGGCCTTCCTTTCAAAAAAAAATTCCGCATGTTTTGTGTTGGAAACTTTACAAAGGAGTTTTTGTTGAGGCGTTGGAAAAGAAATGGGTCATCTCTGTTAAGCTAAGCAGTCCACCTTCCACGTGGAGAAAATTCAATCCACATGAGAGTATTCTGAGAATTTTTAGCAGTATATAATTGCTATTGGAATTACGTATTCGGATCTGCACTCATGTGAAGATTACTTATGTGAAGATTTTAGTGTTATTCATTGCAAAAGCGGTTTTCGCAACAGTTGGGAGCTATTTTCGCAGGATCTATAGGAAAACAAGTGGAGGAAATTTTGTTTGACCAATTTGTAGATTGGATATTGCGCCCCACACTGCCAAAGGTGCAAATCAGAGGAGATAAAATATTGGATTGAAGCATGGACTATTTGCATGACAGGTGCCCTCCAAACTCACCACTTGTCTCCTCCAAGCTCGCAGTCAAATGAAGCCATCTCAGTCCAAAACAAGAAATCTATTTGTGTTATTTTATAACTGAGGAGGACGACTGTCAGAGACTTGCCACTCAACATTCATGCAACTGGACAGATCTGATTTACACTATTCATTCCAAGCACCGTAGACTCAACTATTGGACTCTCCAAACACTATACACGTGGATCCTTTTGGCATGCAAGTTGCCCACTTGTAAGCATGGTTAGATCATGGACGTGAATGCTTGCTTATCCTTCCAGCTCAAGCTCACAAATATGCATGGGATTCTAATAAAAAGGTGTGGTTTCTTTTGAATTACAAAAGCCACGGATCTTAGAATAAGATTATTTGTAATTTATTAGTCAAGGGATTAAATCTCGTAGTGTGTCAATAGTAGTGGGTGGTCTATAATTTGTAATCATGTGTCTTTTAGTTTAATTTGTGTATCAAAATATTTAAATATAGAAAGTAATTAAATATTACTTTCTGAGTTTAAGTCTTTAGTAAATATCCATGTAAAATTTAAAAAGTAATTTGTTTTTATTACTTTTTAAATATAGTGTAAATTGGGAGCAATATCGGTTGAAGCCGACTCCCCTAAGAGTGCATTTTCGGTTGAAACCGACGCTCTAAGATATAATGGACATTCCACTAGAAAAATTCAATGGTCTCAATTTTCACACATGGAAAGTCAAGATCCAGATGCAGTTGATGAACAAAAATCTTTGGAGGATAGTAGATGGAAAAGAACCAACACCTTCAGATCCAACCAGATTGGCAGAATGGGAAACACGGGATGATAAAGCCAAAGCCATTATTGGCCTTGCCCTTTCGGACTCTGAATTACATTATGTTGATCTAGATAAAAACTCGAAGGACATCTGGGATAATTTGAGCAAATTATTTGGTTCAAAAGCAGTCAATGCAAAATTTTCTCTAAAACTTCAGTTGTTCAAGCTCAAAATGAGTGATGGAGATACAATGTCTAGTCACATCAACAATTTACGATCTCTTCTGAGACAACTTGCAGAAGTAAAATCTCCAGTAGACGATGAGGATGCAAAATATATTCTGCTAAATAGTTTACCACCCAAATACAGTAATGTTGTTTTCACTCTTGGTCAGATACCTTCTAACTCATTGGAAGATATGATATCAGCTCTCCTAGCTGAGGAAAAACAGACCAAAGAAGATGTAGAAGAAGAAACAACAATGTATGTAAAAAGGAAGTACAAAATTTTTTTCTAAATATAAAGAGGAAAGAGAATGTTTCTACTGTAAGAAAAAGGGGCATACAACTTCATTTTGTAGAGCTCGAGCTCAAGATATACTTAGTGGAAAACTCAAAGGAATTGAGGCCAACTTTATTACTAAAGAAAGATCAGAGAATGAGGAAGAACAAGTAAATGAAGACAGTGGTTCTGAAGACTTCTTGTTCTGAGCATGAAACTGGAGGAAGGAGGAAAACGGAGGTTGGAGGTCATTCAACGACCTCTCGTCAGTCACCAATGACGGGCCGCACAGATGATTTGGTGGCATTTGTTTTCAGTTGTGTGTTTGCTTCAGTTTACAGTGATCCTGTTTTCAATAAGTGGAAATTTCACATTGAGGGGGGAACATGATCCAATGTTCCATTTCCATTATGTCAGCTTTTTTCTATGTATGTATGAGTAAGTAGATTTCAGCAGATTTTTCTATGTTATTCCTTGCAGTGAGATATTGATGAGGGCTGATAATAGTACTTGGCACATCATGATGTGGTTGTAGGTAAACCACTTGAAAACCTTCATTTGTGGTTTGTGGTAAACCAATAGCAAAACCACCATTCTTGGTTGTTGGTAATCCATTTGCAAAACCATCACTTTGTGGTTTGTGGTAAACCAATTGCAAAACCACCATTCTCGGTTTTTGGTCAACCGTTTGTAAAACCATCCTTGAGGTTTGTGATCATCCTGTGAAAATCACCAGATCATGAGCAGGTGCAAGTACAAAGGCAGGTTTTCCCCATGTTCGCACTAAGGGGGGGAATGTTAGGAAATTATAATATTAGTGCTCCATTAAGTTTATTTGTGACAGGTGGAAAATAATATCTGGAGAATATTATTGTTGTGAGTTGTTTTAACAACTCACGTACATAGTAGTTTGTGGAGAGAATAGTGGGGAGAGTTGTTGGACAAACTCCATGAAAATAGGAGTTGTCTCTCCTATATAAATGTATTATTTCGTGAAGGAATAGATACGTATATATTGAATATCATTTGTAATTGTTTTGTAAAATGCTTGCGATCTGATCCAAATCAATATTATTCTAGGTTAAAACAGTTAAAAATCTTTGGTTTTAATATATTTAAACTTAAAGTTATCCTTTGATATCTATGTTCTTTTATACATTCATCTTTAGAGCTCTCTGCCTGCATAGTGGATCGGCATCGATCAATCTTAAGCGACATCGGTTTACTCAAGATCGACATCAATCACTATTTCATATTGTCTTTAAAATGTTAACTCCAAGTTTAGTTATCAACTTAAATGATATCATGATTGCACAACAACCTTAAATTTAATGAATAATTTTTGGAAAATTCATTTAGATAAGTGTGAATCACAAAATGTTGAAGATATGTTAAAATTTATAAAATAAACTCATCCCACAAGAACGATGTCGGAAACCGAACCGCCGTTAGCATTCCTATGACTCGACATCATCCTTCTGGATATCGCATCAATTTCATTTTCAAAACTTTGGTCATTTGTTGTGCCCTTGTTTATATCAAATGTTTCTGAGACTGTTATGCTTTCTTAAAACTGAATAAGAAGTTGCTCATGGAATTAATCTCTTACCCCATACATTTAAAACAATATTCTAAAAACTTATCATTAACATAGGAGTTGGCGCTGGTGGTGGAACCGAAGTCAGTAACACAATGGTTAATGGTCAGTCGACCAAGAGACTGCCATTGGTCACCTGTGCATGGATTATTTTAATAAAAAAAGTATTTCGGCCAAACCATTGGCTCTTATGGATCTAGACTTCACCTAAATGTAGATCCAGCCTATGAGGGCCATGTATGCTTGTTTGGACCCATAATTCAACCTGCATATAGGGATTTAAATACATAAAACTCTTGATCTACAAAATGGGGTTTTCCCCATCAATGAAAACAAAAAAAGAGGGAGAACTAATCAACAATAGATCTCAAACCAGATCTAGGATAGATGCTTGCATTGTAATAAAATAACTAAGAATACATGATTAAATCTAAGATTCAACTATTCTAAAGGAGGATCCAAATGGATGGAATCCCCTTCTTCTTGCACATTGGATCCAAGAAGACTCCTTCATGATTTTCCCTTGATCCATGACATCCACTCCTTCAACCTGCAAACCAAAGAGAAACAAATGAATGAGCTTAGGGTAAGAAATGCTTAAGAAGACTCCCTTAAGGATGATTAGGGCTTCTTTTGGGTAGATCTAATCTTGTGGTCCCTATTGATTTGATCCAAGGGTTAAGAATCAACCATAAAATTGTTAGGTGAGAATATCCATATTATGGTTGTAAATTTTAAATAAATCAAATGTATGTGTAAATGGGTGAATGGGGCCACTTAGGGCTCTAGTGTATTAAGTTAAAAATGTAACCCTTCTAGTAGGTTTAGTGAATGATTCAATGGACATTAAAGAAAATAATTTAAGAGAATTAAGGTAACTAAGGATAAAGGTTTATTAAATGTGGGTTGAATGTTAATTCCCAAGAGGGAAACTATTTAACCTAGTAAGAGAAATTAATGGACACTTATCTAGTGATGATAATTAAATTGACATTAGAATTGGATTAAGAATAATTAATTAATAATCTAGACTGGATCTATCCTATGAAATGTAACATTGCTGGTAGGAATTAATTAAACGTATATTAGGGTTTGACACCCTTGTAACTTAAAACAAAAAAAAATTGCCGCAACTTTCTAGATAATTATTTAAGAATTAATGTGGTTTTAGAACGTCCAATTGTAGGCATTACATGTAGGGGCATGAATACCTTACATGATACTATTTAGATTTCAAGATTTTTCAAGAAGCTCGAGGATATACAAACCTAGTTCCACATGTAGAAGTGTGGTTTATTAGAATAGGTGCATTAGGGTTGTTACACACAACATTCTGGGGCATTGAAATTTTTGGCCCATGTGGTTCCTCTCCTCTTTGAGTGTTGGATATTCAATGCACTAACCTCTAAGTTTATTTTACTATTGATTTTTAATTTTCAAATTGGCGTCTTGATCACCCCCATTTATCCATAACTATTGTTACAATATCCATATCCCTACACCATTGGTGAGGGGGCATGATATTCTCCATCTACAAAGAAAAGTTAGCTCCAAACGTATATGTACACTCCTTCCTTGCTTTTATCTACTTTTACAAATAACGATTTTAATATTTTGAGTTAAAATTTGGTTTTCATTATATATATATATATATATATATATATATATATATATATATATATATATTGAATACACTCTTGTGTTTTAGGTTTCACTCTTGGAGGCATCTTGAATCATCTTTAACACTAAAAAAATGATGAAAGAAAAATTGTGTTTACACACTCATGTATGCATTTCCTTTAACCTATAAAATTTCATTTACGAGATTAAAGTGGGGGAATATAGAATATAGACACCAAAATATAGAAATTAGGTCGTTAATAATTAATTATTTGGATTATATCCATTAACTACAAAATTTACACATAAAAAGAGCATAAATGCATTATTATTCCATCTCCCAAAGCTTTTAAATACTCCTCATTATCTCACTCAACAACCCATCCACATGTAGAATTGATCTAAATAATTATAAAAATTGTTAATCTCATGTCAAGCCTTTGTTGGGACTATCATTGCATCTTCTTCCTTTTAGACACTATCCGTCAATAGGATACTAGTTCTAAATGCTAGTGTTAGGAGTTGGGCGCTAATGTCCTCTACTTCTCAATGGTAAAATTTATGGATTGTGTCATAATACCCCTTTCTAGATTGAATCTTTAATGAGAAATTATATCTTCTAAAAATCTATAGAATCAAATCAAACACTCTCATTTTCTTAGTAGAAAAAAATTCCTCCTATATGGAAATATCAAGGCACATTTGATCTTCATCTCCAAATATCTAGTAAAGCTACCCTAAACTTCCCTAAATCAAGAGATTAATACATCACCAACAAACCCTAAGAATTTCCAAAGCATCTCACACTCTTCTAAGAGCATCCCAAGCCAATTCAAAATATTTCTAAATTCTTATCAAGTCTTATCAAACATATATACAAAAAGCAATATTTATGGGTTCTTATTTGCAAGAACTCTACTTGTACTTTACTTCAACACTTTATTGCAACATTATATATGACAAAAATGGTACACTCTATATATATAATTACATCTATTATTTATGTTGGGAAACAAGGGAAATTATAGGGATAGAATTTTATATTGCATTCACACCGCATCAACACCTTTGGGAGAGCTACACAAAGTTTGAGCCACTCATTTGGGAAATATAGTGTGTGTTTGGGCAAATCAATAAAGAGGTTGGCCTCTGTATGGATGAAAATCGACACGTGACCTTCAATCCACACTTGACTCCTCCAGTCATGCTGAGGTAGCCGATGTGGATAATGTGGATAGCTAAATATAGGAGAATCAGTGGCTAAGACTTGGTAGCGTGAATTCCTAGTAGTTGATTTGGAAAAAGGGAGATTTAGTGGCTATGAGCGACTAGCATAAATTTCCTATGGCTTAATCTACTTGATTGAATATGAATTTTAAACTAGTTGGAAGTGTCCAAATTAACTAAAATGAAATTAACAATCTAAACTACTTTTGAAAAGGAAACTAATCTAAACAAATAAAAAAACTGGAATATTATAATCATAGACAACAAATTACTTTTACTCTAAACAATTAAACTACTTATACACTAAAACTAAGCAAGAAAAATAACCCGGTATAGTCATTCACCGTGTTTAGTGTATTCTAATTAATGATAACATAAAACAAGAACTTTTCGAATTAATCTATGATATGTAGACAACTTCCTACAGATATTATCTCCTCCAAATCCACAGGGATAGGAAGAAGAGGATCCATCACCGGGAGTTGCTATGAAAGATGTAAACCTTTGGAAATTGACTAACTATTTGTAGATGAAAGAAAATTGATTTGTACTCTATTTGATATGATGTGACAACAATAAACTTGTTGTAATGAAGGAAATTAAACAACAAATCCAACCTGGAATTCATAGAACAAAGGTAAATCCATCTGTGTGATGATTTTTCCCCTTAGTTTATCCTTTCATTCTCTGTGTGTCCACGCGAGTCCAAGGAATTTGAGAAAGTAGAGGTAATGAATGAAGAAAGCGCTTGAGCAAAGTGGTATATTGAAGGCGGTGTGGTTACAATGCGAGTAGAAGAGAGATAATACAAGAGATCTGAGCTTGGCTATGCAATTTCTAGCAGGATTTTTGTAGCAATACTATGCAAGATACAAAAAAATTCTCAGGCCATTTGCTTGAATACAAGCATTGTATTTATAGGAATTTGGCTGGGCAATGGTTGAAGCCACTTGGCACCCAAAGGATGACATAACAATAATGAAGGGGGATTTCAAACTATTAATAACCATCAATCACAAATTAGAAGTAAAGAAGAGCATGCCACAAGGTAGTTGGGATTTGGAATCATCTAAAACGAGCTAACAATGCATCTAAAAATGGAAGTTAAGTGAGAGAATTCCACGTCAAAATGTAAGTGAACACTCTAGAAAATTGGCATAGGACCACCACCTTGTGTAGGGTGATAGTTGGAAACCGCTTCCATGATTGGGTGGCGGTCACAAAACCGCCACCCAAGCAAGGCAACGATTTTGACACTAAAGGTCAAAACTAATCTAGAATGAAGCGAGAAGCTAGGAAAAAGCATGCAAGGGCTAAGTAGGGATACCTAGGCTACAAATACATACTATGAATGGGTTTAGGAACTCGAACACCTTCTGAAAGAATATGAATCATTATTGGGGACTTTATAACCATCTTTCATTAATGTAGCACATGTAAATTTGGGTGTGTACATATTTCCCCCTTGGAGAAGCGTTTTAGCCATAAAGAGGTGTAAAATGTAGAGTCCGAGTATGGCGTTCCCGAAATGGGGAATTAGAAGTTATACCTGGCACACAAGTGTGCCAAAATATCATCGTCCAAGCTCCTGCTACCTGCAAGACGAAAGGAAAACTCAAGTGCAGATAGATAAAAATATCACAAAATAAATGCTAAATCAAGACGATGAGAGGACTTACCATTTTCACGGGGATAAGAATATACCTGCGCCAACGCTCCATCCCTGTGAACACATACACTCAAAACAAGTTAACAACAACACACACATACATATATATATATATATAATTCATTTATGCATATTCGATTAATGATTTTGAGCTCTGGACCCAAGGTGACCGTTTTTGAGGAGAATATAGCCAAAATGACCAGCGAGATCGTGATCATGTCTCCACGAGCGAGAGATCGAGTGATGCGGTCAAAGGTTAGTTTTTCTTAGTTATTTTCTTTCAAACCTAAAATGAAAAAGTTGAAAAACTACACCTAAGGGGGGATAGGCCATAGGCCTCTTTATTTCTTTTGATGCCATTTTGTGAGGTGCATATATGATGTCTTTTTATTTTGTGTGCTTTGTGAGTGTTTTGACCACACCTAAGCATGTGATGGCATTGTAGTGAAACTTTATTCCATGATATTTCTGATATCTCTTTTTTATTTGATTATTCCTTTGCATCAAAGTTGACTTATTTCATGGTTTACTTCACATGTGTACTCTAGATGTTTAGAATCTCGGCTCCTCAACCATCCGCTTCCACACCCTCTAAGTCTGTTCAAGCTACCCATGCCATGAAGAGCCAAATCACTCCGGTTCAATAGAATGCTGGGAAGATGGCACACTGTCATCTTCACAAAGTGTCACTCTGAGTCCGTCTTGGGATTCTGTGAGGAACATTGGAACAAACAGGCCTAAGCATCATTCTTACCCGATGGAGCCACTTACTTCAAACAAGTCGGTTTTCTGTCAAATCACTTTGGCGTTTTAAATTTGGAGGATATGTTGTAGGATGGATAGGAGGAAGAACATTCCATGTCTATCTTTTCATGAATTGTCTCTCTTGGAATGTTAGAGGTCTCATGAATCCTCTCAAAAATATTCTGTGAAGCACGTTTGTCAAATTATTGGTAATATTGATATTGTTTGTTTGCAAGAGGTTAAGATTACTGGTTTTTTGCTTCAGACTTCCTTATCATGTATTGCACTGAATTTTCTACATTTTTATTCTTCTCATTCAGAAGGCAAAGGTGGTGTTTCTATTTCTATGTCACCTATATTTTCTGCCATGATCTCTGCCATGGGTTATGATCCTAACAATAGGGCGGTTTGGGTGCTTTTTAATGATAATGGCTTTTCTTTTGGTATTTTTAATCTTTATGCCTCTAATAATGGCTCGAAAAGGATGACATTATGGTGATGGTTAGGAGATAATTTTCCTTTTTCATATTGGTTATTCTGTGGTGACTTTAATATGGTGGAACATCCCGATAATAAATGGGTCTTCTGCCGATGCGATGGTGCATTGGAGAGTGTGAAGCATGGTTTTATTTAAAAATAGGTGGGGCATTAAAGAACCTCTTTTAAAAGGCGACAAGACTTTACTTCTCAAAATTGGTTTACTTGGTCCAATTTTTGAGAAGGCTCAACACGTGTCCTCAAACGGATTGATCGTGTCATATTATCTCAAAGACTGGGTTTTGAGTTGGATTCCAACGGTCACTCTCCTATCACCACATAGCCTAATATTATTCTATCAGATCATAGTCCTATTTCCTTCATGCTTACTTGGGATGGTGCCTCTATTAAAATGCTAAGTACACAATTTTATATGAATGTCTCTTTGTTGAGTCATTTGGGTATTTTGGTGTTCATTTCCCAAGTCTAGAATATGGCACCACGTCCTCCCTATATTGCTAGCTGGATTTCTTGGTGGAATGAAGCCATTCAATGCACTACCAAATTTATTTTCCACTTTGGTAAACAAGTGGAAAGGGTCCATACGCATGCTAACGAGGCTCTCCAACAGGAGTTCCAACGCACAACTCGATTGCTCGAATTACAACCATTTAACACTACTGTTCGGTGTTTAGGATACTAAGCTTAGACATCAACTCAAGGTTATTAAACATCAGAGAGCCAAAGGAACTCAGATTCAGGCCCACTTGCACTGGTTGAAGACTGGTGACAGGGCCTCAAAAAGTTTCTTCAAAATTCTTAGGGCCCAGAATTTCAAGGATCAAATCAAAGCTATCTAGCTGGATCACTCTCGTATCATAGCTTTATCAAAAATTTATTCTATTTTTGTGGGCCATTATACCTTAGTCTTTCAAGCATAGGAGCCTTCTGTTGACATCGCAATGACTCTATGCAAGTGTAACGAAGTGGTTCCCTGTAAAATTAGCCCACAAGATCGAAAGCATTGTGATGCTTCTCTTTCTTTGGATGAGCTTCACAATGCCCTTCTCTGTCTTGCAAATGAAAAATCACCAGGATTGGATGGGTTTCCTTGTGAATTTTACAAGGCAACATGGCACATTGTTGGGCTAGATCTTTTGCAGGTTTATCAGGAAGCCTTGCAATCGCAGATCTCTTGGGAACTATATTAATAAAGGTAATATCAAGTTCATCCCTAAGGATGGAAACCCAAAGTTTATAACCAACTGGTGGCCCATTACGCTTCTTAATGTTTCTTATAAAATTCTAGCTAAGGCTCTTGCTCTTCGGGTGGCTTCTTTGCTCCCAAAAATTGTCCGACCTAAACAATCTAGTTTTCTCAAAGGTCGTTTCATTTTAGACAATCTTATTTCTATTTGGGAAGGGTTGGAATGGGCTCACTCCTCTCTTTAAGGTGGTTTTTCTTAAAATTGATTTCAAAAATCCTACGATCGTATTGAGTGGCCTTTCATTCTTGCCATGCTTAAAGCCCTAGGTTTTGGAGAATTTTTCCTGAATGTGGTGCACACTCTTTTTATTGATGCTTCTTCTTGTCATACCATTAATGGACACAAATCTTCTGCTGATGGGTTATTTCGATTGATAAGGAAGGTTTTCCCCTTTGCCGCGACTCTATTTGTTTTGGCTTCAGATGATTTCAGTTACCTCCTTTATAACAAAGTTGTGCAAGGTCGATTAAGAGGGATATACATGCCTGATTATCAATCCCAACTCATCAATGGTCACTTTATGGATGATTATTTTCTCACTCTAGCTGAATTGAAACAAAATGTGCAGGAGGCACTGTCTTGTTTGGATATTTTCTGTAAATCTCCAGGCTCCAAAGTTCAGTTTTCCAAGTTGTTGGGTTTTTCCCAAATTCTTTAGCCTATGCCCGACTGGTTGATAGCCTATCCTTGGCACAAGATTTAGAGTGGAGAACAATTCTAATTTTTGGGAATTCCTTTTCTTTTGACAGTGATTCTTCCACCTTGTGGCAATTTTTGGTTGACCGAGTTGAGTAGAAAGTGCAGAAATGGATCTCTCATTCATTGTCTTTGGCTGGGAAATTCCAAGTTTGCACTAAAATTCTTGCTGCTACTCAGGTCTATTACGCAACATGTTGGTATCCATCTCGGGCTTACTTTGAAATGTTGGCTAATCTCTTATGGGATTTTCTTTGGTCTAGCTATAAACAGGGTGGTTTTCACAGGGTTTCCTGGGAGGTTTGTACCCTTCCTAGGGAACAGGGTGGTATGGGTGTTGTTGATGTCTACAGGAAGAGTGTTTCTCTATGCGCTAAGTGGTTTGTTCATTGTATCCAAGGAAACTAAGCTTGACATATTTTGTTAAGGCATTGTATTTATTCGGGAGCACCATATGGTAATTTTTTTGGAAAAACATAGGTTTTCATACTTTGCTAATTACTAAAGTTCTAGTAAAAATACCGGCACCTTTGTGGTTAAAAGCATTTGGAAATCCTTTGAGATGGTTAAACCTTTAATGCGGTGGGTTAGTGATGGATTCAGAACAAGTCTCTCTTTCAATGAGCATAATTTATGGTGGTCACCCATTTTTTCTCCCGATGATCTCCCGCTGGCAGAGAAGCCCAACATTAAAGCAGTGTGGTTAGCTCGCAAAGGCATCTCCACTATTTGGGATCTGGTTTCCTCTCGAGACTAGTTCCCTTGGTTGGTGTTGAAACAAAAGTACAATCTTACTAATTCTTATTTGATTTCAATCTTAAAAATTCATTCTTTTTTTCATATGTTATGCTACACAAACTAGGTCTTCAACCACCTCGAGATTGTTGGAAATATTGGCGATGGAATGTGGACATCCCATTGTTACAATATAATTCTGGAGTTATCTACTCCTTGTTATCTCCTACCTCGCCGGATTTAGATAAGCTCAATTCCATATGGTATTTTCATTCCTCTCATGTCACCTAGTTAAAGTGTCTCCAACAATCCTGAAACCCCCTCTTTGACACGAGGCTCAATTTTTTTCTTTGTTGTCTGATTTATCAGGGGCTTCCTCTAGGGGAAAGATTAAGTCATATTGGCATCCCTAACCTTGTCTGTAGCTTTTGTGTTTGTCTAGAGTCCTTCAAACATGTCTTTTATTGTTTCCCTCTTGCTCAACATGTTTGGAATTGGATTCACTCCCTCTTTCATCCTTTTCATCATGAGTTTTTTTACTAGAAATTTGTTTTGATTGGTGACCTTTCTAATTGTCCTACTACTACATTGCTTCAAAATTGTCTCGCCCCATTTGTGTTGGTGCTCAAAATTGTCTCTCCTTCCCGTATTTTCTTGGTTAATCTTTGTGCCATTTTTAATGAAAACTTATTGATTTGAGTCTCTGACCTCTGTCATTTTCTCCTTCCCGTATTGTTGAATGGATGTATCCTCTGAAGAACGTATTTGAGTCTCCCTGTTCATCAAAAACATTTCTCCAAACTTATCATTTATTCCCTTGAAGAAAATTTCATTCCCAAGCTCAAATGGTCACTTTTTTGAATATTTTTCCCAAGCTCAAATGGTCATTTTTCTGTATTTTACGGTTTGACGGGTGTTTCTCCCGGTCAAATTTGCATCCTTGTATCTACAGGGACGTGGCACCTTTTGGTTGGATGCGGCTCAATTGGGTACTTAGAAAAATTCATGGAAAGCCTTAACTCAAAATGTGTCCACGTGGAGGCACGACGCTCATTTGAAGATCTACTTTTTGGTTTTGCCTTGGAGTAGCACTGGGAGGACACGTGGAGGCTTCCGCTGCTTGGCCCGAACTTAGAAAAATTTTCATGCAAGTTGGGAGTAGTTTGGTGGAACAGGACACATGGCAGAGCTCACTCTCATTCAGGTCTCCGCTTTGGGCACCATCTTGAAGTTGTGCCATGAAGACATGTGGAGGAACCACACATGTTGGGGACCAGCCCTTGAGTTTCATTTTAAACAAGTGCTAGGATGACATGTGGAGGCCTCCGCTCACTTTGCATTTTACTTAGAATTTTCAATGGACCAAAAGGAGACTACCTCAGAGCATGACATGTGGTGCCTTCCACTGAGCTTCAAGCATTCAGAAGACTTTTCTAGAACAAGACATGTGGCGAGCCCACGCTCGTTCAAGGTATCAAATTTTGGGACCGCCTCAAGGTGCACCATGGTGACATGTGGTAGTTTGAAAAGTCAAAAAGGTGGGGAGGCGGGCCATCGGAGGCAACTTGGATTTTTTTCCCCTTAAGGATTAAAATTTCAAAATGGCCCATAAGCTCGATGAGGGAAAAGTCAATGTTTTTCCCTAGTCAATGGCGGAGGTGCGGGCTCTTGGGGAAATTTGAAAAATTTCCTTTTGAGAAAAAAGAGTCAAAAGTAAAAAAGGAAGCATGGCCCCGCTCCAATCACATTTGGACACGTGTCAAGCTCTCATTTCCGAGGGCGGAGTGGGAAAATTTGGAAAATTTTCCCTTTTCCAAAAAGAGAGTAAAATGGTAGAATTTGGCATGGTTCCACTCCAATCACATTTGGACATGTGTCAGGCTCATTCCCGAGGGCGGAGGTGTGGAGAAAAATGGAATTTTTTTCCATTTTTCAAAAAGTTTGTAAAAGTCAAGGGAAGCCCCCGGGTCTATTCTAAAGTTTGAATCTACCATGTGGATGACCCAAATTCAAAGTAAAGATCAACAATAGTTGTGAGTCTAAATCTGATTTTCCCCCCATTTCTCTAAAACACATCTGGAAGTGTGAGTCTCCATGATTTCTTGGTCTTTTCTACATGCCAAGCAAGAGAAGGAAGTTAATGTTGATATCTGAAGTTTGGTGGGAAGATCTGGAGGACATCTTTCGCCATTAAAATGGTTTGAATTTTGTGCCCGATCGGATTTTCCATTTTTCTTCTCCCGAGCATGCAAGGGGCCAGATTTGATAGATTAGGGGTGGAAGTGGTTGGAAAATTGAAGGAAGAGTGATCTACTAGAGCAAGGAGTTGAATGTGGGACATTCGATGAAATCTTCCCCCTCGAGCACCTGGAGACTTTTGCAGATTTGATTCTGTGAATCACGAAAGAATCATGGAACACTGGTGCATTAAACGTTTTTATCTTTTAGGAGGAAGAGGCTCTATTGTAAATGTTATAAATGGCACAAATTTTTCATGCAAAATGGTTGGGAGGTTTGGAAGTTGGAGGTAGAGTGCTAGAGGTCAAAGAAAATTCCCAAGAGGAAAATTTGACTAAGCCTATCTTTTGAGAATCCATTGAGAAGCTAGGTTATCTCTTTTTGTATTAAGTTTTATTGTGTCAAGGTGGTTGCAAGTGTACAACCATTGACAAGCTCTGAGACTATTCTAGAAACTTTCCCCTACTAATAGACTTAATCAAATTTGAGTTATTTTTGTGTTGTCTTGAGAAAAATGTGTTTGTTTTATTTTTGAATGTATGCAAGTAGTTTTTCTTGTTTTTTTGCAATCTTGTATTAAAATTTGATTCAATCACATAGGCCTCAATCCTTGTGATAGTTTAGTGGCATCTGCAATTCCATTTCTCTTAGAAGAGATTTCATTTGGGATTGGAATAAATGATTTAAAATCACTTTTCTCTCATCTATTGACAAGAGATTGTCTGTAAGCCTTTGGGTGTACCTTAGGCATGATTTGGCTTAGATCTTGATGCTTTGTTGGGTTTTCTAACTCGAGCCTTCATGATAGAATCTCAAAGATTGTGTGAAAGAGTGCTAATCTGGGCCTCCATTGAAGCACATATTCTAGTTGAAGAAACATTTTAGCTATTCTGTGGCATTTTGTTGGTCTGACTTTCCATTTTGTAAGGTTCCTCAAGGATCTGGTGAATCTAGTTTCACCCTGCCCCACCTCCCACCAAAAATTCATTTAACAACAACCAATCCTACCCATACTACCCTTGTTTGTCATGTGTGTATGCCAATGCACAATCCTCATCACCTAAACATGCAGAAGAAATCAAGGTCTCAAATGTCTTTAGTAACCTTTTCCTTGTTGTGAAAGTATCTCCATGATCTGGAAGTGACAACTCGTGAGAGTCAGATCTGGTGTGTTGATCATATTTTCCCAAGGTCTTCTCTATAAAATTTATGCAAAAGAAAGGTACCTATATCTCCTTTCATATAACAGAGGTTACAAAATAGGTTCTCTTACCTTGGTTAAAAGGCACAACCTAAAATAGTTAGGATCAGATCACATCCTTTTTAATGTGCTACCCACTCCTCTTCAAAGCCTGAGTGATAACAAGTCAGATAGATTGCTTCCCGGCTACAAAATGACATACATGATTATCTATCTACCTCTGAGTGTCCTGTCTAATCCATGATGCTTGCTCGGTCTTTGAAGGAGGTTAAATTTGGGTACCAACACATAAATGGGACCATTTAATGGGGATTTTTAGATCATTGAGAGATTGATTTTTGATATTCATTTTTCACCATCCATTATCTATTTAGCCCATTCAACAACACCAACATAAAGTGTGCCAAAATTTCAGGATTTCATTCATTTCAAAACCTGTAAAACACTTCTTGTATGCTCCAAGTGTCTGTGTGCAGTTTTCAGTTTTCACACCTAGTGCACTAGCTTTTATTTGATAAATCTTGGTAAAGAAAGGTTAGAATCTTTCCATTTCTAGTTTCTAGCATTGACAAGACATTTGACAGATCATATTTAGTGCATTTGCACAACTAAGGTGGAAATCCTTAGTGGTGACTCCTGTTGATCTAATTTTAATAATGAGTACCAGTGTCTTAAAACTCTGTCAAAGTCAGATTTGTTACTAATATTTGCAAATCTGGAAGGAAGAAGATCTTTCTTTGCTAGGGATCCTGCTAGGACATTGTTTCTAGAGCTAGGAAAAGCAAAATCAGAAGGAAGAAAATCTTGGAGAGTTGTTGGAGATCAACAGACAAGAGAGGGATCTCCATTGATGAAAGTGATGACCTATCATTGAAGACTACCATTCAAGTGACTCTGAATTAGGTAGCCTCTTTGTGGAATTGAACTCTCCAGCTAGAGAGGGGCCTTCATTTGATTTTGAAAGGTTTTCTTCACACTACACCTGTCGTTTTTTGAGGTTGATAGAGATTTCCAAGAAACAAGGCCTTTGGGGATATCCATTTTGAAAATTATACTCCTGTGTTCCAAGACCTTCTCCCCTCATCAATTTGTCACCCCTCCAAGGTCACCTCCTCAAAGAAAACATGGCCCAACCCCAGACCCCATTTTGTTGTAAACACCTTTGGACCTATAAATTTTGTGGGAATGGTTGGTTACCCAAATGCAGTGCCTCAAGATGTAAGGAACAAAATGCCAAAGTTCCAGGGAAATAATGTTATTACTAGTGATCAACATCTAAAGCTTTTTATCAATATGATGGAAGATTTTGAGATTGAACATGAAGATGTATATATCAAGTTATTTATCCATACCTTGGAAGAGGATGCTAGGGACTGGTATAAAGCATTGCTAGATAACTCTATTGATTCTTGGACTGAGATGAGTAATGCATTTAGATTACAATATGGTGATAGAACTGACCCTAGGTTTCTTTTGACAGAATTTGAAAACATCAAGAAGAACCCTAATGAGTCAGTACATGATTTCAACACAAGGTTTAATAAGACCTTGAGAAGATTTCCTATTAGAATAAGGCCTTGTGATGAGTCATGTTTGATCAAATATACTGATGCATTTGATAAAAAGGTTGCATATTATTTAAGAGACAAAAACCCCACAAATTTGAGGTAGGCCTTCACCATGGCTTTGCAAATAGAGAACAATATCAAGGAAATTGGAAAGCCTCCAAAAGAGGGAAGGTGTAAAGTCTGGTTAACCAAAAACCCCAAACAAAAGGCTGTTGATTTGGAAGAAGTTGTGAAGACTTTGGCAGGGGCTGTCAAAGAGATTTCCTACAAGCTAGCCCGAGATGAGAAAGGAATTGGGTAGAGCTCACAAGGTCAACACAAACAACAAGGCCAAGATAGGTTCACAAATCACCAAATATCTATGATGATAGAGGCAAGGGACCTATTGGATTTGGAAATAGATAGTCCCAAGCTAGGGAAAATAGAATGGTGCCTGATCCTTTGGCTGCCAGAGTTGTTGTGTGGAGGAGACAAATGTCATTGATTGGTGTGAAAATGTTTCATGCCTCATGCTCCTTGTGAAGAAGATCAATCAAGAAGAAGAAGGAGATGATAATGATAATGATGATGATGTTTGCATGATGGGTTGCTCCACCAGCTCACAACAAGGGGCAACCTCAACTGAGGTGATAAGTGCTAGAACTGCTGCCACCTTTTGGGACTGCATTCATAGGGTACCTATTCTTCCTCTCTCTCATACTTTAGAAGTAGATAATGTACAAGATTTTGAATTTCCCAATAATGATTTTGAATATTTAAGGGCTTTAATGATCAAAAAGTATGATGGAGGAATCCCATCTGAGGAAGATAGACAATTGTTGATGAATGTTGTTGTTGCTCAAGAGAGGGAATATAACACAAGAAGTAAGGTTTAAAGGGCAGGGCCTCAAGCCAAGCCAAAATCTCCCTTACTTTCAAACATTCCTAAAGAGGCTCCTAAGAAAGATGCATCTGCCAAAAGCCCTGCAGTTCCAAACAAAAATCATACCCCTCCTCATGCCCAAGTTGTCAAAAATCCTATACCACCTAATGAGTGTGTTGGCTTTCCTTCCAATACTACCTTGCCAAAGAATGTCCCATATGATATTGCCCAAGTGTTGAGTCAAATCAAAGTCTTTGTTCCAATTGTTGAGTTGCTTAGGATTCCTGAGCACAAAAAGAGAGCATTTGAATACTTGGGGTTGAAAGAAGAGAAGACTGCCCTAGGTAGAAATGTAAATATTATGGAGACTCCTCCAATCATTGAAGAACCAGAAGCACCACCAAAGCATCAAAAGAGCTAGATGAACCACCTGAGGTCTATTTGGGAACATCCTTGGTGGACTCTCAAATGAATGTGGATCCATTCTTCACCACTTTGATCATAAAGGATAGATCTGCACAACTGCATGTTTGACTCAGGGGCATCATGCAATGTCATGCCTTTGGAAGTCATGAATGAGCTAAACATCAAAGTGACAACAACATATGGGAAGTGCACTACCATGGACTCTAGAGAAGTGCCAGTAGTGGGATGTGTGAAGGGTTTGGTGGTGCAGCTTGCAGCTTACCCAGGTAAAAACTTAAAACTTGATGTTGTCATTGTTGACTGCCCAACCAAGTGGGGCATGCTACTATCAAGAAAATGGGCTGCAAGTGTTGGTGGGAGTGTCCAAATGGATATGTCTTATGCTACCATTCCATTGAGGGAAGCCTTGTTAGGTTGTATGGGGAAAAGAAAATGTTGCATCTTATTGAGGATCCCAACAATGCATCCTATGAGGTATTGTACACAAATGTTGATGTAGACAACTTTGTGGGATTTTGATGATGGAAAGGAGCACAAGATTGAAGAATGCAAATTCCTTGAAAAAATGGGCTCTCCATGGACTCTATTGTTTGATGGAGCTTGCTCCAAATTTGGGAATGGTGTTGGTATTGTTCTACTTTCTCCTGGTCAGAAAATTTTTTTTTCCTTCAAACTCAACTTTGAATGCACCAACAACATTGCTGAGTATGAGGCATTGTTGTTGGGTTTAAGAATTTCTTGGAAATATGGTGTCAAGGACATCATTGTCAAAGGAGACTCAGAATTAATTGTGAAACAAGTAGAAAAGTTGTATGCCACAAAGAATCAATGAATGAAGCAATACAAGCATGTAGTTTGGGACTTCATTGAGATGTTTGATTCATTTAACATACTGCATCATGATAGGAAGTTCAATGACTTGGAAGACAAGCTTGCAGTGTTGGGGTCTCGGTTTGACAATTGTACAATGTCCCCATATTGTGAATATGAGGTTGAGGTATTGACAAGACCTTCTATTCCTGACAACATCAACATTGGTAGGTTTTTGATGATGATGCTCAAGATCAAAAGATTCTGCAAAACAAGGGAGAATTTTTTGATCAAAGTATTGATTGGGAGCCAATGGTTTGTACAACAGAAGGAAAAGAAACCTTGTTTGGCAAGGGTATCATCCAGCTAAAGACCAATACCATTCCTAGAGGGTTGGTTGCTCTTGAGTCCAATTTTGATAATGTTGATCACATTATTAATAGATGCATGGCAGCCTCAAGGGATATTGAGGAGCATGATCTTGGTACAAAGGAGAAGCCAAGGAAAATTTGGTTAGGCAGTAATCTCAAGCAAGGAGGAGAAGTAGTCATACATCAAATTGTTGAAAAATACCAAGATTGTATGGCTTGGACCTATTCTGAACTAAAAGCATATAGAGAGGACCTGTTTCAACATGAGATCCCCTTGGTGTCTAATGCAAAGCCATTTAGGAAAAAAATAGAGGCCCATCAATCCACTCTTATCCCTCAAAATGCAAGAGGAACTGAAGAAGCTAAGAGATGGAGGGATTATCCAGCCCACAAGGTATTTTCTCTTGGGTTGCAAACCTAGTGCCAGTGAGAAAGAAAATGGTGACATCAGGTTATGTGTGGATTTCAGGAATCTAAATAGAGCATCAATGAAGGATAATTATCCTTTACCAAATATGGAGAACATGCTGCAAGTTAGTGACTGGTTCTGAGTTGCTTTCCACCTTGGATGGTTTCTCTGGTTATAACCAAGTTGTGGTGAAGGAATCAGAAAGGATCAAGACAACCTTCACTACTCCTTGGGGGACCTATGTTTATGTCAGGATGCCCTTTGGTCTGATGAATGCTAGAGCCACCTTTCAAAGAGCAATGGATGTTGCTTTTTTGCATGGTTACATCAATGAATTTATTGTAGTCTATCAAGATGATGTAACTGTATTTTCTAGAAAGAGAAGTGACCACTTCTTGCACTTGGAGAAGATGTTGATAAGATGTAGAGAATATGGCATCTCACTAATCCAAAGAAATGCCATTTTGGAGTGTAGAAGGAAAAGTTTCTTGGTCACATAGTGTCACAAGAAGGAGTGATGATTGATCTAGAAAGAGTAGAGGCCATCAACAAGGTCCCAATCCCAAAGACTAAGAAAGGAATTCAGTCCTTCTTTGGGAAAATAAACTTCATTAGAAGATTCATATCAAACTTTGTTGAGTTGACCATTCCAATCACTTCCATGCTGAAGAAAGACCAGGTCATCAAATGGGAGGAGGTTGCCATCCAAGATTTCAATGGGATTAAAGAGGCACTCAAGCATGCACCTATTTTAGCAGCTCCAGATTATAAGAAGCCCTTTCAACTGTTCTCTTTTGCTTCAGAGAACACTATTGCTTTATCTATTGCAGAAGGATGATGAAGGGGTGAGAGGCCAATTGCCTTTTTCAAGTAAGGCCTTTGTAGGGGGAGAACTAAAGTATACCTATCATGGAAAAGTAGGCATTTTCCTTGGTAAAAGAAACAAAGGTTTTTAAGCCTTATATTCTAAGTTCAAAGGTTGTTGCTTATGTTCCCCACACCATGGTAAAGGACATCTTGTCAGAGATGGAGGTCTCCAAGAAAAAGATGTAGATGGGTGAAAAATTGCAAGAATATGATATGGACATCCAAACCATGAAGTTGGTGAGAGGTTTGGGCTTGGCTAAGCTTATGGCTGAGAGAAACTTGCAAAATATTGAGGTAAATGAGGTAGAAGAAGAAAGGGCAGGTGTATTTGAAAGGTTGATGAATTCTGAGTGGTATAAAGATGTAATATTTTATCTCAAGACACCTAAGCTGCCTGAGCACTTAAGTAAGAACTAAGAGAGCCCTTAAGTTGGCTTCCCAAAAATATGTCATCACTGATTATGGGTTAGCTTGGAAGAACCCAGAGGGAGTCCTCTTAAGGTGCATTACTGAAGAAGAAGCCCCCAAGATAATTGTTGATCTCCATGGAGGATTTTTGTGGGGGCACTTTGTTGCAAGAGTCACAACACATAAGATCCCGAGGGCTGGTTATTGGTGGCCAACTCTTTTCAAGGATACAACCTTGTTGGTTAGAAGATGTGAAAGTTGCCAAATGCTTTCTCTGGAAGACTGAAAGCTTTAGGCTCCCTTCCTTTGCAACTCATGTATCAATTGAAGCTCCATTCAAGCAATGGGGAATGGATTTCATTGGTGAGATTTCAGACCCTTCAAGTGCTGGCCACAAATGGATTCTTGTAGCAACTGATTATTTTACTAAATGGGTGGAGGCAATCCCCACCAAGAAGGAAACACACCAAGTTGTCATGGATTTTGTGCTAAACAACATCATCTGTAGGTTTGGGGTACTAGTCAAGATTATAGCTGATAATGCCATGAGCTTTAGAGCTAAACCTTTGGTGGAAATGTGCAAAGAGTATGGGATCAACTTGACATATGCCTCCAATTACAATCCTCAAGGAAATGGACAAGTTGAGTCCAGTAATAAAATTTGTTGAAGATCATCAGAAGAACATTGGAGCAGAACAAGAGAAAGTGGGGTGAACAAGTTGAAGTTTTTGTTTGGGAAGATAGGATCACTATCAAGAGGGTCACTGGAAAGAGTCCATTTGAGTTGGTATATGGGACTCAGGCCCTACTGCCTCTTCATATGCAACTGTCTTCATATCAGTTTATGCAACAGCTAGAAGATCAAGAGGTAGGTCCTTATGATGCCCACATTAATCAGATTGTTGAGCTTGATGAAGAGAGGAGGGCATCCCACCAGAGGCATATAAATTTAGAGAGAAACTGAAGAAGTTATTTGACAAGAAGGTCACTCCCAGAGCTTTCAATGTTGGAGATCTTGTGCTACTATGGGATAAAGACATGAGGATAAGGGAAAGCATGGAAAGTTTGACTCATTATGGATGGGCCCTTACTCTATTGACATCAAAATTGGGGAGCATACCTTCTTCCTCAAGGACTTAGATGGTGAACTACTTGAGTTTCCTATTAATGGTAGGAATTGAAGCATTTCTTGGATTGATTCCCCTGAATCAAGGCATAAATCTTGTGTATAGTGTATAGTTTGTTGTTTGTTTTTTTTTTTGTTTTTGCTCATTCTGGTCCTCGGTGACTATTTTTTTGGTTTCTTTTTTTTTTTAAAGATGGCTTTTTTTCTCTCTACAAGATGACTCCATTGCCCAATGGATATTTTGGCACTTGGTCTACTTTTTTTTTGTTCTTGTGGCACTCATAGCAGGAGTGCCCATCCCCGAGTCGGAGCCTATGTTGGTGCTCAAAATTGTCTCACCCCATTTTGCCTTTGAAAACTTATTGATTTATGAAAACTTATTGATTTTCTGGCCTCTGCTTGTCATCATTTTCTCCTTTGTATTTTCCAGGGTCAAAATCTTGTGGCCATTTTTAATTGGTTTCTGGGTTGTAAATCTCTTAAGGGTCTGTATTTTGAGTCTCCCATTCTCTGTTCATCAAAAACTTGGGTTTCCCCATGTTTTTTATTCTCCATGGTTGGGATTTTTCTTCCTTATCATTTTTGCCCTAAGTACTTGAAGAAAATGAATGGATGTATCCTGAAGAATGTATTTGAGCCCTGTAACATTTCTAAACTTTTTGTCCTTGAAGAAAATTTCATTCCCAGGCTCAAATGGTCATTTTTCTATATTTTATGGTTTGATGGGCATTTCTCCTGGTCAAATTTACATCCTTGTATCTACAGAGGGACGTGGCACCTTTTGGTTGGATGCGGCTCAGCTAGGTACTTAGAAAAATTCATGAAATCCTTAACTCAAAATGTGTCCACGTGGAGGCACGATGCTCATTTGAAGATCTACTTTTGGTTTTGCCTTGGAGTAGCAGGCCAGAGGACACGTGGAGGCTTCTTCTGCTTGGCCTAGACTTAGAAAATTTTCATGTAGTTGGAGTAGTTTGGTGAGAAATAGGACACGTGGAGCTCATTGCTCATTCAGGTCTCCACTTTGGGCACCATCTTGAAGTTGCGCCATGGAGACACGTGGAGGAACCGCACATGTTCGGGGACCGGCCCTTGAGTTTCATTTTAAAGAAGCGCCAGGATGACACGTGGAGGCCTCACTCACTTTGCATTTTACTTAGACTTTTCAATGACCAAAAGGAGACTGCCTCAGAGCATGACATGTGGCACCTTCCGCTGAGCTTCAAGCATTTAGACAAGACTTTACTAGAACAGACACGTGGTGAGCAGCCGCTTCTGTTCAAGGTATCAAATTTTTGGGACCACCTCAAGTGTGCCATGGTGACATGTGGTAGTTTGAAAAGTCAAAAGGGGGGAGGTGGGCCATCGAGGCAACTTGGATTTTTTTTCCCCTTAAGGATTAAAATTTCAAAATGGCCCGCAAGCCCGATGAGGGAAAAAGTCAATGTTTTTCCCCAGTCAATGGTGGAGGTGCGGGCTCTCGGGGGAAATTTGGAAAAATTTCCTTTTGGAAAAAAGAGTCAAAAGTAAAAAGGAAGTGTGGCCCCACTCCAATCACATTTGGACATGTGTCAAGCTCTGTTTCCGAGGGCAGAGCTATGGGGAAAATTTGGAAAATTTTCCTTTTCCAAAAAGAGAGTAAAATGGTAGAATTTGGCCATGGTTCCACTCCAATCACATTTGGACACGTGTCAGGCTCATTTCGAGGGGAGGTGTGGAGAAAAATGGAATTTTTTTCCATTTTTTCAAAAAGTTGTAAAAAGTCAAAGGAAGCCCCCGGGTCTATTCTAAAGTTTGAATCTGCCACATGGATGGCCCAAATTCAAAGTAAAGATCAACAACTGTTGTGAGTCTAAATCTGATTTTCCCCCATTTTCTCTAAAACACGTCTGGAAGTGTGAGTCTCCATGATTTCTTGGTCTTTTCTACATGCCAAGTAGAGAAGGAAGTTAATGTTGATATCTGAAGTTTGGTGGGAAGATCTGGAGGACGTCTTTCGCCATTAAAATGGTCTGACTTTCGTGCCCGATCAGATTTTCCATTTTTCTTCTCCCAAGCACGCAAGGGGCTAGATTTGATAGATTAGGGGTGGAAGTGGTTGGAAAATTGAAGGAAGAGTGATCTACTAGAGCAAGGAGTTGAATGGGAGGCATTTGATGAAATCTACCCCCTCGAGCACCTGGGAGACTTCTTGCAGATTGATTCTGTGAATCACGAAAGAATCATGGTGAACATTGGTGCATTAAACATTTTTTATCTTTTAGGAGGAAGAGGCTCTATTGTAAATGTTATAAATGGCACAAATTTTTTCATGTAAAATGGTTGGGAGGTTGGAAGTTGGAGGTCAGAGTGCTAGAGGTCGAAGAAAATTCCCAAGAGGAAAATTTGACTAAGCCTATCTTTTGAGAATCCATTTGAGAAACTAGGTTATCTCTTTTTGTATTAAGTTTTATTGTGTCAAGGTGGTTGCAAGTGTACAACCATTGACAAGCTCTGAGATTGTTTCTAGAAACTTTCCCTACTAATAGACTTAATCAAATTCAAGTTTTTTTGTGTTGTCTTGAGCAAAATGTGTTGGTTTTTTTTTTGAATGTATGCAAGTAGTTTTTCTTGTTTCTGTTGCAATCTTGTATTAAAATATGATTCAATCACACAGGCCTCAATCCTTGTGATAGTTTAGTGGCATCTGCAATTCCATTTCTTAGAAGAGATTTCATTTGGGATTGGAATAAATGATTTAAAATCACTTTTCTCTCATCTGTTGACAGAGATTGTCTGTAAGCCTTTGGGTGTACCTTAGGCAGTGATTTGGCTCAAATCTTGATGCTTTGTTGGGTTTTCTAACTCGAGCCTTCATGATAGAATCTCAAAGATTGTGTGAAAGAGTGCTAATCTGGGCCTCCATTGAAGCACATATTCTAGTTGAAGAAACATTTTAGCTATTTGTGGCATTTTGTTGGTCTGACTTTCCATTTTGTAAGGTTCCTCAAGGATCTGGTGAATCTAGTTTCACCCTGCCCCACCTCCCACCAAAAATTCATTTAACAACAACCAATCCTACCCATACTACCCCTATTTTTCATGTGTGTATGCCAATGCACAATCCTCATCACCTAAACATGTAGAAGCAATCAGGGTCTCAAATGTCTTTAGTAACCTTTGCCTTGTTGTGAAAGTATCTCCATGATGACTCTGAGAAGTGACAACTCTATAAAATTTATGAGAGTCATGATCTAATGAGAGGTGTGTTGATCATATTTTCCCAAGGTCTTCTATAAAATTTATTGCTTCCCGAAAACTCTAGAAGAACCCACCCATCTCCACCGCTGGCTCGCCGAGGGCCCTCTTCTTCCGGTCCTAGCTAGAGCCCGGTGCGTGGCAAGGCAGTGGTTGGATCTTCCATTAGGGCTCTCCGCCTGGCAGGGCTTCCCAATTTAGTGGCTCGCCAACCCCTGGGTGGGGAATCATGGTTTCGCTGAGTTTTCAGATGCTTGAATAGGATTGCTAGTTGCTCAATCTGTCATATAACGAGCCGCGTTCTCTTGGCTTTTTCCACTGCGGGATGATCCACCTCCTCCGGTGCCGCGGCTCCTTGTTTCTAATTCTACTATGATGCGATCTATTTTTTGGTGCCTTCTCCTCGCATTTTTTTCATTGTTTGTAGCCTTAAGTGACATGGTATTGTTCGCCATCGTGGCATGTATTTTTTCTTCCCATGTGGCATTTGCTCTTTTTTTAGGCTTTCAATCCGCCAACCAGCCCCTTACTATGTAACACTTTGTATTATTTTGTCTATAATTTAATATAAAGGTGGTTCCAATAGTTAAACTATAAAACAATGTATTTTTATATAAGTTAGTAACAAAATATATAAGAGGTTATTTCTATTCATTATTTTTGGAATATATATTTATGTACGTTTATAACTTTGGATATAAATCTATATAAAAATATGATTGCCATATGCAAGTTATACGTGAAGCTTGTTTAAAAATTAAAAAAATATATTATGGATATAATCATGGAAAATGTGTCAACAACCATAAAATTTAAACCCTCGCCCCCACACACCTCTCATTTTCCACTTATAATATTTTTCCTATGAAAAATATAAATAAGAAATAGATTCATAGCCTTATCTAAACCATGCCAAATACTCATGGCGGAGGCTATTCTCCTGATAGAATGCACCACCCTACATAAAAACATCCATGCATCCATTTATGTCCATCCGTAAGCACGTGGCAGGCGCGCCCAACAATTGTTTTTTACAAATTTTTGTTGAAAAATTGCATTGTGTTTTTCAACAATGTTGGAAAAATACGGTGTGTTTTTCAATATTTTTGTAAAAACTCCACACATTTGTTTGTGGGATTCAAACTGAAGACCTGTCATCTAGTAGCGCACGATCCCACTAATTCATCTATCGCTTCACACTTGCAACTACATCATTCCAAACCCATACATTTAAAAAAAAAAATCCACCCATGATTTGACAGGGTTCGACGGGGCCCACCCATGCATGGTATGAATGTGTTGATGGGGCATGGACGTAGGGCGGTGCATTCTATCAAGAGAATAGCCTTCGCTAATATTCATAGCATGAGAGTTACTTTGACATGGTACTACCAACTAAGAAAATAATTACATGTGGCCTAACGGTAGTGATTGTACATTATTGTGAGTGTAGAATTTTTGTAGCCTCATAAAAGAACATTAATTACATGTCTTCAATGTTTCCTAAGGTTGAACTATAATAAAATCTAACACACGCGTGTCATTGTTAATGTTGATTCCACATTAAAAACTTTAGTAGGCTCGATTTTGACATTACATCTATTAAAACATGCAGGTATTTCCAATAATGGCATGTCACATGGAGGGAAGCGATAGATCTATATGTTAACAACTAATTGAAATCAATCCATTGTTATCTCTATCATGTATCATAGTTAATCCCCAACACACTAGTTTAGAAAACACCTTTCAACTTTATTAGTATAGATATTTTAAATAATATATTTTAAATTGTATGAGATATCAATCTTAAGGATCTTGTTTTGGATTTTGTACATAACATATCTATATTAATAATTATATTATCTTCTTCGTAATTTTTTCCCTAAGTAGTGATAAATGGCATCAATTTAGGCATTGTGTCAAGATATAATAAATCTTTATGGAAAAAGGTCCAAACTCCATAATATAATCAACATATCATTCACTTTTATAATTAACTTCTACATATAGGAGTGCTTATCATTACTTTTTTTTTTTTTTTTTCCAAATAACGATTAAATGGATGTAAAATTCAACCCCACCACTTCCAATTGTAATCATAAAATTCTAGACATCTATGGACGTTAATAACAATGCATCTCTAAGATACAATTCCATATAGACTTCTAAGAGAAACATATATATCCATTCGTCACAAAGTATCTAGGAGATTCAAAAATTACAACTACCAATTTATGGCCTATGATCAACCACATGCCTGACCTCAAATACTATAGGCCTAGTAGAAAAAATAAATTGATGAAAACTCGCTACAATTATATGCCATAGGCCTTAATAACTCAACTTCAACAATCAAATTTGAAGGGCCAAGTTTAATTTCATGTTAAAGGGTATATATACATCTAACCCCTTTTGATGAAAAGTGGTAAGATATAGTTGCATTTCAATTAACAAGAATAAATTAAGTACACACTCAAGTAAAAAATTATGGTAAATAAAATATTTTTCTTCCAAATTTTAGAATTTTAAATTTAAATTAGAACATGTTTGAATCTATTAGAAGGACTAATCAAACAAAATATATTTGTAAAAAGAATGATTTTGAAAGATTTTTTTAATGAAATAAGTAAGAATGTTTTTAAATTATTTATAAGACAATATGAGTCACCTATATTTTGAGGTACAAAATCTTCATTTCTCCATTCAAAATAAATTTGGATTGTTGTGGGTTATGTCCTTCCATTCAAATAATTAAATATTTTTAGTATTACAATTAAGTAGATTAAACATTAAAAATTAAATGATAAAATTGAACTCTTTTAGTTCCTAGTAACTCCTTTCTTTTGACTCTCAAAGGTCATCAATCTTCAACAAATAAATAACATTGTTCTAACATATTCTCCTTCCCAATTATAGTCGTATATTATGAAATAAATTAAAAATCCTTTCATAAACATTGTTTTGCCATACAAAATCATACATCTAGTATTAAAAAAGAACAATTTTAGCACCCATATCAACAAAAGAAAATAACAAAAATTAAGTTGAGTATACCCTAAAAATACCTCAATGCACATTAACATTAGTTCGATGTGTTTGAATGTAATTGAAATAAATATATACTTTTGTGTGGATGTAATAATATAACTAAAAGTAATGTATATGCACAAAAATTATTATTTGAAAAATACGACACTTTCGTATAATCTTATTTTTTATAGGAGTATAACATGCAGAGTATTTAAACCAAGGTGTACGAATAAATAATTTTCAATGTTATTAATGAGGGTGGAAATTGATTAGATGGACATCTCTAGAGAATGTGATGAGGTTGGTAGGATTGTCGTAAGAATAATTGTAAATTCAAGTACAAATTTTATTGTAGAGGTAAGAGAAATTATTGGGTGTGCACATCTAGAAATTTCTTTAGGATGTTGTGTAACGATGTTATGGGATGTTCAAGAAAGGACATGATTTTATAAGGCATGGCATAATCATGTTTGTTTTTAGATTTTAAACAAAAAAATGCATGCATCTCAAGTTCAAATCATTGATGGAAGCCATGTATATGCATTTGATTGAGTCTTTTAATAAATATAGTGATGGGTACAATTAATGTCAATACATGTGGACAAACAAATGTATAAATACTAGGTCATGTTGAGGGTGAATTAAGAGAGCATGGAAAGTGTCACATCTTTCATACCATTATAAGATAGGTGGCCTCTACACTTACATGTAACTCTAGATTTGACTCGACCATCTATAGGGAGAAACAATAAAAAAGGACCAACCATGGAGGCCTTGTATTCAACACAACTATTCTAACATAGCTATGACCAACAAGTCTTGTAGAGGCATTATGTGATATCTACAATTAGCGAGTAGTGGCTTGCCAATATTGGTTTATGTATTAGACCAAAGTGAGTTTTTTCAAATTTTTCATTCTAATAAAAAACTAGCTCCTCCTTTGTAGAAAAATAAAAAATCATTTAACAAAAAAAATATTAATTAATTCCTAATATACTACTAGAATATTAATAAAATAAAAAATATATATTTATTTTAGAAAGAAACAAAATTGACAAATATATCTCTATAATTTAAAACGATTTGAAAAAGAGGAGGAGAAATGAAATGATACCTGCAAAATACACTTAATATTTGTAAGTTTTCAGATTTGATCCTATCAACTTAAATTATTATAAATTACATGCATTGACCAACAAATAGATAAAAATATATAATATTATTAGAGTGGTTCTCAAGCTAACTCATAAAATAAAAAGCTTAAGATGGTTCGGCTTCCTTCTAGTCTTAGTTTTTATTCTAGACGCTTCTAAAGTTACGTGTGCTCCGAAAAAACAAGAAAATAGTCATAAAGAAAAAATACACCATATCCCCGTTGAATACGTGGAATAATCCGAGGCAAAGATTTGTGACGTGGCAACAAACGCGTTGTGGGTCAACCCTGGTCTAAATCGGAATCAAACACATAAAATAATAATATTTGTTGTAGACCGAACAAGTCAAAGTCAAGGCTGCAGACACGGCAACACATTTCCTCTATAAAATGAAGAAAATGGTGCTGCCTTCTGTCATAGAATCCAATCTCTCCGCTGTCAAATAATTATAACAATGTCTGGAAAACCCACAAATAACAACGTCGTAAACAATTTGGGCATGGCTGGGCAAACAGACTCCAACAACAATGTTTCCCTCAATTTCAATATCAGAAATATGTTTGAATTTGTCACCCAATATGGTAAACTATCTGCACTTATCCCTGAAAATTCTTTTTGTTTCTTCAAGTTTCTCCATTTGGAATTTGTTATGAACAAGGTGAATCCAAGTTTTTATTTTGGGGTATGCAATCACTGGTTTGTATGGTTAAATGATGGTTTTTTTGTTTTGAATAACAGATGATTTTGCCAAGACTAAACTGGTTACCTTAAACGAGAAGATGAACCAGCTTGAAAGACAGATGGAGGCCATTGAAGCCCATATCACCACGGTCATGAATACTTCTGATCAGTTTTATTAGCACTTGGGGATCAGTCCTCATGAATTGTTAGAGGGCTCTTTCTAGGATGTACAAAAGTCTGACAAAATTATAGAAAATTGGATGTCTGTAAAATTATGAAAGGTAGATATGATTGGATTTAGAGGAATTCAAAAGTCTGCCAAAATTATGAGAAAAGGGTGTACATGATTGAATTTCAGAGGATTGATCAATGGAGATTGTAGCCCCTGGTGTATACTAAGCAGTTTTAATATTATTTTTGGGCATGTTATTTTTGAGGTTTTTGTTTGTTATATCAATGGGTAATGTTTGTTCTCAGTTTTCTTTTCTTTTCCTGGACTAAAATTACATTGGGTTTATTAGTAAATTGTTTGGATGTGATTTGAGTATATTTTCTCCTTTAGATCGTGCTTAGACTATTAGATTGGGATATGCTAAATAACGATGAATCAGTGAGTGTGCTCCAAAATATTGATTGAAAATAAACTAGCAATCGCAAGCAAGCAATGTGATGTGAACGTTGAAAGGGAAGAATTTGATGAATTAATGGAAATGGGGACCAAAATTGTGTTATAAAGAGAAGTTATATTAATAAAAAAACATATAGTAAGGTGAGTAGAAGGAGAAGGGGGAATAGAGAACTGAAACGTAGAGATGAAAAGAGGAGGGTAAATAGAGAAGGAGTAGAGGAAGACATAATAGGAAGTGTGGAAGGGAGTGGAAGGGAAACAAGATGTTTTTCAAGGGGTCGGGAAGAGGATAAGAGATTGTAGCTTCGATTCCTCATTTCTGTGGCATTGCTTTGGATATTTTAGAATAACGTTTAAAGGAGAAGGGAGGGAAAATATGAAGATTGGATAAGGAAGGAACTCTAGAGATAGATGTGAAGGTAAGGCCTTGTATCTCGGTGTTGCTAATAGTAATAGTGGCTTTATGCAAAGTAAGACCTTGCGACTTGTGGATAGTTAAAGCTCAAGACATTTTGCATGGTAGTTTCCTGTGATTCCCCCTGGAAATAAGAGGGTTGGAATATGGGAAGGTTGTCAAGATCCCAGAATGGGGCAGTATATCGATCAAATTTTATGACAATAGATAATGGTAGATCATGTGATCCAAAGGAAGCGTCATAAAAAAATGTCGACAATATAGCTAGTTAAACAATTGACAAGACTCGTCTCTACCCATATATTAGCTATGAGCATGAGTTTTCTGGTTCTTGCAAAGAAGAACTTTTTGTTGCAATTGATCATCATTTGGATCTCTTGAGTCATTGCACTGGTATTTTGAGAAATGGATTTGGAAACTTGAGAGTTCAGTCCTTTCAACATTTGAAGGTTGTGTTGGTTGACTTGTTGATTCCTTACAAAAATGGGGGTTTCTTGGAAGGTAAAGATGTCATGTTGAGTAAGTGCGGATTAACTTCATGACATGAGAAGTTCCCAGTCCTGAAACAATGGATTAGCATTGCATGGATGTTGAGGAGTAGTTCTAGAAAGGAAACTTGTGCAAGAGATGTACCTTGTTGGCGGGAGATGGAATTCATAGAGATGGAAGTAAGAAATGATTTATAGGGGTTGACACCATATGAATTGCTAGCATACATAGGAATGTCCATGAAATATGGAAGCTTCCTAAGGATCCAACAAAGATGATAGATTTGTTGTGGAATTCATAAGTCCATGAATCAGGAAATGTTTCATAGAGGCGGTAGTCAATTCTGGTGAGTAGTTTTGGCCTGATGAAACTCATTTCATCAATGAGAATATATTCAACATGTTTAAGGGAGTCTGTAAAATATGCCAATGCTTGACCTTCTGATGGTATGAGTTCCTATATGGGAATGCAGAGGTTGGCGTCTATATTAGAGGAAGAAATGTTGAAAGTTACAACCCTGATAGGTGCAAGTAAAAGGAAGGGTGAAAGACCAGGAGGTGACGAAGAGGTGAATGCAGACTTGATAACATTAACAAGGTATGATTTTCTTGTCCTTGCAGTACCTTGAATTATCATTATTAATGGAGGAAGAAAGTTTTTTCTAGAGAAGTGTTATAACACAGTGTTGAAAGTCATTGTATATATATGGCTTGAGAATGTTCCTAATGTCAATGTTATTGAATAGGAAGATACTGCATCTATAGAAACAACTAAACAATACTTTGATAAGTACATGTTCGCCTAGAACCCGCGCTCCACCTCCAATCGAGTATCTATTGCTACAAACAAAGAAAGTACTTTCTTCCTCCCCACTTGTAGACCTAGAAGAGCTTATTAATCATGTTCAGCGGCACAAAAAATGTTCTGAGCACACATGTTTTTGCAAAAAACACTCTATCATTCAATGTCGATACAATGCCTATTGGGAGGCTCACCCTCATTCAAAATTGTTTGTTTCATTGAATGTCATGAGGAAGGTATTGTAATGAATTTCTATATCTGACTCTCTCGCACATGAAACAAACCTTTTTTTATGCATATAAGGTCTGGCCTTCAAATATGAATTTGTTTCCTCTTATTCAAGTTGTCGAGACTGTAGTTACAACAAATATCGCAATGGGAATAAATGGCAGCTTTGTTTGTGTCTAGCAATTGTTTATGCCTATCCAAGTTTTTTCACATTCCAACGCATTACTTGCCATCTTTTGAGCTTTTTTGTTGGTCTGAGCCCCTTTTTACAAGCCTTTTCACAAGATTTATTCTGATATTGGGTCTACCCCTAGGAAATCATTTCTAACTGGGACTTGAACAATTTAGGTGCAATTTGAACAAGTAGAATTACCATACCAATGTACTGTGTGCCGCCATTGTAACCGTCACCACTGTATGCCCGGCTTGCAACTACAAGACATACCCGGAATCCCATTCACATTACGAAAATCTGCGTTCGCTGAACAGGCAAGAGGCCCACTGTGGCTCGTCGCGTCACAATTCTGATTCCCAATGGCCCAATCCACCCGCAGCCCGTAAATCCTAGCGCCGAACTTACCCCTGTCAGATTCCGCCGTCAGCTGAAACGTCGTCGGATCAAGTATCGTCGAAAATACACACTCCCCGTTTTCAGGCGTCGCATATGGGCTCGCCGTTAGGTTAACCTTCCGCCAATTCTCCAAAAACGTCGTTTCACAGCACCCGAATCCGTTACAATACTCCGGATCGTAGATCTGTAAACAAGACACCGAGCACGACCCACCTACCTCCGTGTTGTTAGATTTAGGTGTTACGGAAAAAAAAATTCCACTGGCATAACACTCGACAGAAGCAAAGATGTTTGCATCGGAAATCGTGAACGGGCCGTTAAGGTTACGGGGTAGAGAGAAGAAGGCGTTTCCCGTCTCTGCAACAACGTCGCAGCTATTGGCCTTGAGATTCATCATGTTGATTAAAAGAAGTGTGACAGCAGTCTATTTCATTAAAAGCAAGCAGAAAATGCCAAAATCGCAGCGTTGTTTTGAGTTTTTATCGTTGATTTCTGGCGGGAGGTACGGACGTGTAATAGTGACTAAGAACATGAAATTAATCACTTTGGAAAAACGTCCAGGAGGCCGTCAAATTTAACATCGTTGCAGAAACGTCCGGAGGTCCTTTACCATAGGGGGAATGCCTTCGGCGTAATTAAACACTTTTATTATAAAAGTTAATATTTATAAAAAATAAAATTATGCTATTATAATTATTAATAATTTTATTTGTTTTTATATTTTTTATTAAATTGTAATAAATGGTGGCAATTATATTTACATGTTATGTTGAAAAATAAATTGTGGAAAACAATAATGGGCATAAATTTTAGTATATGACGAAAAATATTACAATTTTATGATTGACTTCTATTTATGAATCTAATCTAAAATTTAGTGGGTATGACTCTAATTTAAAATTTGTTTTTTTAATGATTAAGGTGGTCTGACCTAAGTTTTCTAAATTTTTCTAACATCGTAAGAGTCAGTAACACCACAAACATAAACTCCATCACCCAATGATGGAAGATCAGTATATCTTTGAGCAGGTAACCAACCTGATACCTTGATGGATTGGCGTTTTAATTCTAGATTGAGTTGAGAAGCCACATTGGACGGCAAAGATCCAAAAAGAACTAAAGCCCGCTTGATTTATCTAGTATACAATTCTAATCTTTTTCCATATTTAAACTTCTACATTAAAAAAAAATTGGTGATTTTTTTAAAACCAAACTTCGTTAATAAACCAACATACTATATTAATTTCTTATAAACATTAAATTTAAAATAATAATTAAAAAAAATACTCACAAACAAATCCACACTAACGCACCCGTTAGTGCATTGTAGAACACCTTCAATATAACTATTAATGTGACAATTTCACATTTGTAAATTTAATCAACAAAAAATAAACGATGAGTTTTGGAGGCATTATAATTCACAGCTTATTTTGATATGAAGTTATACCGCTCTTTTTAAATTCATTGAGTATCCAATTATTTAATGGAGAAATATTGTATTGTGATCTCGTGCAAAATCTTAGGGAAATGGTATATCATATATTTTATGTTTGCATAAGATTGCACATGAAACGGCTCAGAATGTGGATCTGTAAATATTAAACCTTATATTTAATAAAGTTTCTTTATTATTAATTTTTATAATTGAACCGGGTGAAGATATAACGTAGACTTTATTGTTCCAATGACAAATAAGGAGCACGAGTTGATTAAATATTGCTAAAAATAAAATAAAATGCTTTCAAGGCGATATTTACAATGAAAATAAGAATTAATCAAGTCATCCTGTATATAATTAATTAATCAATAAAATCGACTAAGTTCATTGACAAAGCGTTGTCCAAACAAGAGCCGCAAGGCGGCCAGTTCCTGCCATGTATGCTGCAAGTAGTTTGATATAAATTTGATTAATTGGTTAGACGATTTATTGCTTAAGAGCTGGAAGGACATAAGAAAAATGGACCTTGGAAGTTGTAAAATGTTGTTGTAGGTTTCAAGGCAATTTACCTATTTGAAGCTTTTAAGTACTGCAAAACAAATATTGTAGGCTTCTCTAATGATCTTTCTAAAAATTGCAATCATAATCATATATCTTGGATATGGTATACTAATCACTTGAACATCGAAATAGGTGGCATAACAATTTAGCATATATATGCAGTATACTTTTATAATGTTTGGAGTAGACACAAAAATTTAATTAATATGTTTATAATTAATATTTTTATAAATAATTATTTTTAAAACCACCAAAATTTATAAGTATACTTTTAAATAATGAAAAGTATAAAACATATATTTATAAATTTTATTAATAAAGTAATATGTATTATATTTATTTTAAATAAGTTGTGTTTGTTATAAAATATAAAAATATAATAAAATAGTTAATAGTATTTATGTATAATTAATATACATTATATAATATTATTACTAATATAATGTAATTATTAATTATACAAATAATATGTTTATTATATATATTTTTAAATATGGAATTTAATATTGTTATGTGTATTGTGTGTGTTTATAATTATTTATAATAATTAAATAAAATATCAATATGATTATACTAATAATTGTAAAATTATGATTTTATTTATGTATTATTTTATATTAATTTTAAATAAAATATTTTTTATATTATATTATAATTAATATGTATTATTGAATGTGGATATTGTATTCTAATGTATAATTAATAATGTTTATTTATTTTTTATTATTTTAAAATGTTAGAAAATTGCTTTGGCAATAAGACTAAAAAATAGTCACATCATGTATTGAATTGAATTAATGATTCTCATAAATAGTGTCAAAATCTGATATAAATGATAGGACACTTGTCACTTTAAAATTTTATCATCTTAAAATGTTATAAAATTGTTTTGGCAATAAGACTCAAAAATAGTCACATCACCCTTGAACACCAATCAATTGGCTAGAAAAATAAATATGTTAATTTAAAAATGTTTAAAATTAGTCATAACTTTAGAATATGACAAAGTTGGAAAAAATAAAAGCTTCTTATTGGCCACTTTTGAAAAATTAATATGCTACATTGAAATGTATAGTATTCTCACGGAGGCAGGAACTAATAATAAAAAATGAACACAACCTATCAACAAAGGAATCACCTCACATCAATTTATTAATGTCATGGATGAGGCTCATAATATTAACAAATCTACGACCGATATCACACCTTAGTTAGGAACCAAACAAGATTAAATATCCCTAAGTGTATGCTCGTGTTCTTTTTTTTTTTTTTGTAATGCCCCGATGTGTTGCTCCCAACTCTAGAGGTGTAGGTACTACCTCCATACCTGGCTCATTGGTATACAAGAGCGTGTTTAACCTTTTTCTCGAACAAGTTGGGGTTATCAAATCCCAGGGGTATTCGCTTAAGTCATATGAGAAGATTCAAACTCTTATTAGGGCACAAGTTAGCTTCTCGATTTTTAGCACAACCTACGCAGGGTCACTAACACTTCTCCGGGCACCGAACATCATCCTTGATTAGGGTTATCTATTCCTCCTATTCATTTTGGTTAGATAGTAATATCATATTAACATCCCTATACATACATATATATAATACGTAAAATGTATAGAATATGGCATTATTTAAAAAACTAACATAATAATAATGATAATAATAGTAATAATAGTCCGATATACAAAAATGTTTTAATATATTTTCAAGTAAACGAAATAAGATAGAAAAATTTGAAATAATGATAATAATAGTAATTAAATATATTAAATTATTTAAAATAAATAAATAAAAGAACATAAAATAAATCTTGTAGCAACCTGAGTTGTGTACCAAAGGAGAAGTAGGTGAAATTTTAAAAGAGGTTGGTGGGGATGGAGGACCGTTCTAAGCGGTGGTGTGTGAAGGAGCTCTGCCAAGGCATGGGTATCCCTTATGGAATTCAAAACCTGTCATTTCCCTTGCATAATAATACTTTCACTTTAATTGAGATCCATAGGCATTTATCACGTTGAAACCCAAGTCAACGTTGTAAATTAATAGCAATTGGATAGATGCAACGACTGAAAACTTAATTAAATAAACAAATTGTTACATGGAACTTTGCCAAATGTAGCTCTCACTTTTAGTCGTCCGTTAATCAGCACCATTATGGGTAGAATCAGTCTGCACGTTGGGATAATTATAAAACCACCTACCTCCTCACTGTATACAAACTGATTGATGTGGATCAATATTTGCAAATGAAACGGGTTCAATTGTCTCGAGAGGAAACATTTGCCTTCTTGTCTTTGTTTGATGTATGCAAAAATAAGAGAAAGAAGATTGAGGATAGGCGAGACATCTCACCGATTCGTGGATAAAATAGTGGAAGAAATTAATATGAAGGTTATAAAAACTAATGAGGTAGAGATGGAGGGTTTTCGTAGAGGCTGGGTTCGAATTGGTTGTGGAGATTATCATGGAAATTTGGAAATGAATCCTAGGGGCTTGAAGAAGAATTTCATGAGCTCTACTTGGCATGATAGGCTCTGACTCCTTGAAATAATTTACTCTATTTAATTATTTCATGAAAAGAATTCTTCTCTTGAAATGGAATCGTGTTCTTTGGTTATGGGTTTTATGTATTTGTGTTATTCGGTTTATTATATGGTTGTATTATGAAATATTGCTTTGAATTTGATGCATGCCGATTAGAATGACTTCTGGTTTTGTATGCATGAGTGTGAATGATTATTGTGAAGGAATAATGTGTTTCATGGTTTCTAGGTTGTGTATTTTGACTGAGCTTAAATGGTTTCAATCATAGATATGTCTAGTCGAATTGGTAATGCAGATACCCTTTAGTTCGATTAGCTTGAGTACAAGTGCTTTTTCGAAGCACTGTATCTTTTGTTAATGGAACCCATCTTTGTTGGGTTAGTGCAAGTTTTAATGGAACGGTTCCAAACATGGGTGAAATTGTTTAAGGAAATACGAATCATTTTTATTCTTTACCTAGGTACTTATCGTTATGGGTAGTTATGTTAAATGGGTTCTTGTGTTTTTCCTTTTGGCTATTCTATCTTATGCAGGCTTGATGATTTGTGACTATTGACTATTTATTGTGATTTTGGCTTATGATTTTATTGAGACTCAAGTCTTGAGTCGATACCCTTACTTTGGGGTTTGTGTTTGAATACTGATGTAACTCCATTGATGGAGACAATAACTATGTCGAGTGTTTGTGTATTCGATTCCATTATGGACGCCTTCAAATTTGAAGCTGGGTTGTTGAATGGGTAGGACCATATCCGTTTAAAGGATCATGTGTAGTTTAAAGTTAATACAAAGTCTTCTACTTCATCTCCTTATATGGAAACCTTTGTAACTTAAACTTGAGGCATAAGTTGATGGGTCGTAGGGTATCTTTGGTTTCTTAGACACCAATTGATATTTGTTCTTGCATTCTTTTTGCATTCCACCTTCGCGAAGGATTACGTGTTGTAGGTATGTGTGGTTGAATCTCCTACTACTCGAAAATAAGAAAGGTAATTGTGAATTGATTTAAGTTATTACTTATTTAAATTGAGCCTTAGGCTCATTCAGGTCGGAGTCATCTTGAGGGTATTTTTGGTTTCTTAGACACCAATTGATATTTGTTCTTGCATTCTTTTTTCATTCCACCTTCGTCGAAGGATTTTGTGTTGTAGGTATGTGTGGTTGAATCTCCTACTCGTGACAACTAAAAAAGGTAACTGTGAATTGATTTAAGTTATTACTGATTCAAATTGAGCCTTAGGCTTATTTAGGTCAAAGTGATACTGACACCTACCTTATACTCTTAATAAATCGAAGCCAGTATGGATCAAAATTGGTAGGAATTAATAGTGAGTTATGAGTTCTAAGATATTGTGAAGATCGAGTCCAACTCGACCTCTTACTTAGAGAGTAGACTACTCATCTATCCTCTTCAATGTTGAACCATTCTTGATTTTTCCTTACGAGGATACCTAGTATAAATAGACTTAAAGCTTGATTTTAGTTTGATCTTTGAATCATGATTAATGAGCATTAGTTGTTTTAATTCTTGACCTTTTAGGAATGTTGATTTTATGCTATGAGTTCCTAAGTAAAATAAACTCAGTATGTAATGTAAATGTGTGAAATTTATTTGACTGCTATAATGAGTTAAAATATTTATATTACCTAAATTATATAAAGATGGCTTATTAAACTACTACCTTTTATAAGCATCGCTCAAGTAGTATAACAAAGGTTTGACTAAGAGAAGTTATATAAAGTTTGTTAAACAAAATATAGGATTACAGTCATATAAGTATGGGCTTACAAGACTGTAATCTTATTATTCTTATACTTATATTAATATAAGTTACCACCTTGCTTGCTATTGCTTAAATGAAATATAACAACTAGTTGATTAAGTTGTATAAAATTTGTTAAACTAGATATAAGTCTACGAGTCATATAAGTATGGACTTATATGATTGCATCCTTATTAATCTTATACTTGTATTAATATGATTGATTGAGATCAATTGAATTGTTTCGGGTACCTTTGTGTGACTTAAATTAATATCTGATTGGATTACGTGAATGAATTGCATGTGTTAAACTTGACTTCCTTTAATGATTTCATTTATGATATTATTGGAGCATGATCAAAAGAGTTGTGTACTTTATTTTGAACCTTAGGATAATTTCATTAAAAAGCAGTGTTCCTTTTTGAAATTATTAAGTTAGAGCATGTTGTTCTAAAGATTTAGTACCTATCATGCTCAGTTCGTATGAATTGGAAGATGCTAAAAATCTTGTAGATGGACTTTATGAAAGATGCAAGAAGGAATCATATAAAAAAGTTGCATTTATTCTTTTGATTGAAAAACGTTGAATGGAATAATTGATTATTGTATTCATAATTGAATTACTTCTATATAGAAATGAGAATGGCCCTTGGCCATTTATTGTAACTATTTTTAGAAGAAATATTATGATCAATTTTATGAACATGATTTAATACCTAATTCTGGAAAGTAATAAAGTTAGTATACTTGTTATATCATATTGATTGGAAAGGATTTCTTTGGAAATTGATGAATTAGTTATTTTGCACTCTTTAAAAAAAGAAGATTTGTATGGAATCTCCTATTTTATACAAGAAAAAGTATATGGCAACTAGAGTGCTAATTGACTTATATGATTTGATACAAATGTCCCTATTAGCAAATAGGTTACACAATTCATTACAAAAGGCATATGAACCTAGTTAGGGAAAAACCCTCTTAAGTTGGACGTAAAACAATACTCAAGAAACCTAATCTAAAAACAAAATAAGAAGTATGTTGCCATGTTAAGTGCCTTGAATCCTTAACTAATTGTTGGAGCATAACTATAATAAAACTATAATTGATGCTTGTCCTTGGGAAGTGTAATCATGAGAGGTTATTGTTGATGCGTAATCACAAAGCACCCCTGAATGCCTACAACTCGATGGGTTGAAACTCTCAGTGTGATTGCATAACATGGAGCTTTTCCCAAAGTGTGGGACTTTGCAATCGGGAAAGCTCTCGGATGAAGGTTGGTTCCTATTCCTCTATTCAAGTGCACACTTTCAAATTACAGAGGATTTACTCTAAAACCTACTCTAACTTGCCAAGGAGACAGGGTTGAGAAAGATGCATGAAATAAACCTAAACTAACAAGGGTGATGCACCAAAGGAATGATGAACACCTGCTTTACAATTAAACACAAACCATTAAAATTGCAATATAACTACCATGCACAGATAACCAAACTACAATGAGAGATCAGATGAATGCAATGAACATTGAAAGGGTTGAAAATCATCCACATACATGTATTATTGCTCCAGAATTGATACAGTACACTACAATGGCCAAGAGTCAAGATTACATTACAACTTGAATGGGAGGTTTGAAAACTCCAAAAATTCACTTACAGACAAGGGAAGAAGGGAGGGTGCAAAACAAAAATGTCCAACCTTTAGAAAAATGCCCCTCCTTATAATATATAGGAAGAATTAGAGAAGGAGATGAGAAAATTGAATCCTACTCCAACCACCCAAGAAATGCATTGAATTCACTTGCAACAATGATGGGTTCCACTGCAAAACCCATACCTCCATGTGTTGTTCCTTGTTAGGAAAGAAAGGAAGCCCATACTTCATTAATGGTGGTAGGTGAGAAACTTGGGACACCTCAAAAAATGGCAAACTATATTTTTCATTTTTAAGAACTTAGTCCCTAGTGAGTTGAGTAGCAGACATCGAGAGCTTTCCAAAAATTCCTCTCTTAAAAATCGAGCTCCCAATCAAAAGATATGGCCATCTGAAGGTCGAGGTATCATTTTGCAACTGTTGATCTTCCTACTTTGGAGTCCGAAAAGCATGCATTCTCTGAAATCCCAAAATTTGGAATTTTAGACATTTTGACCTTAGAGATTAAAACATTGTTCATCCGCCAAAATTACTTGAGAGTTTTGAAAGTCCAAAACTCGAAAGTCTGAAATTTTGGACTTTCAGAGTTTCGGGCTTTAGAAATTTTTTACTTCCTTTTCAGCATGATTCCCAAAATCCCAAAAACCCCAAAAGTCCAAAATTTCATACTTTAGACTTCAAGTTTTCAGAACTTTTGCTTCCTTTTCACAACTTTGCATCCAAGAGTTCCGAAACCCGAAACCCAAAAGTCTGAAATTTCAGACTTTCAAGATTCAAGTTTTAGAACTTTTTGAATCCATTTTCCAACTCACTTTCTGAGAATTTATGAAACCCAAAAGCCCAAAAGTCTGAAATTTCAGACTTTTGGACTTCAAAATTCGAGACCTTTTTGACTATTTTTGCCCTTTTTCCCGAAATGCCGAAATTTGATCTTAAAAACCTCGGGGTTTCTCTATTGTTTTCCTCTTGAGCTCTGATCTTCTTTAACATTTCCATTAGCAATTGATTTTCCACCTGGAATTTCCATGGCGATTATGTATGTAACGTAAATTTTGAAAATCACCTGTGAGCTCGCATGATGGAACCACCCCTTCAAATTTCTCCTGTGCGAGGCAACTTATTTAAAAGCAAAACTTATTTACAAATGTACAACGCATAACTTTGATGTGGAACTTGGGTATCATGAAAGCTTTGTGAAATGAAATAGATTATCAATCACAAAAGCATAGAAGAATGAAGACAAGGAAATGAGCAGAAAAGCATTTTCTAGAATTATAGCTGACAAAATAATTCCTTATGCATGCCAGAATACAATGAATTGGAATTGGACCATTTGTATTTGAATTACTAAGATGCAATTTGGAGGGACACACAGTTCCATAAATAACATTTACAAGAATACAAAGCTTCTTGGTATTATGCAGACAAATGATCTAATAATATTTAACAGATAGTTGTGAAATAAAGGAATCAGATGAACAAAGAAAGAAGATCCTTTTGTATTGATTTCCGTATTATTTCTTACACTTTCAGAAATAAGCCAAGTTCCCCCCTCAAAATGGCGAGGAGAGGCTATTATATAGTTTACAAATCAGTTACTCTTGGTAACTACTTTTTTAAATAATGCTTAGTTAAAGGGCTGCTTAACGCAAAACCCCAACTAATTACAATAAATCCGAGATGAGGAAAGAAAGAAAGGAGAAAATTAGAGAAGAAGACAAGTGTTCATGATTGAGAGGGGCCCACTGATTTTAGGATCCATTGTCTAAATCTTTTCAATGCCTCTGCTATGTCTCTGCCACGTGGGACCGATGTGTTGGCAGTGGACTGGGTCCAAAATCTGAGACACTTCTCCATCTCTTTGTCGAATTCGATGTGCGTATGATAATATCTTTATTTGCTTCTTCAATAGCAGACTGGAGAGAGCAGATTTCCTTCATCTTTTCTTTGGAAATAGAATCCTCTTTGAACAAATTATCTTTGACAAAAGCTCTGAATTGAGCTTTGATTTCTTGTAAAGAGAGGGGCACACCAGAGGTCTCATCATGGAGGTGGCAATGTATATCCTTGAAAAGCAGATACCACCAAAGTCTTGAAGGCCTCACCCTTCTGCCAGCTATTTTTCAATTCTCCCAAAGCTTCTTCTAGCACCTTGATTTTCCATTCCACACTATATACCCATGATTTTGACAAGTTATCTTTTGCATCATCAAAGACTTTGCTTGCCATTAAAATATTCTCATCAGCCTGTCCCATAAGGCGAAGGTCTACTATACAAAGCTGCTCCAGAGTTTGAGCTCTTTATCTATATTTCCAATAGTGGAGGAGAGTTTCTGTTGTAGATTATTCACCTTCTCATTGAGTTTGAAGGCTTCACTAATGAAATTCAACCCTGCAATGAGCATATCATCCACCATGGCCTCCATAGCCCTTCCATAGATGGAATACTTGTGTATATCTTTGATACTCTACACTTCATCTTGGCTGAGAATCACAGGTGGTGGAAGAGTAGTCAGTGGGGTAGGATCTAAAACTTTATCCTTGGACAACAGTGACTTGATGAAACCTGTAAGAACCTGAGCCTGCTCCTCCAGCTGCTCTATGGTTTTTTTGCCCTTTCTCCACTCTCCCAATGACCCTGGTGACTGTTTCTTGAAGATTGTGAATCTCACCTTCAGGGGTGGACTCTCCCATGGGATCCTCGAGAGCTCAAGATCAGATGCTTGCAAATCATGCTCTGGCTTGTCTACTTTGGGCTTGGCTATCTCCAAGAATTGCTGGCCCTGAGCATCAGATACTATTCTAGAGGTAGTCTGGCCTTCTTGGTGGGAGTAGGAGGAGTAGTGCCTAATAAGGCCGCCACAACATCAAAATTGGGTCCTGAGATTCGAGGAAGACTTTCTCTTCCTACTATCAACAAAAGGCTGCACCCATGCAAAAGAGGAGGAGGAAGAAGAAGGTGGGGCAAGAGGACCAAGAGAAAGGGAACTCATGGCACTCAAAGTGTGCACTACTATTGCTTCTAGTTGAGATATGAGTGGAGTGCTCGGGGCTTCTGGTACAGAGGAGTCAATGGCGCTTGGAAGCTCAGTGCTTTGGACTTCTTTGTCTTTATCCATTGGGGCTTCTGGAGCACTTATGGAGGCTGGCACTTCACTCTCTTCACTTTCACTGAGAACAATAATGTTCTCTGGACCTGAGGGAAATTCCGAATGCTTCATCATGGGATCTTCTTCAACAGGCTCCTTTTTGACCTCCTTGATTTTCTTCTGATATACTTGAGTGGATGAGGAAGGAGTGGAGGATGTAGGACCTTTAGTTGAGGAGGCAGGAGGAGTCTGCACAGGTGCTTCCGAACTGGGTGTCAATGCTTCCTTCCTTGGTGTTGAAGTATCCTTGGAGGAGGACTCACCTGAATGCCTTCTAAGCTCACGGACTTTCCTATCAAACCAGATCTTGGTTCTTACTAAGACAGGGCTAAGATTTCAGCCAGATCATCTTTCTCCTTTTTGAACCAATCCAAATCCTCCAAGGGAGTGTGTTTGATCAAGGTGTCATACTCATATGAAAATAGATCAGAATTATCATCCTGAAGCCCTTCCGTAACTTGATACAAATTAAGCTCCTGAATCACCAAGAGAAAACCTACCGTAATGTCTCCTTCTTGCCTCAAAATCATCAACACCACCAGCCCAATAGTCTTCTGTGTCTGCCCTATGATAGTAATTGATTTTGATGTTCTGTTCAATAAATTTCTTCAAGTCAAAACAAGTTCTTGGCTTGAAGAAATGGACAGTGATGGGAGCTAGGGCTCTTTCTATGTTTTGTGCATCTAGAGTCGTCTTGCAGGTGTAGTTTCCCAAAGATATGGGGAAGAAGTGCAAAGTAATTTTCTTATCCCTGCAGGTTCTGTGTAACTTGTCTAATTGCCTGCATATCTCGATCAAGGCCATTTTATCATTGTAGAACATAGGAAGCTTGAGAGGAGTGCTCTCATAGCCTGCAAGCCTTATATAGGAGAATTTTCTAAACTGGATGAAGTAGGCACCGTAGTGCGATATTAGGTTCATAGCTTCATCAGAAAATCTCCTCGCCATGTCACTCGTAAGCCTGACAATGTACATGGTGAAAGCATCATTCACCCTCCTGAAGTTGCGATTGCTAGTGTCCAAGGTGAATTGAGGGCAGTAGGCATATACAGGGTCACCCTTATGAGCATCAATGTATGTGAATCCAAACCATTGCCTTGATGCTGCTAGGGTATACATCAGGTATGAAGTCATGTAGAACTTCTTGGTTTGTTGTACATTGGACAAGCTGCTCTGCTAAGTTCATGCTGATGATTTCTACCCAGTTGATATTCTGAGTTCCTTCACACACCATGTTGATAAGGGGGCACATCCAGAAATGGAACTCATTGGTAGAGGGTAAGCCCATGACCCGAGCTAGTAGGATTATAAAATCTGATAGCTCCTCATTGAAATCAGCATGAAACAGAACCTTGGATAGACGGACGCCCCCTTTTTAGGGTTTTTAAGCCAAGACTTTGCCACCCTCGCCTTGTATTTCTCACTGTCCTGGTCGAAGAGGGCCTGTGCCTGGTTTTCTGAGAGATTACTATAGAATTTTCCATCTCAGAATCCTTAGGAAGTGCCAATGGTGGCAAAGATCGAGCTTGGCAATGAGTTCCCATGCACATTTGTTAGCTCACTCGAGTCGGGATTGAAATGAGCACCGCAGGCGAGTACTGTATCTCGCACATGTACTGAGATTGGGAAACCAGGTGAATGCCAAGCCACTATCATGAATCATTTGTGCCATAGGAGAGGGGTTTGAGTCTATCATCCTAGTCCAGAAATCCCCAAAGTCAAGGTGGCGAACTTCACTATCCCCGATATCGGGAACGGCAGACTCGAGCGGTGAAACTTGCTCCTGACCTTGAAATTTAATCTTCATGTTGATAGCAACTTTGAAAAACAAAGTCACAATCTGAACTCTTGATGAAATTGCAAAGGAATCGGGTATACGCAGAAATTTTGATTGCGAGGGTATGAGCAATAGATGATAAAGAAAGTAGTGTGCAAAAATGCGTAGGGGGAAGCTTATTAAATAGCCATTTTAGAGAGAGAAAGATAATAAATGTGCATTAAATACACATCTACCAACTTGAAAAGCAAGATATTTGGGAAGAGTGGGAAAAATTAGCCCGGATGGCCTTTGGTTCATTTGGGACACGCGGGACGAAAGCGCGATTCGGCCGATATGGGCGACATGGGAAAAAGATGCACAAATGCTTTGGGACATGAGGGATGAAAGTACGTGGAAGTACGTGATTCGGCCGATGTGGGTGAAAGGTGAACATTGAGCCTGGGTGAACTTGTGTTATTTGGGACAAAAAGTTCCGATGGGCCCGAAAGAAATGGACTTCGGGTAAAGCGGCCGATCGGTGAACAGGAGCCCGAATGAACTTGGGACATCTGGGACAAAAATGTCTGACAGACCCACAAATCACACAAAATGACCCAAAAACATAGATTCTTTCCAACTTTTTGACTTTTTCCTTACCAAAACAATAGAAAAAGGTGATTAACTCAAAATTTCAATTTTGAACTTCTCAAAAGAGGGGGAAATTTTGAGGGACAACAGCTGGCTCCTTCTGGGGATGACTTGGCTAAAGTCAAAAGAAATAAGACAAGGCAAGAACTCTAGAAAATCTAGGGAAAGTAGACCAGTGCCTTATCCATTGGGCCATGGAGTCAAAAGCAGATCAATACAAAAGACAACACACCAAAACAAGGAAAAGGAAGGGGAAAGACAAACGCTATACAGAATATACAAAGGACTTCCCAATCACCTATGACTTAAACAATTTTAGGTACTGCCCACTATAAGGAAGTGGGAGAGAAGAACCATCCATATAATCAAGGTAAAAAGAATTCTCACCAGCAAAGTGCCTGATCTTGAAAGGTCCGAGCCAAAGAGAATCAAACTTGCCATGGCTGCCACGAGGTTCATGCCTTTTATCCCACAACAAAACAATGTCTCCAACTTTGAAATCCCTGAACTGGCCTTTTTATCAAACAAGACCTTTACTTTCTATTGGTGAGTAGATATTCTATCAGCAACCTTCAACCTGTCCTCATTCAATTTGTAAAGGTACATGATCCTTTTATCCAAAGAATCATTAAAACTAGTGTCTTCAATGGCCTTCATTAGATGCAAGGGCTGGTAGCTCCACTGTTACTGGCAATTGAGCTTCCACTCCATATACTACCTGAAAAGGAGACATCCCAATGGCTCTCTTAGGTGTGATCCTATCTGCCCAAAGAGCATCATAGAGTTTCTTGTGCCAGTTCCTCTGGGATTCATTAACTAATTTCCTTATTATAGCCACCAGATTTTTGTTTGTTGATTCTGCTTGTCCATTCCCCTGAGGATAATAATCTGAGGAGTGAGCCAGGGAGATGCCATATCCATAACAAAAATCCATCATCTCAGTTGAAGAAAAATTTGAAGCATTATCTGTCACTATCTTGTTTGGCACACCAAACCTCACCAAGATGTTCTCTTTGATAAAACTGCATACTACTTCTGAAGTAGTACTCTTTACTGGAATGGCTTCTACCCACTTAGTAAAATAATCATGGGTAGTTAATACGTGGGTGTGACCAGCACTAGAAGAGGGATTAAGTGTTCCAATGAAATCTAAACCCCATTGTTGAAAAGGCTCTTCGATCACAACTGGTTTAAGGGGCAAAGAGGCCAACTTGGGTCTACCCACGAAGGTCTGACAAGCTTCACATTTATCAACCCACTTTGATGCATCTCTGAACAAGGTAGGCCAGTAATATCCTGCACGAAGAATCTTATGAGCAGTGATAGTTGATGAGTAGTGCCCTCCACATGCTTGGTTATGAAAATCTGAAAGTAGCTTCTTCTGTTGTTCCTTATCCACACATTTTAGAAACCTTCCATCCAACCCACGCTTAAACAAGGAATTCTCCCACAACACATATTGGGCTGATCTTAGCTTAACAACTCTCTCTCTTTGGTAGTCAAATGAGAGGGACATTCTCCATATGTGAGAAAGTGTGTGATATCGGCATACCATTCATCAATTGAGCCAAGAAACAGAATGGTAGGAAGATCAACTTTATCCTCTAATAACTCATGTCTAGCTCCCAGTGATGAGTTCACAAGGGCCTTTTCCATGACGAGCTTGGTTGGTCTGATGTCAATGTCATATTCTTGAACCTTGGCCACCCAGTTTCCTCTCTTAGATCCAAACTCTTGTTGTGTGAGAATGGACTTGATGGTTGTATCCGTACAAATACTGTGGAGTGAGAGTTAAGAATGTAAAAACGAAACTGCTTGACAACTTTAACCACTGCGAAAGCATGTTTCTCCATTATGGTGTATTTTAACTCATGATTTTTTAGAATGTAGCTCATAAATGCAATTGGGAGTTCATGATCATTAGAATCTTCTTGAGTCAAAATAGCAGCCAAGGTGTTATCTGTGGCATAACAATAGATAATAAATTCTTTGCTGAAATCTGGACATGCTAAAACAGGAGTTTTAGCAATAGCCTTTTAATACCTTCAAAGGCTTCTTTCCCTTCAGGAGACCAACCAAACGTCTATTTTCCCTTCATCATTTGGGAGATATTCAAAGTTAGCTCTATGAAATCAGGATGAATCTTCTCGTAAAGTTAATCTTACCAAAGAAAGAGTGCACTCCCTTCTTCTGTTGGGAAGGGGAATTTATTGGATAGCTTGAACTCGCTCAAGATCAATTTTTATACCATATTTGGAAACAACATGCCCCAATAATTTTCCCTCTGTGACACAAAAGATAGATTTCTTAGGATTTAAAGAGATCCCATGTTCTCTACATTTCAAAAGAACTATTTCTAGATGCTGAAAATGATCTGCCCTTGTTTTGGAAAATACAGTCAAGTCATCAAGGTATACGACAATACACTTCCCTTTCAAACTTCCAAAGGCCAAGTCCATAGCTCTTTGAAAAGTGGCACCGGCATTAATGAGCCCAAAAGGCATCCTTTTGTAGGCAAAGGTACCCCAAGGGGTAGTGAAGGCCATTTTGTGTTGATCTGCGGTATTAACTTCTACCTGATTATACCCTGAGAAGCCATCAAGCATAGACAACATTTCAGATCCCATCACAGCTTGCAAGACTTGATCCATCATGGGAAAAGGATAATTATCTTTTAAGGAAGCTTGATTCAGATTCTTGAAGTCAACACAGATACGAATCTCACCATTTTTCTTTCTAACAGGCACAATATTGGCAATCCATGTTGAATGGTGGATAGGAAAAATGATTTTGGCCTTTAATAACTTTTGTATTTCCTGAAAGATGGTGTCAGCTATCTTAGGATTGTATTGCCTCTGTTTTTGTCTGAAAGGCTTAATCCCAGGTTTGAGAGGGATGAAATGTTGCATCTCTTTGGTTGAAAAGCTTTTAAATCCTCATAGGAATAAGCAAGAACATCTTTATACTTCCTTAAAAGATTAATTACTTTCCTCTTTTCTTCTGGTGTGCAACATTTTCCAATGTTCACGAGTTTAGGGTCAGTAGAACTCCCAATATTAATTTTATCATATTCAGCTGATTGTTGAGGTCCAGTAGAAGCTTTAAACCTCACATACCTATCATGTTTGTCAAACAATTCTTCTAAACTCACCAATCCCTTTGGAATCTTGTTCCCTTTGAGTTTGATACATCCATCTTGATCTGTCTCTTCTTCTTTGACATCTTCTTTATTGAAGGGCACACTTTCACGAGGAAAATTGTCACTTCCTTCAAAGTACAACTGTTCAAAGTTATCCTTGAGTTCTAAGAAAGAAAGCTAGATGCTGATCATCATTGAAAACTTGCCAGTTACTTGCATTATCAGGTACACTGGGCCTATGGATCATCTCAATGGTAAACTTATCTTGAGAGAAGTCAGGATGAGGTATCAGCAATGACCCCGAGACTGCTAGTGAATCAGCCCTAGTGTTCTCCTCCCTAGGCACTGCTTCGATGGAGAAGGCATCAAGAAATTCAATAGAGTCCCAAACCTGATTCCTATAATGTTTCAATCTTCTATTTTTACCTGGAAAAGGTTTCTAACTTGTTTGACAATTAGCTCCGCATCTCCACGAGCTAGAAGATTCTTCACACCCTTTTCTTTTTGCCACATGGAGCCCAAGAATGAGAGCTTCATACTCTGTTGTATTATTAGTATTTTCAAATTGTAACTTGAATGAGAAAGGATAGACCTTTCCCTCGGGAGACACCAATATTACACCAGCTCCATAACCAGCTGAGGAACAACTTCCATCAAACTCTAATATCCAAACACCATTAATCCTCAAGTGATCTTTTGGGGAGTTGGATTTCTCCAGAGACATAATCATATAGTTTCCATGCCCCATATCCTCATAAAGTATTTGTGCTTTGGGATCATCTGTTTTTTGTACAATATACTCAGATTGCTTCTCAGGAAACAACTTCTTCATTTTCCCATTAACAGGTATGAGGGCATGTGACCAATCCATTTGAATTTCTCCACCCACATCCTTATAGAAGTTCCTACTTAGCAACATCCCATATGAAGGAGGAATATCTGCTACTAGGATAGTAGCTAAAACTTTTTCTCAGGCAAAGTAGCAAAAGCTACTTGTGCATCTTTAATTCTTCCGACTAGGGGCACTTCCTTACTCTCCATGGAATAACAAGACCCATAAGTGCATGTGAGAGTTAGGCCTAAGGCATGGGCTACTTTAGCAGGCATTACATTGTCTGATGCCCCTGAGTCTATGACGCAATTACTAAGTCTATGCCTGCTATAAGAGTGTCACATAGAATGGTTTGATCTTGTCATTGGGTGAGGTGACAGAGGCTACCAGATTGGGTTGTGGTGTAGAAGATGGAGTGGGTAAAAGACCTTTAGAGGTGGTTTTGGAATGAGAATTGACAAAGTGTACCATTTTAGCAAAAGCCTTGGGATGGGTTTGATAATACTCAACCTCTGAGATTTGAACCTTGGTCTTTTCAGGTGATCAATGATATCAAAAGACCCAGAAGTGGATGAGCTATCCTCACTTGGAACCTTGGGCTTATCAATCTTAGGAGTTGAAAAAGAAGTAACCTTAGTAGTAGAGTTGACAGGACTTACCTTGGGTGTGGACAATGGGGATAGGAAATCCTCTTTTTGCAATTACAGGAATAGTCGTTGGATGTTCCTTGGATCTTTTGGGTCGGCTGCATCACTTTCTCCTTTTTTTTTGTCTGCTCTCGAGTCATGACAACATATGATTCACTATTCATGTCTACCACTACCTCATCATAATCATCTTCTTCATCAATGCCTTCAGTAGTGAAGAAATTAACTCGAGATCCCTCAAGTTCTTCTGTTTCTTCATCAACCTCTTCAACAAATTCTTCACAATCTTCACTAACTTCTTCATCCTCCGGCTCTTCAACTTCATAGGTTGCATTAACAGGACTTTAATAGGAGGTCCTTCAAGTGCTAAGCCTTGTTTGAGAAGTAGGTAAATGATTTCTGGGCTGAAAATTCCTCCTTGGAATGTCTGCATAAGGGGCGTGCTGAGCCAATTGTTTCTTAATGGCGATGAGATCATTTGCAAGTTTTTGTACTAATGGATCAGTATTAGGTCCAGGAGTGGAAGAGGAGGAAGAAGAAGACTTGGATCTAGAAGGGTCTCTCCTCAACTTTCCCGACATGATTAAATCATCTTCGACACTAACAACAAGAGTTTGATCTTGGCCAATGTGCAAGATTAGCTCTTCTCAATGCATAACTAACTTCAGGCAATTGGGCATTCAGGAAGAAGCATTTTTGAATTTGATCTACAGGTTGAGTGTCTGGTGGAATTTTATTAATCAACTTGTTGAATCGAGCCACAAATTCTCTCATGGGCTCTTGTGATTCTTTCTTTATTTGAGAAATTTGGGCCAGCAAAGCATGCACGTCTTCCGCTGGTTTGAAATGATTCTCAAACCTAGCTCTCATTGTGTTCCAGCTAGTGATAGCTCGGCCTAAGGTGATAGAACCAATCAGCCACATTATCTTGTAAAGTCTCAACAAAAATCCTTACGGAGACGTCTTCATGTTCAACTCCCAGAACTCCACATGCAACTATGAAGGCCGCGATATGTTCATCAGGATGTACCTTGCCATCACCTTTGAACTTGGGAAAGTTCTTCCGGTTACCTCTGGGTAACTCATGCAAAGGCTGAGGAAGGGCGAGAGGCCCAACACGATGGCCCCAAGGCAATGGTATCACCATTCTTGGAAAAATGGCTTGAAGGGGAACTAAAATGCCCAAGAAGAATCAGAGCTCAGAGATTAGGACTGAGTTCTGAAGGAATACCACCCGTAGGGGTTCTATTTTTGACAGGAGGAGTGCTTGTTGAATGAGCTTTTCTATTTCTTCCTACTGAAGGGAAAGGAAAACCTTGTTGTTCCAAAAGCTGAAACTGAGAATCTTCAATACCAAGGGCCCTTCTCCCTCGAGTAAAATGTGGAGTCGCCAGATCAAGAATGATCGATAAATGGTTAAGGAACTGGAAAATGAATCCCCAGTGGAGTCGCCAAAAACTGTTGGTCATCAAAAGAAGATCCTAATGAGAGCAACAGTCAGGGGACAAGAAGTCCCTCCTCTTTGATGGGAGAGGTTCCCTTATTTAAAAGCAAAACTTATTTACAAATGTACAATGCATAACTTTGATGTGGAACTTGGATATCATGAAAGCTTTGTGAAATGAAATAGATTATCAATCACAAAAGCATAGAAGAATGAAGACAAGGAAATGAGCAGAAAAGCATTTTCCAGAATTATAGCTGACAAAATAATTCCTTATGCATGCCAGAATACAATGAATTGGAATTGGACCATTTGTATTTGAATTACTAAGATGCAATTTGGAGGGACACACAGTTCCATAAATAACATTTACAAGAATACAAAGCTTCTTGGTATTATGTAGACAAATGATCTAATAATATTTAACAGATAGCTATGAAATAAAGGAATCAGATGAACAAAGAAAGAAGATCCTTTTGTATTGATTTCCGTATTATTTCTTACACTTTTTAAATAAGCCAAGTTCCCCCCTCAAAATGGCGAAGAGAGACTATTATATAGTTTACAAATCAGTTACTCTTGGTAACTACTTCTTTTAACTAATGCTTAGTTAAAGGGCTGCTAATCGCAATACCCCAACTAATTACAATAAATCCGAGATGAAGAAAGGAAGAAAGGAGAAGAATCAGGAGAAGAAGACAGGTGTTCATGATTGAGAGGGGCCCACTGATTTTAGGATCCGTTGTCTAAATCTTTTCAATGCCTCTGCTATGTCTCTGCCACGTGGGACCGATGTGTTGGCAGTGGACTGGGTCCAAAATCCGAGGCACTTCTCCATCTCTTTGTCGAATTCGACGTGTGTATGATAATCTTTATTTGCTTCTTCAATAGCAGACTAGAGAGAGCAGATTTCCTTCATCTTTTCTTTGGAGACAGAATCCTCTTTGAACAAGTTATCTTTGACAAAAGCTCTGAACTGAGCTTTGATTTCTTGTAAAGAGAGGGGCACACCAGAGGTCTCATCATGGAGATGGCAATGTATATCCTTGAAGGCAGATACAACCAAAGTCTTGAAGGCCTCACCCTTCTGCCAGCTATTTCTCAATTCTCCCAAAGCTTCTTCCAGCACCTTGATTTTCCATTCCACACTGTATACCCATGATTTTGACAAGTTATCTTTTGCATCATCAAAGACTTTGCTTGCCATTAAAATATTCTCATCAGCCTGTCCCATAAGGCGAAGGTCTACTATATAGCTGCTCCAGAGTTTGAGCTCTTTATCTATATTTCCAATAGTGGAGGAGAGCTTCTGTTGTAGATTATTCACCTTCTCATTGAGTTTGAAGGCTTCACTAATGAAATTCAACCCTGCAATGAGCATATCATCCACCATGGCCTCCATAGCCCTTCCATAGATGGAATACTTGTGTATATCTTTGATACTCTGACTTCATCTTGGCTGAGAATCACAGGTGGTGGAAGAGTAGTCAGTGGGGTAGGATCTAAAACTTTATCCTTGGACAACAGTGACTTGATGAAACCTGTAAGAACCTGAGCCTGCTCCTCCACTGCTCTATGGTTTGTTGCCCTTTTCCACTCTCCCAATGACCCTGGTGACTATTTTCTTGAAGATTGTGAATCTCACCTTCAGGGGTGGACTCTCCCATGGGATCCTCGAGAGCTCAAGATCAGATGCTTGCAAATCATGCTCTGGCTTGTCTACTTTGGGCTTGGCTATCTCTAGGAATTGCTGGCCCTGAGCATCAGATACTATTCTAGAGGTGGTCTCCTGGCCTTTTTGGTAGGAGTAGGAGGGGTAGTACCCAATAAGGCCGCCACAACATCAAAGTTGGGTCCCGAGATCGAGAAGAAGACTTTCTCTTCCTACTATCAACGAAAGGCTGCACCCATGCAAAAGAGGAGGAGGAAGAAGAAGGTGGGGCAAGAGGACCGAGAGAAAGAGAACTCATGGCACTCAAAGTGTGCATTGTTGTTGCTTCTAGTTGAGATATGAGTGGAGCTCTGGGGCTTCTAGTACAGAGGAGTCAATGGTGCTTGGAAGCTCAAGTGCTTTGGACTTCTTTGTCTTTATCCATTGGGGCTTCTGGAGCACTTATGGAGGCTGGCACTTCACTCTCTTCACTTTCACTGAGAACAATAATGTTCTCTGGACCTGAGGGAAATTCTGAATGCTTCATCATGGGATCTTCTTCAACAGGCTCCTTTTTGACCTCCTTGATTTTCTTCTGATATACTTGAGTGGATGAGGAAGGAGTGGAGGATGTAGGACCTTTAGTTGAGGAGGCAGGAGGAGTCTGCACAGGTGCTTCCGAACTGGGTGTCAATGCTTCCTTCCTTGGTGTTGAAGTATCCTTGGAGGAGGACTCACCTGAATGCCTTCTAAGCTCACGGACTTTCCTATCAAACCAGATCTTGGTTCTTACTAAGACAGGGGCTAAGATTTCAGCCAGATCATCTTTCTCCTTTTTGAACCAATCCAAATCCTCCAAGGGAGTGTGTTTGATCAAGGTGTCATACTCATATGAAAATAGATCAGAATTATCATCCTGAAGCCCTTCGAACTTGATACAAATTAAGCTCCTGAATCAGTTGAAGAGAAAACCTGCCGTAATGTCTCCTTCTTGCCTCAAAATCATCAACACAGTCAGCCCAATAGTCTTCTGTGTCTTCCCTATGATAGTAATTGATTTTGATGTTCTGTTCAATAAATTTCTTCAAGTCAAAACAAGTTCTTGGCTTGAAGAAATGGACAGTGATGGGAGCTAGGGCTCTTTCTATGTTTTGTGCATCTAGAGCCATCTTGCAGGTGTAGTTTCCCAAAGATATGGGGAAGTGTAGGCCAGTAATTTTCTTATCCCTGCAGGTTCTGTGTAACTTGTCTAATTGCCTGCATATCTCGATCAAGGCCATTTTATCATTGCAGAACATAGGAAGCTTGAGAGGAGTGCTCTCATAGCCTGCAAGCCTTATATAGGAGAATTTTCTAAACTGGATGAAGTAGGCACCGTAGTGCGATATTAGGTTCATAGCTTCATCAGAAAATCTCCTCGCCGTGTCACGCTCTCTAGAAGCCTTGACAATGTACATGGTGAAAGCATCATTCACCCTCCTAAAGTTGTGATTGCTAGTGTCCAAGGTGAATTGAGGGCAGTAGGCATATACAGGGTCACCCTTATGAGCATCAATGTATGTGAATCCAAACCATTGCCTTGATGCTGCTAGGGTATACATTAGGTATGAAGTCATGTAGAACTTCTTGGTTTGTTGTACATTGGACAACTGCTCTGCTAAGTTCATGCTGATGATTTCTACCCAGTTGATATTCTGAGTTCCTTCACACACCATGTTGATAAGGGGGCACATCTAGAAATGGAACTCGTTGGTAGAGGGTAAGCCCATGACCCGAGCTAGTAGGATTATAAAATCTGATAGCTCCTCATTGAAATCGGCATGAAAAAGAACCTTGGATAGATGGGACGCCCCCTTTTAGGGTTTTTAAGCCAAGACTTTGCCACCCTCGCCTTGTATTTCTCACTATCCTAGTCGAAGAGGGCTTGAGCCTGGTTCTGAGAGATTACTATAGAATTATCCATCTCAGGAATCCTTAGGCAAAGTGCCAATGGCGGCAGCATCGAGCTTGGCAATGAGTTCCCATGCACATTCGTTAGCTCACTTGAGTCGGGATTGAAATGAGCACCGCTAAGTGAGTACCAGTATCTGCACATTGTACCGAGATTGGGAAACCAATGGTGAATGCCAAGCCACTATCATGAATCATTTGTGCCATAGGAGAGGGGTTTGAGTCTGTCATCCTAGTCCAGAAATCCCCAAAGTCAAGGTGGTGAACTTCACTGTCCCCGATATCGGGAACGCAGACTCGAGCGGTGAAACTTGCTCCTGACCTTGAAATTTAATCTTCATGTTGATAGCGGCTTGAAAAACATAGTCACAGACTGAACTCTCGATGAATTGCAAAGGAATCGGGTATACGCACAGAAAATTTCGATTGCGAGGGTATGAGCAATTGATAACAATAAAGCAGTGTGTAAAAATGCGTAGGAGGGCAGTTTATTAAATAGCCATTTTAGGAGAGAGAAAGATAATAAATGTGCATTAAATACACATCTACCAACTTGAAAAGCAAGATATTTGGGAAGAGTGGGAAAAATTAGCCTGGATGGCCTTTGGTTCATTTGGGACACGCGGACGCGAAAGCGCGATTCGGCCGATGCATGGGCGATGCGGGAAAAGGATGCACAAATGCTTTCGGGACATGAGGGATGAAAGTACGTGAGTACGTGATTCGACCGATCGGGTGAAAGGTGAACATTGAGCCTGGGTGAACTTGTGTTACTTGGGACAAAAAGTTCTGACGGGCCCGAAAGAAACGGACTTCGGGTAAAGTGGCTGATCGGCGAACAGGGAGCCCGAATGAACTTGGGACATCTGGGACAAAAATGTCCGACAGACCCGCAAATCACACAAAATGACCCAAAAACGTAGATTCTTTCCAACTTTTTGACTTTTTCCCTTACCAAAACAACAGAAAAAGGTGATTAACCTCAAAATTATGATTTTGAACTTCTCAAAAGCATGAAGTTCAAAGCCTTACTCAGACTGGGAGACCGGGCAGAGGGGCCCACTTGCAGTAAAAGTGAAAAATTCTAATGGTTAATCTAAAATCCTTTTCAAGCACTTCGCAGAGCCCCTAGTGTACCCGAGCAATCAAAGGTTGAAGGGACAACTCTTACTTCAAAGACGAGCCACTTCAGCTCGACGAGTTGAGTAGGATGTGGGCCGAGCTATTTTATTATCACCGAGCTACTTCAATTATGGTGGGTTGGTGCATTAGAGGGGTGTTGTCTCCTGAAAACTACTCTACGTTTTCATAGCCAAATTCATTTTTTAGATCATGCCCTTCATTGGTGTTTAAGCCAAGTTAAAGATTCAAGAAATTAGTAAAATTCATTCCCTAGAGCTGTTTAAACCTCTGTTTTGCTCGTTTTAAGAAATCCTCCATTTCTAGTCTGTGCACGTAATATCCTCTTTGCATCCTCCATTTTTGATCAAAATTATTAACTTGCTCTATAGCCTGGGTCGTCAAATCATTGTTTTGCCTCCATGCCTCTTGTTCGCGAAGGAAATTCAAAGATTGGACTCAAAATGATGAAGTTCTCTTCCTCCATTTTTTTCCACAGTCAGGATGACGGGTGTCTTTTCCCCGTCAAATTTTGGCCCCAATGAATGCAAGTACGTGGTTAGATCCTATTGGATGGGGAGGAATGGGATTTTTGGTGAACTTAACACTTTTGGTCACTTTTGGAAAAAATGGTAAATTTGCCCCGCGGACCCAAAAAGACGAAATCACCATTGAAAAGTCAAAGCGGGAGAGCGGAGGAATTTGAATTTTTGAGCCTTTTTCCGAGAAAGGTTAAAATGTCGAGAAAAGAGCCGTGACCTGTCTCCAACTAGAACGTGCCATATGTCCTAGTAAAATCGAGAGAAGGGTCAACGGAGAAGTTTGTGTTTTTGAGCCTCTTTGTAAAAAGGTGAAAAGTTAAAAAATGACCCATGCCCCCAATCATGCTATAAAGGCAAAAGTCAAAGTTGAAGTCCATAGGGAAAAGTCAAAGGTGAAGCCCGCCATTGAAAATTCAAAGTGGGAGAGTGGAACGACGGAGGAATTTGATTTTTTGATCCTTTTTCCGAGAAAGGTTAAAATGTCGAGAAAAGAGCCGTGACCCCGTCTCCAACCAGAACGTGCCACGTGTCCTAGTCAAATTGAGCAGCGAGCCAGGGGCGGAGGAAATTGAGTTTTTGAGCCTTTTTCCAAAAAAGGTTAAAATGTTGAGAAAAGGGCGCGATCCCATTTCCAATAAGAACGTGCCACGTGTCTAAGTTGAAAAGTCAAAGCGGGGCTGCGGGCCAATTTGTTCCAAATTGCCAAATCTCACGAAAAATCAAAAAATGCGAAAGGCTTCCCCCATAACCACTCCAATCCCTTCCTACCACGTGGATAGCCCAATTTCAGAGTTAGAGGAGCAAATCAAATGGTCTATATTTAAACTGGAAAATCAAATGTAACGGTTGCTTTGCAAGATCTGGTTTTTAACCCGCCATGAGTGTTTTCTTCACAACAGAGGAATTTGAAAAGGCATTGAGGATTTGTGAAGTTGTAATAGTTTCTTGCGAAAGAATATAATGGATTCTCGGAGCCATTCCAAAGGGATGGTGATTGATTTCAAAAAGACCAGAGTGCTCTGATCGGAAAAGATAGAAAATGTCATTCTTATTCTATTTTCTCTTCTTCCTTGAATTTCTTCCATTCTCAAGCTATGTACAAACTCTGCTCGAGATTCAATAATAAAAGAAGGAATTTTTGCCTCTTTGATTGAGGAATTAATTGGTACTTTGTGACCAATGAGTTTCATTCGGTCTTGTAGCTTCTCCTATGGATTTGTTCTTCTTCTAATTATAAATGCATGTAAATGAAATTTCTAATTAATGTGTGTGGGCATCTGATATTCTACTCACAACATTAGTTTTCTCCTACCTCCATTTCCACTCCCCTTCCCCTTTCAAAGACAAAGTTTCTTCTCTAGCGAGAAATTGGTAGCTTTTCCACAGGGTCAGTGGAGTGCCCCTACTAGATCTTTGGTCGAAAGTCCACCATTAAAACCCATCTTTCATGCATGCACCTACGGAAGCTACACTATTCAAGTAGAGGGACTTAGATTCCCATAGGGTTGGCTTGAAACCCACCAATTTGTTCACAAGACAAATTTTCTCACCAAATTTTTTAGCACCACCGTGGGGAAGATTTTACAGCATCTGCACCTAAAAATGACCTCAAGATCATAAAATACAAAAAAATATTTTAGAAGAAAATTTTCTGGAGATTGAATAATCACACAAACTACATGGATGTAAATCATGGCTATTTTGGGAAATCCTCCTATGGGATACATGATTTACTCTTTCACATCCAAGAAGACATTACTTCTGATCTGAGAGAAGCTATTTGGCATAATAGACAAAGTGTCAATCAATACTTCATTGCCATAAGGATTCTAGACCTAGAAGAGGAACATGTTGTCGAATTGGAAAGGCAGAGATAAATTCTAGCACCCCAGAGAAGAGCATAAACTTTCAAGTTGGCTGATAGAAGATACACCCAACAACTAAGGAAAGGAGGAAAAATTGATCCCACATTTGAAGAGCTTAAAAGAGAGGCAGTTGCTGAGGAGGAGATAAGGGCTCAACTTGAAGAAATAGAAAGACTCCAAATTGAAGCAAAAAAAGAAGCAACAGAAGCATCCTTAGCAAGACTGGAGGATAGAAACATGAATAGAATGGGTGATCATGAGCATGAGGAATGCAAGCCTAACATACCATGGGGAAGAAATACTAGTCCACTTGCTCTTCCACAACCACTTCATGAACTCCCAAGAGGCTCAAGAAATAACTTCCCAAAATTCAAAGGGGATGGTTCTCAGCTCCCCGAAGAACATGTAGCAGCATTCATCACTACTTGTGGAGTGTTGGGAGTTGAAGATGAAGATGTTTCAGATTAGGCTCTTTGTGGAGTCACTCCAAGAAAGAGTTGTTGAATGGTTCTACATGTTGCCCCCAATATCTGTCACATGTTGGGAAGATATAAGAAGTGCATTTGAACATAGGTTCAAGAGCATAGAAGATTGTCAGGATCTGCTAGTCCAATTAGTTTAGATGAAGAAGGAGACCTTTGAATCAATGAGAGATTTTGTAGAAAGGTATAATAGGTTGACAAGAAGGATCCCAAAAGATGTGGTACCCCCTGAAAACAACTTGAAAAGGTTCTTCATCAGTGCTTTGCCATCAAAAGTTGGTTTCTTCCTCAGAAGAGCCCAACCAAGAACATTAAGGGAAGTTAAAGACTTTGTAGTTGAGACTGATGATGATCTAATTCTTTCTGGAAAAGTGAAAGGACCAAATGGAAAAAAAAGGTCGAGTTCAAATTCGGTCATCATTGATCCAATGTTCCAAAAAATGGAAAATGACCTAGTTGCTTTGAAGAAGCATCTATCACAAATCACAATGAGGAATGCTCCAAGGAGACCAAATCCTCCTAATAGACCAAGAATTGCTCCACCTCCTTATAGGCTTTCTCTTGAAGCACCACTAGTCAATACCATCTGTGACACTAGGGAATCAGAAGAAGGAACAAACATTGAGGAAATTGAAGAAGAAAGCATGGATGACTATGAAAACTATCTTGAAATTGAAGAGGTTGGCATGCACAATGGCCTGATTGAATACGTTGATGATGAGGAGGAAGTTGATGAAGAAGATCCAAGTTTTTCATGTGTTGTTTTCACTCGTGCACAACCCAAGAATGGTGTTTCAGCCTTAGCAATTGTAACTGAGAGTAGGAAGAATAAAGAAGATAGCTCTTCAAAGCCTCCACTAAACAAGATCATCAATAGGGGATCACCATTACCACCTTCCATGGAATCAGCCAAAGAGAAATCAGATTCACTGGTTGCCAAGGATCATGTTGCTACGCCAAGTAAGTTATCTGATTCTTCTCCCAACTCAAAAGTTGTTAAGAGCAATTCTCTTCTAAATGTTGGTTTTGCAAAAACATCTAAATTTCAATCAAAGGCTATACCCTCACCTCCTTCCAAGCCAATTGCTACATTTGAAAAGGAGAACCCAAGCACCAAAAGTAACAAAACCCTGTCATTTAAATCCTCTCCCACTATTAGAACCTCTTCCTCATCTACCATAACTCCATTTGACTTTGTGGAGCATGCAAGAAAAACCAAAGTTCAGCTCTCTGAGATTGAATACCTATAAACACATCCTTCCCAATTTGATGATTCATCAAGGTAGTTTGTGGTAGTAACCCTTTTTCTTCAAGTCCAATCTCTAAAGGCCTATTACCCACACCATCCATACCACCTTCTCAAAACATGTTAGCCCTCAGTGCCTCCAACACCAACAGAGTTGAGCCTTTCTACCTATCACTTCTCATCAAAGGCTTCCAGTTGAACAATTGCATCATAGACTCTAGAGCCTCAGATAATGTGATGCCAACAAAAGTTACAAATGCTCTTGGCCTCACTTTGACCCGGGTAAATGGCACATGTTATTCAATGGAATCCAAACAAGTTCCATTGGTAGGAAGAATCAAGGATGCTCATGTTGCACTAGCTGACTACTTGGACAAGAAGATACTCCTGACCATCTTGGTGGCAGACATCCCAACCTCTTTTGGTATGCTGTTGAGAATTTTTTTTAGAGACCTAGGTGGAGAAATAAAAATGGATTGGTCATCTGCAACTATCCCAATGAAAGGAGAAATGAAGAAGTTGTTGCGCCATCAGGAAAATGAAATTCACAGTAAGGAAATATGATGATCCAAGAGCTAACATCCTCTTTCAAGATTGTGGGCTAGGAAACTACTTCCTCACATCAGAAAAAGAGGATAACTTGCCAGTTCTCATGGAGGAAGAGGAAGATTAAATTTTGACAATGGAATTTGATGGTAGTCATTCCAGAGTAGGTTTAGGAGCTGGTGTTGTTGAGTATGGAGCTAAATTACTCATGTTTTAGCATGCAAATAGAACTTGCTGGAAGTTGACAGTAATCGGCATCGGTTAGAGTGTGACCGGCATTAGTCAGGGCAAGTTGGAACCAACGATGGTTGGGAAGAAACAGGCATCGGTTACCTGTGCGATGAGCTTTTAATTAACTCTCGGGTTTTATTTCTATTTTTAGTATTGGAATAGATTTAATGAATGTAATTGCATGGCTAAGTGCCCTAAAGTCTTAAATGACTATTTAAAGCATAAAGCTAGGGTTTAGAATGTGAGGATGTATCATAATTACAAGATAATTATGTGAGAGAGAATTCTTGGTGAAGATATTCAAAAAGCTTGAAGGAAGAATGTACTGAACATATGAGAAGTGTAGAAGATTGAAAATCTTCATTGTATATCTTGTCAAAGCTTTGGATAATAGATTGGCTTGTTTCTTGGTGGATGTAGCCCACACTGGGTGAACCACATTAAATCTGGTGTTGATTTATGTCTCTTATTTTTGTAAAATTCTTGTGGTAGAATATCCACTTTTATTTGCATGTATGCTTAGATATGATATATTGTCTATACAACCAGTGTGCTAACCCCAACAACTAGTATCAAATATTTGTTTGAGGGTTTTGTGTGTTGACAAATTTACTCACAGAGGGTTTTTTGATTGAGTGGGAGCTACAACAATGACAAAAGATAATAAATACAAGGTAGAGAAGTTTGATGGCTGAAATTATCAATTATGGAAGATGCAGATTGAGGATTATCTGTATCAAAGAGATTTGTACTTACCATTGGATGAGAAGTCTAGACCTACGAAGATGATTGATGAAGAATGGAATATTCTTGATCAGAAAGGATTTGGGATCTATAAGATTGATCCTGGCATCATGTGGCTTCCAATATTATAGAAGTGGCTTCTACGATAGACTTAATGAAATCTCTTGCTAATTTATATGAAAAACCTAGTGCTTCAAATAAAGTTTATTTGATGAAGAAACTTTTTAGTTCTAAGATGCATGAAGGTGAATCTACCTCTAGTCATTTGAATGATTTTCGATCTATTGTAAATCAGTTAAAATTGGTTTCAATACCATTTGATGATGAAGTAAAAGAACTTTTATTCTTATGTTCTTTGCCTGATAGTTGGGACAACTTGGTAATGGTTGTTAGTAATACAACATCTGCTAATAATATTTTGAAGTTTGATGATGTGGTTAGTATAATCTTGAATGAAGAAATTCACAGGAAAAGTACAGAGGAAACATCATCTGGAAATGCTTTGAATGTAGAAAGCAGGGGTAGGCAGAAGGAGAGATCCAAGAGTAAGAGTAATGGGAAATCAAAGTCAAGGGATAGCAGATCTAAATCCAGAAGTAAGGGAATTACTTGTTGGAAATGTGGAAAGAAAGGACATGCAAAGAAAGATTGTTGGTCAAAGAATAAAGAGAACCAACAACTAGACAAAGGTAAAGAGGTGAATCTTGTTGCATCAGAGGTAATGCAAGATGCTCTTATTATTTCTTTAGATAGTAGAATTGAATCATGGGTTTTAGATTCAGGAGCTTCTTTCCATGCAACCCCTAATAAGGGTTATTTCATAAATTATGTCCAGGGCAATTTTGGGCATGTCTATTTGGGTGATGATGAACCTTGCAGTATTACTGGTAAAGGGGAAGTTCATCTAAAATTGCAGAATGGAAATACATGGGTATTGAAAGATGTGAGGCATGTGCCAAGCCTCAGGAGGAATCTTATTTTTGCAGGGTAACTAGGTGAATCTAGTTGCATGGTTACTTTTATAGGAGACTCTTGGAAAGTCACCAAGGGTGCTTTTGTTGTGGCAAGAGGTAAGAAGGTAGGAACGTTATATTTATCTACCTATATTACTGATTCATTTTCTGCATTATCTACTTTAGATTCAGATGCATGCATGTGGCATAATCGGTTGGGTCATATGAGTCAAAAAGGAATGCAGATCTTAAAGGCTAAGGGTAAGTTATCAGATTTGAAAGATTTAGATCTTGATTTCTATGAGCATTGTATCTTTGGAAAGAAAAAAGAGTGAGATTTCTCAAAGTTGGGGCAACTAAGAAGGAGCAGAAATTGGAGCTTGTACACTCAGATGTGTGGGGACCAACTCAGGTAGCTTCTCATGGTGGATCCCAGTATTATGTTACTTTCATTGATGATGCTACAAGAAAGGTATGGGTTTATTGTATTAAACGCAAATCTAATGTTTTTGAAACTTTTAAAAGATGGAAAGCCCTTGTTGAGAATGAATCAAATTCTAAGTTAAAGTGCCTTAGATCTGACAATGGTGGTGAATATTGTAGCAAGGCTTTTAATGATTATTGTTAGTGAATGGGATACGTAGAGAAAGAACGGTTCCAAGAACACCACAAGAGAATGGTGTTCAGAGAGAGAATGAACAGGACAATCATGGAACATGCTAGAAGTATGAGGATACATTCTAGATTGCCCTTGTAGTTTTGGGTAGAAGTAGTTGATACACGGTTTATTTGATTAACCATGGCCCTTCAAGTTCACTAGATGGAGGAATACCAGAGGAAGCATGGACTGGAAAAGAGGTAGATCTTTCTTTTCTTAAAGTTTTTGGTTCAGAAGATTTTGTGCATGTTGATAGAGAAAATAGAAAAAAGTTGGATGCAAAATCCAAGAGGTGCACTTTCATTGGTTATGGATCTGGTGATTTCGGTTTTTCATTTTTGGGATTTAGAGAATTCTAAAATTGTTAGGAGTCATGATGTTGAATGGAATGAAAAGAGAATGTATAGGGATCAAATTTTGGTACCCAAGGATGAGAAAATTGAGAAGTTTATTGATGAAAATGAACTCTTGGTTTTAAAGAAACACCTTTAGAAATACACAGTAACCGTGGTCGGTTAGGCCCTAACTTGCATCGGTTAGATGAACGCCGACGATTACAGAGAGGATCGAACCGGCATCGGTTAGCCGAACCGACGTCGGTTATAGGTGACCGGCATTGATCACCGCCGAAGTTGATCTAATGTCAGGAGGTCAGATTGAGCCTCCGGTACCCCAAACTCCTGTGAGAAGGTCACAAAGGGTAAGTAAACTTCCAGAAAGATTTTCACCTTCTCTATTTTATCTATTATTGACTGATAGTGGTGAACCAGAAAGCTTTGAAGAAGCAATGTAGGATAAAACTCATGTTCAGTGGGAGCATGGCATGGATGAGGAGATGAACTCTTTGGAACAGAACCAAACTTGGGATTTGGTTAAATTTCCAGTAGGAAAGAGAACATTGCAGAACAAGTGGGTTTACAGAGGAAGAAGAGGGTGGACAGAAAAGGTATAAGGAAAGGCTTATAGTAAAGGGATTTGCACAAAAGGTAGGTATTGACTTTGGTGAAATATTTTCTCCTGTTGTTAAGATGACTTCTATTCGTATTGTATTGAGTTTAGTTGTAGTAGAAGATTTGTATTTAGAGAAACTAGATGTGAAGATGGCTTTCCTTCATGGTGATTTGGATGAAGAGATTTATATGCAAGCAACCGCTTGGGTATGAAGTCAAGGGTAAGGAGAAATTAGTGTGCAAGTTGAAAAAGAGCCTATATGGGCTCAAGCAAGCTCCAAGGTAATGGTACATGAGGTTTGATAGTTTTATGCATGAGCATGGTTACTTGAGATGTGAATCTGACCATTGTGTTTATTTCAAGAAGCTTGAAAATGGGAGCTATATTATTTTGTTATTGTATGTGGATGATATGCTTATTGTAGGATCTAGTATGCAGGACATTGGTGAGCTTAAGAGAAAGCTAGCTCACACATTTGCAATGAAGGATTTGGGAGCTGCAAAAAGAATTCTTGGCATGCAAATACATAGAGACAGGAAAAACAAGAAATTGTATTTGTCTCAGGAGGATTATATCTACAAGGTGTTAGAAAGGTTCAACATGCAGAATGTAAAACCTATTAGCACACCTATGGTTGGACACTTCAAATTGAGTAAAGATCAGTGTCCTTCATCACAAGAGGAGGTCAAATACATGACACGAGTGCCATATGCTTCAGCAGTTGGAAGTCTCATGTATGTTATGGTTTGTACAAGACCAGACATTACAGTGCAAAGTGGGAGTTGTGAGTAGATATATGGCTAATCAGGTAAAGAGCATTGGAAAGTAGTCCAATGGATACTTAGGTATTTGAAAGGGACATCTAGCATGTAGTTATGCTATGGAGGTTCGGATATTTCATTACGTGGCTATGTTGATTTGGATATGGCTGGAGATCTGGATGGTAGGAGGAGCACTACTGGATATATTTTCATAGTAGGTGGAATGGCAGTTAGCTAGATTTCGAGATTGCAGAAGGTTGTGGCTTTGTCTACTACAGAGGCAGAGTATGTTGCAGCTATAGAGGCTAGCAAGGAGATGATATGGATGAGTAGGTTCATGGAAGAGTTGGGAAAGGAGCAAAGTAATTGTAAACTATTCAAATGATGAGTCGAGTGTAATTCATTTGGAAAAGAACTCAACATTTCATTCGAGAATGAAACACATTCAGTTGAGATATCACTTCATACGACAGGTATTGGAGGATGGACAGTTGAATCTAGAAAATATTCATACAAGCAAGAACCCTATGGATATGCTAACGAAGCCATTAGCAAAGGAGAAGTTGGAGCTACACTCCACTTCTGTTGGTCTTGAGTTTGAGGCTCGAGGAGGAAGAAACAAAGCTAAGGAGGAACCAAGAATGGTGCTTGTATAGGTATAGTGTGCAGTAATTAATCTCCAAGTGGGAGATTGTTGAGTATGGAGCTAAATTACTCATGTTTTAGCATGCAAATAGAACTTCTTTAGAAGTTGACGATAACCGGCATTGGTTAGAGTGTGGACATCGGTCGGTTAGGGCAAGTTGGAACCGGTGACGGTTGGGAAGAACCGGCATCGGTTACTGTGTGACGAGATTTTAATTAACTCTTGGGTTTTATTTCTATTTTTAGTATTAGAATAGATTTAATGAATGTAATTGCATGGCTAAGTGCCCTAAAGTCTTAAACGACTATTTAAAGCATAAAGCTAGGGTTTAGAATGTGAGGATGTATCATAATTACAAGATAATTATGTGAGAGAGAATTCTTGGTGAATATTCAAAAAGCTTGAAGGAAGAATGTACTGAACATCTGAGAAGTGTAGAAGATTGAAAATATTCATTGTATATCTTTTCAAAGCTTTGGATAATAGATTGGCTTGTTTCTTGGTGGACGTAGCCCACACTGGGTGAACCACGTTAAATTTAGTGTTGATTTATGTCTCTTATTTTTGTATAATTCTTCTAGTAGAATATCCACTTTTATTTGCATGTATGCTTAGATCTGATATATTGTTTGTACAACTGACGTCTGCTAACCCCAACGGGTGTAGTATTGTACTCTCCTTCTAATGAGGTGTACCCTTTCACCTACAAGCTGGAATTTGAAAATACAAATAATACAATAGAGTATGAAGCATTACTCTTAGGAATGAATGCAACATAGGACATGAGAATCAAGAAGCTGAGATGTAAAGGTGATGCAGAGGTTGTGGTAAAATAGGTCCACCAACAATATCAGGTGAAAAATCCAAGGCTCGGGCACTATAGAAACAGGGTGTGGGATTGCATTGAATCCTTTGATGCATTCTCCATTGAAGCTATCCCTAGGGATCAGAATGAAAAGGCTTATTCTATAGTAGTTTTAGCTTCCTTAGTGACATCTCATCCTTCTTTTGGCAAGGATAAAGTGACCATTGAGATGGTGTTCAGACCCAACATACCAGATAATGTAAATCACTGGCAGGTCTTCAATGATGACAATCATATCCTAGCCTTCTTAGAACAAAGGGATAACTTCAATAACCTTTTCTTTGAAGGAAGTAAAAACCCACATCGTGAATCAGTCCCTAAAGAAGAGAAGGAAGGAATTGATGGAATTGATGAAGAGGGAGTAATCAAACTGAAAGGAAACAAAATCCCCAAAGGCCTAGTTTCTTTGGAAGACCTCTTTGACAAGCATGACAGGTTCATCTAAGAGAAAGAAAAATAGTCTTCTCGATGTCCATCTGATTTTGATCAAGAAAACATTGGCACTTCAAAGAATCCAAGGATGGTTAACATTGGTAAATGTTGCTCACTAGAAGAGAAGAGAAAGTTTGTTTCTCTGCTAAAAAAGTACTTAGATGTCTTGGCCTATTCCTATGATGAACTCAAATCTTTTTCAGCCAAAGGAAATGCATCACTCCATCCCTTTGAAGCAAGGATCTAAGCCCTTTAGAAAAAAACAAAGGCCCTACAATCCAAAGATTTCGATGTTATCAAAGAAGAGGTGACAAAGATGCTCAATGCTAGAATCATCTTCCCCATCCACCATTCAACATGGGTGGCTAACATTATGCCAATAAGGAAGAAGAATGGGGAAATAAGGATTTGTGTAGACTTCCAAAATCTGAATCAGGCATCTCTCAAGGACAACTACCCTCTTCCAATCATGGATCATATTTTGCAAGCAGTCATGGGATCTGAAATGCTCTCTTTGCTTGATGGATTCTTAGGGTACAACCAAATCAAGGTGGTAGAAGAGGATTGCAAAAAAATAGCCTTCACAACATCTTGGGGCACTTTTTCTTATAACAAAATGCCTTTTGGCTTGATCAATGTTGGAGCCACTTTCCAGAGAGCAATGGACTTGGCCTTCAAAGATTTGAAATATTGCATTGTCATTTACCTTGATGAACTCACAAGTTTTTCAAAGAGGAGGGGAGATCATATCAGTCATTTGGAGCAAGTCCTTGCAAGGTGTAGGAAACATGGCATTTCTCTAAATCCAAATAATTACATTTTTGGAGTCACAAAAGGTAAGTTGCTGGGACACATTGTGAACAAACATGGAGCACACATTGATCTTGAGAGGATCAGAGCTATCCAAGCACTAGCCTTACCAACCAGCAAGAAGGGAGTTCATTCATTCTTTGGAAAGGTAAACTTCCTTCATCATTTTGTGCCTGAGTTTTCTAAACTGACTAAGCATATAACCTCCATGATGAAGCCTCAAGAAAGTTTAAAGTGTAATAAGGAAGGAAAAAAACATTTGAGGAGATCAAGAAATCCATTGCCAAAGGTCCAACTCTTGTATCTCCAGATTTCAACAAGGAGTTCATCATGTATTGCCATGCATTAGAACATACACTCTCGATGTCCTTGTTCAAAAAAATGATGAAGTTTTGGAAGCACCCATTGCTTTCATGAGTTATCCTTTGAAAAATCATGAGCTAAAGTATAACCAATTGGAGAAACATGCCTACATAGTGGTCAAAGCTATTAAAAGTTTCAGATTCTACATTCTCAATTCCCATACAGTGGTGATGGTCCCTGGAAGTGCAATCAAGTCCATTTTGACTCAACAAGATCCTAGGGCTAAGAGAGGAAGTTGGATTGCAAAGACCCAAGAGTATGACTTGGAGATTAGACCCTCTAATATGGTAAGAGGAAATGGTTTTTGCAAGTTGATTGCTGAAGATGAAGCTCTCAAAGCTCAGCAGGGAGAAAAAGATGGTGTTTGCTCAACTTGTTCAAGAGATAGTCCACAGGCGCTCTTTTTCACCACTACTGATGAGTGGTATGCTGACATTGCTTACTATCTCACTTATGGAGAATGCCCTCCTCATCTTGATTACAAACAAAGAAGGACACTCAAGCTAAAGGCAACCAAGTTTGTGATCTAGAATCATGCACTTTATAAGAGAGGCCTAGATGGTTGTTTCCTCAGGTGTGTAGATAAGGAGCAGCAAGAAAAGTTGCTCAGGGCATATCATGATCAAGCTTGTGGTGGACATTTCTCAAAAATGGTCACCGCACATAAGATCCTCAGAGGGAGATATTATTGGCCCTCTATCTTTACAGACATTTAGGATTGGGTTTCCAAATGCAAAGCATGCCAACAATTTGTTGGAAATCCACAACTAGCTACATTGCCACTCAGGCCTGTGGTGATTGAAGAACCATTTCAGCAATGGGGGCTAGATTTTATTGGTGTTTTGAATCCTCATTCTAGTGTAGGGCATACTTATGTACTCACTGCAACTGATTACTTCACTAAATGGGTGGAAGTCATCCCAACCAAGCAAGCCAACTCTAAAACAGTCTGCAACTTCATCAAGGAGAATATCATTATTCATTTTGGAATACCACGAAAATTGTTGTAGACAATGCCACCTATTTCTCTTCCAAGGAGCTCACAGAGTTTTTTATGGCTTTGGAATCTCCCTATCCCACTCTTCTGACTACTACCCATAGGGAAATGGGCAAGTGAGTCAAGTAACAAGAACATTGTGACCATTGTTCGCAAGCTGGTAGATGAGAATCAAAGGAACTGGCACAAGAAGTTATATGATGCATTGTGGGCCGATAGGATCACTCCTAAGAAAGCAATAGGTATGTCACCTTTCCAAATGTTGTATGGAGTTGAGGCTGAGATTCCCCTCACAATTGAGATGCCAACTCTCAAGTTGCTGCAATAAATAGAAGATGGTCAATATAAAGACTCCATTGACAAGAGGATCCTCTTCTTGGAGAAGTTGGAGGAAAGAAGATGCCAAGTGGTGGATAGAATTAAAGAACACCAATTGAAAGTGAAGAATATCTTTGACAAGAGGGAAAAGGAAAGAGAATTCAAGGTTGGAGACTTTGTCCTGCTATGGGACAAGAGAAGAGAACCAAAGGGCAGCCATGGAAAGTTTGATTCATTATGGCTCGGCCCATTCCAAATTCATGGAACTTGTGGTGAGAATGTTTTTCTCCTCTCATACTTGGATGGAATGCCATTGGAATTGCCTCAAAGTGGGAAATACTTGAAACTGTATCATCAGTGAAAGTGGGTTGTCCCCACCTTGTACCATAGGTGATTTGCGTAGGTGTGTTTTTCCCTTTTCTATTGCGTGGTTTTGGTTTAAGTTTTGTTTGGTTTTTGTTGTGTGTGGTTTGGCTTGTGTGTTTCCTCCTTCTTCCAGTCTTTCTTAGAGTTGCACATGACTCTGCAAGGCTGAGTGGATAAGGCACTGGTCAATGTAATATGTTTTGAAACTTGAGATTCTGGATCCTCATGTCATGCCCTAGCCATGCCCAATTCACGCCATGTCCCCAAGCTAGAGCCAATTGTTGTCTCTGAAAACTGCTCTGCTTTTTCATAGCCAAATTAATTTTTTTGAGCTCATGCCCTTTTTGGTGTTTAAGCCAAGTTAGAGATTCAAGAAATTAGCAAAAGTCGTTCCCTAGAGCTGTTTAAACCTCTGTTTTGCTTGTTTTAAGAAATCCTTCATTTCCCGGTCTGTGCACGTAATATCCTCTTTTCAACCTCCATTTTTTATCGAAATTGTTCACTTGCTCTATGACCTAGGTCATCAAATCATTGTTTTTCCTCCATGCCTCTAGTTTTGAAGGAAATTTGAAAATTGGACTCAAAATGATGAAGTTCTCTTCCTCCATTTTTTTCCCATGTCGGGATGACGGGTGTCTTTTCCCCGTCAAATTTTGGCCCCAATGAATGCAAGTACGTGGTCAGATCCTATTGGATGGGGAGGAATGGGATTTTGGTGAACTTAACACTTTTGGTCACTTTTGGCAAAAATGGTAAATTTTCCCCCCAGACTGAAAGGAGGAAATCACCATTGAAAAGTCAAAGCGGGAGAGTGGGAGCGGAGGAATTTGAATTTTTCAGCCCTCGAGAAAGGTTAAAATGTTGATAAAACATCCATGAGTCAAAGCGGAACATGCCAGAGTCAAATCGGAGAAGCGGGTCGATGAAGAAGTTTGTGTTTTTGAGCCTTTTAAAAAGGTGAAAATTTAAAAATGAGAAAGGTATAAAAAATCAAAGTTGAAGAGAAAATTCAAAGAAGCCCGCCGTTGAAAATTCAAATCTCCAACGGTGGAGGAATTTGATTTTTATCCACGAGAAAGGTTAAAATGTCCTGAGTCAAACGTGGAGAAGTGGAGTCGGAGAAATTGATTTTGTGCATTTTTCCAAAAAAGGTTAAAAGTCGCGATCCCATTTTAAGAAAAAAGTTGAAAAGTCAAAAAAAATGCGGGCAATTTGTTCCAAATTACCAAATCTCATGAAAAATCAAAAAAATGCTTCCCCAATCATGCATGGATATAAAAGGAAAAAAAGTCAAAGTAAATCAAATGTAAAGTCCAAGATGATTTTTAAATTTTCTTCACAATAGAGGAATTTGAAAAGGCGTTGAGGATTTATGAAGTTGTAATAGTTTCTTGTGAAGAATATAATGGCTTCTTGAAGCCATTCCAAAGGGCTAGTGATTGATTTCAAAAAGACTAGAGTTCTCTGTACCTGGAAAAGACAGAAAACGCCATTCTTCTTGTTTTTATCTTCTTCCTTGAATTTCTTCCATTCTCAAGCTATGTACAAACTCTGCTCAAGCTTCAATAATAAAAGAAGGAATTTTTTCCTCTTTGATTGAGGAATTAATTGGTACTTTGTGACCAATGAGTTTCATTCGGTCTTGTAGCTTCTCTTGTAATTTTTCTTCTTCTGATTATAAATGCATGTAAATGAAATTTCTAATTAATGTGTGTGGGCATCTGATATTCTACTCACAACATTAGTTTTCTCCTACCTCCATTTCCACTCCCCTTCCCCTTTCAAAGACAAAGTTTCTTCTCTAGTGAGACATTGTTAGCTTTGCCACAGGGTCAATGGAGTGCCCCTGCTGGATCTCTGGTCGAAATACCACCATTGAAACCCATCTTTCATGCATGCACCTACGGAAGCTGCACCGTTCAAGTAGAGGGACTTAGATTCCCATAGGGTTGGCTTGAAACCCACCAATTTGTTCACAAGACAAATTTTCTCACCAACAAGGGGGTATCAAGTTGTTCATCAAGAAAGTGAGCCCAATTGCATCATTTTTGGGAAGGACAAGTTAGTTTTGTAGATGACCGAGCTATGTCAACACTCAGGTGAGCTACCTTAAGCGCCCATGGTGGACTACGCATACATAAAGGGGAGGTCGAGTCCCCAATTAAATTTTCATGACTATATAACACATGCATGGATAATCAAATAAAGCTAAGGGACTTCCCCAGACATGGCGTAAAATTTGGAAGGAATATGGGATGAGTTGCTTCTATAGTATGGTGGTGTTGAATGAAGAAGCTCAAATTCAGGGAGGCTCGTGAATGTATAAGGGAAGGGTGAATTTCAAACTCGTGTTAGTGGAAGTGTTGAAGGCTGATTTTGAGTCATGGTAGAGGGAGTAAGAATCAATGTTAACAATGATGACAAGTTACGCATGGATTCGGTAGGAAAATATGGGGGCGAGTCACATTATTCGAGCTCATCCTGGCTTTACATAGAATACCACGTCGATTAAGGAAATGATGAGCTCAACATCATAACCAAGCAATGCAAAATGGCCCTATTCGTGCAGGGCTTAGCAAAGTTTTGGTGAAGTTTAATTTGGCTCACCGAGTCCAACTTCATGAGCCATGAACCGAGTTCATGTCTGGGAATCCTACGGGGAATGTGGGAATGTAGAGCATCATGGGCGTAGAGGAACTTGGGCTGCGAGTTCCTCACGGGCCCAAAATACCCAATTTGGCCCCAAAGTATGGAGTGCAAAGGTATGGATAGTCAATGACCCATGAGGGGTTAACTACGTGTTAGGAACAAATGCGAAGCATGAAGGGATCACAGAACTCAGTGGAGCCGAAGGGTGCACGTGAAACATGTTGCATCCGAAAGAATTGGTGCAGTACTAAGGAGATCAATGGAATGGGTTGGCTTGGGGTGTATTCCCTGCACAATGATGTGGCCCACAATGCATTGACCACCGAAAGCTGGATGGAACAAAAATGCAATGGAATGGTCAATGTGTAACGTGTAGTGCAGGGAGTTAGCTAGGTAAGTCGGTGGGATTTTCGGTGCATTGGGTGGAATGTCGAGGTAGATAGGAACCAAGATGGATAAGAAGCATACCAAGATAGAGGACACGATGGTAGAGTATATCGAGGCATCCAATACAAATCCTGCCGACTTGGAAGTGCCGAATCAATCAGACCAATACAAAATAAGGAGTCCAATGCAAATGAAAAGGTGACTCAGGGAGTTGAGAAAGTGGCCAACTCGGCAAACCAGCTGGTGAGTTGGGCTGAGCTATCCATGAAAATGAGTTTTAAAACATTCAACCTCCCCCTATAAAAAAGAGATGGAATGATGGACCACACCATTGATACTTAAATGCTCCAAATAATTAATTGATGCAAAAAAATTAGGAGAGGAAGATAAATAAAAATGATCATTTCTAGCCAATTTAAATACACAGTCCTATGAAATGAAAGCAAGCCCGAGAAAACACAAATAGATGCTCACAATTAAAAGAACATATCTTTTGCATTTCTCAACGAAATCACACAAAATTAGACTCATTGGAATTTTGGCTCTGAGATCCTCACAAAAAAATCAAAGAATTGGAGAATTGATGGAGATTTGATGATGAAAATTTTAGAAAACGAGCCCAATTTTAAATGGTGACTTCAGTGGTTGAAATGACATTAAATGAGCATGGGCAGCCATTTTTCTTTTGCTACAAGTTATGGGAAAACATATGGGTTTCACCAATTTAAATACACATTTGTGAAATGAAAGGAAGCATGTGAAAACAAAAATAGTTGCTCACACTTAGAAGGCCATATCTTTTGCATTTCAATGAAATCACAAAATTGGATTTGATCTATCCCTTTGCAAAAATAAAAACTTAGAGGATTTATGGAAATTTAATGATCAAAATTGTAGAAAATGAGTCCAGTTTGAAATGGTGACTTCAGGTGGTTGAAATGACATTAAATGAGCATGGACAACCATTTTGCTTTTCTCTGTAAGTTATGGGACAACATAGGATGGATTTTTTAGGTTTCCCATCATCATTTACACACATTTATGGTACCTTGCAAGTGGTTGAAAAGAAAAGTCTTAGTTTGCACACTCTCTCTCTCCTATCATTCTATAAATTGTAAAGGGGGTGCACAATCGTAAGAGAGTTGGACAATTTTCTCTCTACCCCCCCCCTTCTTCTTCTTTAAGTTGAAAGTAGGAGTTTCAAGTCACCTCTCCAAGCTTTGTAATAGCATTGTTTCCTCTTGCTTACTAATGATGTATTGTGCATATTTTAATGGAGCAATAAATATATGTTCTATGATATTTTATCTATCCTCTGGATGATTTTATTACTTTAACTTGCCTCTCTTCATTATTTGGGTATATTGTGCATATCTCTTATTCATTGTAGGTTTAGATGCAGTTGTGTTTACTCTGGGAAAAAATGGTTTTCTGTGTGAATTTATCTTTGGTCTGTGGTACATCTTGTCCACCCTCTCCATTGATCACCTCTCTCCTTTTTGGGCATGGGAAGCTTGTTTAACATCTCATTCTCTTGGTGTTATCACCTATGTAGTGTAGGATTTCTCCTTTTCACCCTTTATCCTTCTCCCTGGTCCCTTGGAATTCATAGATTAGGACTAGATAGGTGTTTTTCTTGCATTAGGAGTGGCTCTAACATAGGATTAGGAAGAGGAACCAGCCTTCTCTAGAGGGCCATCTCAATTATGAAAGTCCCACAACTTGAGAGATGGTCCAATGTTAGCAAAAAGTAGATATTTACATAGCCAAATCTTAGGGTGCTACTTTTTGTGATAATAGTTCTAGCACGCCCGGTGGGACAGGTTTGAAGCACCTTACCACTTCATTTCACCAATTGTTTTGTGTTCTTGATGAAATCCCAACCTTTTGAGGCTTTTTTTAGACACAACTAGTGACTCCACTAATCCAAATAATCCATTTATGAGTTGTCGACCTTCCTTTTCATCCATTTCCATCCATTTTATTTCCATATCTTTTAATTTCTTCCATTTCATGAAGTTGTGCGTAGTCATGACTTCATTCCCTGCATGGAATTCACACTTATAAGAGTGTCATCGGCCTCGATGTACTTCACAACTCCCAGATTAGTGTTATGATCAAATTTAGAATCACTATGCCTACCCCTATGAGCAATATCAAAGTCAATTTGGCTATGGAGTTGTTCAAAAACATGGATATGCATGTAGTGGAAACAATTATATGTAGAACACTGATTTGTAGGAGAAGATTCAAAGAATGGAGGCTAGTATGGTGCAGTCCCAGGATACAGCTTAGATGAAAGCATTCAGAATTGGTTTTGGGACACCTTGTCCATGGGTTGGACCTTTCCTAAGACATTATGGCCCATAGTAGAAGCTTGATTTCATGGTTGAAATTTTGTACTAACTTGCAAAATGGAGCAAGGAGATTGAAGCTTATGAGCTTGATGCAAGACAACCTTGTCAATGGGTAAGTCCACCACTAGATCCTAGTTCTTCTTTTCCCCTTCCTCATTCTATATCATTGCAGAAGTTTCATGAGTCTAGTATCTTGCATGTTACCCCTAGTTTGGAACCTCTTCTCCATATTTTAGACTTCTATCCCATCTTGAATTTTCTTCCCTTTTTCCTTTGAAGAATTCATCCCTCGGGAAGAACATGAAACTAAACCTCCCCCTCCCACCACCAACCATAAAAATCAAGTGTGACCCAACCCACCCTCCTCGCGCATTCCCAAGTCCATGTTGGGAAGATGAGACTTAGAAAACTAGTCAAGAGTAAGCGAGAAGAGGATCCCAACAAAGAAGATATGATTAGAAACTTGAGAAACGGGCTTTAAGATTAAGAATTGACAAAATACCCTTAATGGTGAAGCCTTGAGAAGAGGTCAAGGTTGAAGAGAAAGTGGTGGCCATGTTGGTGTGTGTATTTTCCACATCATTAGGTGAGTCATCTCACTTAGGTGAGATCATAGGTCCATGTGTCATTTAGGGGTCATTATGAGATTCCCTTACGCATCAATGCATCGCATCAGTGCAAGTGCAGTGCATCATATGCATCATTGGGAGTTACACTTCTATTATGGGAATGTAACTCCCCCTCTCTACTCGAGTTGTCATGATTATAGCAGGGGTTACTCAGCACCTCCTATATGTACACCCCATTTGATCTATGAGATAGAGGAGAGTTTTGTGGCTTATCGAGGTTCTACCCATTTGTTGAATCTTTGCATGCACATTCGGTTGATGCTCACTCCTCCCGAGATCTCTTCATGCTATCGTTCGCACGTCCGTTGATGTGCACGTTGTCCCTCGTGATCCTCGCTTGCGGGTTTTAAACCCTCTTTCATGGTATCAGAGCGGATCTTGTGGATCCATGCACTCCTCGACATTGCTCGTGTGTGTGTTTTTCGGCTTTTGGCCAATGTGATATTCAGATCTCTTTTAGCGTGTGTCATAATGGATATTCTAGTTGTGCGCTTCTTGCATTGATTCGGGCATCATACCTCTCCTTGGGTTGTTCGTGTGTCTGAGGTGGTTGTTCAAGTTTTTGGTGTTTTTTCGAGTTTAGTGTCTTTGACCACTCGATTCTTCGGGTTTGCATGTGCATTTGGAGGTGTTTTTATGAGGTGTATTGCATTGGTTATTGGTGCCGTCAACCTCGACTTATCCATTGCTGAGTTCGTGATTGCTTCTTCCGCGTGGCCTTGGTAATGGTTTTTCAGTGGGTATTCCTGGTTCATTATTTATTGTGATTGTGCTGCTCGTGGCACTCAGACTGGTAGTGATTGGTTCTTTCCCACGGCCTTTACCTATTCTTCCAACCCGTAGGATCTCTGCATGCATTCTTGGTTCATTATATGCTCGTTGTTGGCATTTTTCTTCGTTGCATGTTGTACATTCCTTGTCCTTCGTGGTGGGTCTGCGCATTAAGAAGTTGGCTCTCTGTAACTTATTTGAGTGGTGGTGTCTACGTTGAAGACCTGCACCACTTTTTCACGTGGCCTTGGGTGTTTTAACTTCTGCAACTCATTTTTTGGTTGAGCGGACTCCTCAGCCGCTGCGCATTGTTCCTGTGCTTGTGTTGTTCCACTCACCTGCGTTGAAACCTACATTCTGGTCAACACAACCTACAAAACAACGGCGCCTTCTCCAGCATTGAGCGGTTTCAAAGCACATTTTGGTTGTTAAACCCAGCCGTTTCTACCTTGGCCATTTCAACTCTGCAAAAAAAAACATTTTTTTACCTCCACGTGGAGCTCTCACGTTTTACAAGCACGTGGCCTCCTAAACAGCAGCTCCTTGGCACGTTTTTCCTTCCTCTGGCACCTGCAGCACCTCCAGCGCATCACCAGCACGTGGGAGGGTGTAACGGTTGAGGCAGGTCTGTTGCTTCTTGCTAGCAGTGGTTACAAGCACGTGGGCCACCTCTCCTCCTCCTTGGACAACCAACTCCATCAACGTGGGCCCCCACACACTCCTTATCACCTTATTTTTTAATGTTTTAGGGTGATTAAAAAACAAAACATTTCATTCATTGGCATGTAATAAGTTTTAGACTGTTGTTTTTGGCTTATTTAATCCCCTCCTACGAGTGTCGAAGACGGAGGCGAGTCAGGGGTTGGGAGAGGATAACCCCCTTGCAGTCAAAACAAACCCTGCTAAAATTTTGTGCCATTTCCAACGAGTACCCACACGATACCCTTTGCACCCATCTCGTGTACTTTTTTAATGCATTTGCAGCATCTAGTGCATTTTTCCATCAGTTGTGGGAATCGTTTTAATGCTATAACTTTTGACTCGTTGCTCATTTTTAGCGCTTCTTTAGTCAAAGTTGCATGATTTTCCACACATTATGTGATGGCATTATCAATTTTGTAAATGCACTACTTTTATAAAGTGTCGCATTCTTGGGGGTTGATCTGTACTCTTGGGCTTTCACACGCAGACGCATTATCGGCCGAGTCCGACGTCTTGATTTTGTGCATCTTACATTTCACATCATGGAGAGTGCTCTTTCTTGACTTGAGCATCGTAGGATCTCTTTATGCCTCTGCCACTTCTCACCGGGAGAGGGAACTATTCAGCTTGGCGTGCTTCCATGGAACGTTACTTCGCTCACGAGGGTCTTTCACCCTTCTTACTTGGGCCAGTTCCTACACCCGCTGATCATCGTCATCTAGAGGAATTTCTTGACACTTGCGACTACATACTTTGGTCACATGATGATGCATGTCTCTCGATCTCTCTGGTTTCACGTGGCACACTCAGATCCACCTCATCGTGTCTAGAGCATTCTTTAGTCCCTCTATGGAGACCCTTCACATACTGCCGCCACTATTTTCTTGCTACGATTGATTGTCTCCTCCATTTCTTCATGTGATGGCAGTTCCACTGACATAGACTCATTTGGTTCTACTTTTGATGACGAGGATTGTGCACCCAGTTCTAATGCTAGAGAGTACTACAAAGGACTCTTCTCCTCTTTCTCTCACTATTCCAGAGAGTGTTGCCACATCCCACATCTCATCAGATATCAAGCAGTCTCATACTCAGTCTCACACCATCATTACACCAGCCTCCTTTCCACTTCTAGTGTGCGAGGCCCACTTCACTCCTCTACCTTCATTGGATGACTCATACCTATCTGACATCACTCTTCTGTTTGTTGAGCCCCCTCATTGGGATGAGTATCTGCCTGACCTTAGTCATCTTTTCGTAGAGTCCACTTGTGATGATCTACAGGTCCCTCATCCATCTACAGGTGTTTCAGAGGAGTTCATCATCTTTGTTGTTGGGAGTGCCCATTCTGGGACTCTTACCACTTCCACTTTTCCGGAGACCTTCATTGATCCACCCTCAGCTGTGGATCCCTTTTTTGTTGTGGAGGATGTTTTGTTCCCTTCACATCACTTGGACATCCTTTCTATAGGTGTTCCTCTTTTCACTCTGATAGTTCTATGCACGTGGCATTACCTTCGGTTCCTTGGCACTCACTTGCTAGACCTATGTCACACTTCTGTGCACCAGACTCAGAGTTCTTCGTGTTGCTACCTTCAGTTTCCTTTGTGGAGTGGGTAGACTTCCAGCACGTCATTTATGTCCTTCCTAAGGGTAGGCACACAGTTCGTTGTGGGTGGCTCTTCTTCAGTCTAGAGGTAGAGGATCTCATCATCGACATTCTTCTGGGAGACTTCCTAGAGCTACAGAGTTCAGATCCATCCATGGCATCTTCTGCATTCCTCTCATCTCCCTCTTCTTCTCTCTTCTTCTTCTTTCCAAGAGATTGCCTCTTTGTACATGGGTACCTTTTCAGGCTTGTCTAGAGCTGGGACCCATATTTGGCATCTTTCTTAGATTAGAGAGTGTTTTGTTCTCTTGTGGTGGATGTTTTTCCCACTGGGTTTTCCTTCACTGCTTGGGACTTTTTTTTGTGCATGGGTACCTCATCAAGCTTTGTGCCAAGACCCATTTCTCATTTTTGAATTTTGCCACCTCATCCTAAGTTATGATGAAGGGGGGGTTTTGGTGTGTGTATTTTCCACATCATTAGGTGAGTCATCTCACTTAGGTGAGATCGTAGGTCCATGTGTCATTTAGGGGTCATTATGAGATTCCCTTACGTGTCAGTGCGTCAGCACATTAGTGTGTCATATGCATCATTGGGAGTTACACTTCTATTATGGGAATGTAACTCCCCCTCTCTACTCGAGTTGTCATGATTGCAACACTGGGGGTTACTCAGCACCTCCTATATGTACACCCATTTGATCTATGAGATAGAGGAGAGTTTTGTGGCTTATCGAGGTTCTGCTCATTTGTTGAATATTTGCATGCACATTCGGTTGATGCTCACTCCTCCTGATGTCTCTTCACGCTGCCGTTTGCACGTCCGTTGATGTGCATGTCATCCCTCGTGATCCTCGCTTGGGTTTTAAACCCTCTTTCAGGCCAAGTTGATTTTGTAGTAGAAGCGAGCAAAAAGAAGAAGGTGATGACCAACAATCCAATTACTTAGAGTGTAGTGTTAATGTTGCACTATCTTTTCACAAGTTGTTGATCTACTTCCAGCTTCAAAATCAATGAAGAAAGAGGGAAGAGCAGCTCCAAATCCAAAAGAAGAGGAGCATGTTCATGCCAATGGAGAGATCAAAATTAATTCAAAGGTTTCAAATAATGAGCAGGTTGCACAAGAGGTTTCAGATCTCTCTCCCATTTCATCTCTCTAAAAATCTGATTTTTAGATGAGTTTGAGCTCACAAGCTTTATGTTTGATGATGAAGCTATACATGGTGAAAAAATTGCAGATTTAAAGGTCATCATGCAAGAGGGAGAAGCCTTAACACAACAGGACAAAGTGGATCTTAAATGTTTATCTAACTTGGAGGAGTGTTTTGATGGAGAATAGCCATGGAAATCATAGCACTTACTACCCCATCACTCATCCTTCAACAAAAGGGCATGTTTCCATGGAAGAGAACATGCAAGAGCAACCTGCGTTTTACAAAAATCCTCTCGAATCAACATTGGAAGAGTTGAATCTTCCAATTCTCGAGATCAGATGTAAAGGAAGGAAAAGAGAATGAAGATGACATATCTTTCATACCATTCACCAAGGTGACACATCGTTATCTGTAGATGAGTAAGAAGAAGAAGATCATATCACAAACAATTAAATTTTCCAAGAAGGCTTGCAAGAAGACTTCCTTATTGAATTTGGAATTTAGAGAAGCGATCAAATCCAGCGGATCAAACCTTGCCTAATCAGTTATTTTGCTTCATTGGAGCCAAAGGAGGAACCAAAACTTGTCATGTTTACTTATAAGCATGAAAAAGTCTCAATGTGCTAAGGATCAACTACAATGCCTCCTCAGAATCAAATGAAGAGCAGCTAGAGGAGGTATTTATTTTATTTTTAGTTAATACCTTGATGAGTAACATGAAAAAATAGCATAGATCAGTTTTTCACTCTCAACCATAGCTGGATCCAATGCCAAATCATCTACATGGCTGAAAATTATGAGAAAGGGAAGCTAATTTTCATTTCTAGTGTCAAGTTTTGTTTGAGTTGCTCATTTCTCTAGTTAGTATAGGGTAGGAGTAGGTTTTTTTTAGCATAAGAAGTGCTTATCCACACTTTGCATGTCTTATTTGAGACATGTATGATTTGTTTCTTTATACATGGTTTTGTTCGTGATTGCTCCAGGTGGTCTAAAGCATAGTGCATTATCCCTCCTGGAAGTTGTTAAAATCAAGCACATAGTTACATGAAGAAGTTGCAATCCTCAAGAATATACAAATGCAAAACAACTCAAATTAGTTAAGGAGAAGATCTTAATGATTTTCATCTACTTGTTCCTTTAATAACATATGCAACTAAGATACTTGTGCCCTTGCAAAGAAATTAGAAAATCAGATCATAAAGAGAAATTCTATTCAAAAATGTTTTGAGAAGCCTATTCGGAAGAGAAAAATCAAATTTTAATAGAGTTCCATGATGTCTAAAATCAGCTTGTGTCTCTAAAAACTATGCAAGGCTTCATCTTGACAAGAAAATCAATTTTTTTTACTTCATGTTGGCAAGAATCAATCATTGGGGAAACTTCAAGTATTCATCATATAGTCCCACATGTCAAAATTGCAGAGGAAAAGAGTAAAGAATCCAAATTCAAAGAAATTTTCCACTCTCACAAAAAAAATTTCATATTTTCTTACAAAAAAATTGGGAAAAACAAGTAGTAGTGGCAGTCTCTAAAAATGTTCAAAAGGCCCCGAGGTGCAAATTTTCAGTTTCAAATCAGTTTCGGGTTGCATCAGAGGACTCCATGCCCAATGGATGGTTCAAGGAAGCTGGTCATTCACAACTAACAGGAAGATGGCCCCGTGAGTCACCAAAATTGTTATCCATTCTCACCTCCTGGGTGAAAATGGATAATAGATAGAGCTTGCATTGAATCAATTGTTCAAGGGGCCCACAAAGTCAACTGGGATGAACAAGCAGTTCTCAATGTTTAAGGGCATCATCATGGTCTCCGAGAAGTTTGGAAGTCATTAGAGAATTTTTCCTCTTCTATATTTTCATGAATTTCAAAACCTTACTCAAACTAGGGAGACTTGTAAAGCGGGGCCCACTTATAGGTAAAAGTGACAAAACTCTAATGGTTTATCTAAAATCCTTTTCAAGCACTTCACAGAGCCCTAGTGCACCTAAGGAATCAAATGTTGAAGGGAAAATCTTAGTTCAAAGGCGAGCTGCCCCAACTTGGTGAGCTAAGTAGGATGTGGGCTGAGTTGTTTTATCATCACCGAGCTACTTCAATCATGATGGATTGGTGCATTGGAGGGGGTATCAAGCTACTCATCAAGAAAGTGAGCCCAATTGCATCATGTTTAGGAAATCCAAGTTAGTTTTTAGATGACCGAGCTATGTCAACACTCCATGTCGAGTTGCCTTGAGCACCCATAGTGGACTCGCACATACATAAAGGGGGAGGTTGAGCCCCAATTACATTTTCATGACTATAAAAATTGTGCATGGTGAATCACATCAAGATAAGGGAATTCCCAAACATGGCCAAACATTTGGAAGGAATATAGGACAAGATGCTTCGTAGCATGACAAAGTGTTGAATGAAGAGGCTCAAACAGGGTGACTTGTGAATGCATAGGGAAGGGTGAATTTAAAACTTTGCATTGGTGCAAATGTTGAAGGTTGAGTTCGATTCATGGAAGAGGGGAGCGAAATCAATGTTAACATCATCGAGTTGTGCATGGAGTACACATGCATGTATGGGGGAAAGTCACATTCTTTGAGCTCGTCCTAAATTTACAAAAATGCCACATTGATCGGGAAATGACGAGCTTGACATCGAGAACCAAGCAATGTAAAATGGCACGAGTCATGCTAGGATTAGCAAAATTTGGGTTAAGTTTAAGTTGGCTCGCAAAGCCAACTTGGCAAGCCATGAACCGATTTTGGGTCGGGAGTCCGGGTTGGCCGCAGAGTATGGAGTGCGAAGGTATGGACAATTAACATCCCACACGAGGTTAACGACATGTTCAAGAATGGATGTAGAAGTGTGAAGGGATAGGGAAACTGATGGAGATGATGCATGCATGTGAAACGTGTTATGGATGAAAGAATTGGTGCGGGAACCAAGGAGATCGGTGAAATGGGTCGGCTTGGATGGATTCCCTACACAATGACATGGCCCGTAATGCATTGTTCACTGATCTAGATGGAACAAAATGCAATGGAGTAGCGGTTAGTGTGTAACATGGAGCATGGGGAGTTAATAGGTAAGTTGGTGGGTTTGTCGATGCATTGCGTGGAGTGGCGAGGCAGATAGGCATTGAGATGGATAAGAAGAATGTTAGGTTGGAGGCCATGATGGTGGAGTATAACGGGGCAGCCAATGCAAATCTCGCCATGTTCTAAGTGCCGACTTAGTCGGCCCAATGCAAAACAAGGATTCGATACAAATGAAAAGGGGGCTCAGGGAGTTGAGTAAGTGGCCGCTCAACAAGACATCTCGTGAGTTGGGTCGAGCATGCCATGAAAATGAGTTTTAAAACATTCAACCTCCCCTATCAAAAAGTGATGGAATGATGGACCCAACCATTAAAATTTAAATTCTCTAAATAATTAAATGATGTAAAATACATTAGGAGAGGAAGAGAAATAAAAATGATCATTTCAGCCAATTTAAATACACATTCCCATGAAATGAAAGGAAGCATGCAAAAACAAAAATAGTTGCTCACACTTAGAAGGCCATATCTTTTGCATTTCTCAATGAAATCATGCAAAATTGGACTCGTTGGAATCATGGATCTGATCCCTATGCAAAAATAAAAAATTTAGAGGATTTATGGAGATTTAATGATCAAAATTGTAGAAAATGAGTCCAGTTTGAAATGGTGACTTCCAGGTGGTTGAAATGACATTAAATGAGCATGGACAACCATTTTTCTTTTATTGTAAGTTATGGGACAACATGGGATGGATTTTTCAGGTTTCACATCATCATTTTCACACATTTATGGTACCTTGCAAGTGGTTGAAAATAAAAATATGAGTTTTCACTCTCTCTCTCTCCTCTCATTCTATAAATTGTAAAAGGGGTGCACAATTGTAAGAGAGTTGGAAATTTTTCTCTCTGCCCCCTCCCTTCTTCTTATCTAAGTTGAAAGTGGGATTTTCAAGTCGCCTCTCCAAGATTTGTAATAGAATTATTGCATCTTGCTTGCATATTTTAATGCAATGATATGCGTTATGTGATATTTTTCTCTATCCTCTGCATGTGCCTCTCTTCATATTTTAATGGAGCAATAGGTTTATATGCTATGATTACTGGGGAACAAAATGGTGATATTTTCTCTATCCTCTACATGATTTTATTTCTTTAACTTTCCTCTCTTCATTATTTTTGTATACTATGCATATCTCTTGTTCATGTAGTGTAGGATTTTATATGCAGCTATGATTGCTTCTGGGGAACAAAATGGTGTTTTTGTGAATTTATCTTACATTGGCTTGTAGGATTTGATGATCTCTCTCCATAACTTTGGGCATAGAAAAAGTAGAAGCATTTTTAGCAAATCTCAAAGTGTTACTTTTTGTGTTAACATGCACTCTAAATGTAGTGTAGGATTTCTAATCATATAATTTTCACCCTTTCTGATCTTCTCCATGGTCCCTTGGAATTTATAGATTATGGACTAGATAGGCATTTTTTTCTTACGTTAGGAGTAGATGTATCATAGGATTAGGAATAGGATGTTGTCCAACTCATAAAATTTGAAGCAATATAATAACTATCTTGAGAACATTTTGGGAAGCATTGGGGCTTGTAGATAAGCGTGGGTATAACAATCTTTCTCCCTTTTTATCCTTCCCAATCAGAGGTAGATAATATGTGTATTAGATTAGGAACTAGTTTGGTTGAGTTCTTAGTTTACATTTATAACTAACTCCACTTTTTGTCTACAAAATAATTACCCAAAAATTCCTTTAGGACCTCATTCACAGAGTTGCATGAAATTAATCGAGTGTGTTAGACAATCTAAATAACATAGCCAACCACTCATATAATATTTTTGTGTTTTCATTACAATATTTTTTTGATCCCCTTCCCTTGTGTAGATTTGGTGATATCAACTATTCAAATATATATTTGTGCAATATTGTTCTCTACTTATAAAATCCATCAAGTCATGCATATATGGAAATAAAAATCTATACTTCATTACGATCTTGTTTATTCTTGTATTAGTGTACATTCTTCATTATTCTTTAACACTAGCACCATTAATACTATGCATGACATCAAAGATTCTTTAATCAACCCTTTATCTAATGTATCATTAACTTACTTTTCCACTTTGATATTCTCCTATAGTGTAAACGTATACACTTCTTTGTCTAGTAAACTTGAAACTTGAATCAATTCCATGTGATGTATTATATTCCTCATGGGTGGTAATCCATCTGGTAACTATTTTTAAATAACCTCCATAAATTCTTCTAATAAATCTCCCACTTCATGTGGAACTAGCTCTTTTATTTTTTCCATTGTGTACACAACTTGCATAGACTTAACAATAAATTCCAAACAAGTGCTCTTGTTATCCACTTATCTTAGTCCAATCACTTTCTTAAAATCATTAATATTTTGGACTCTTGTTTACCTCTTCACTCTTTTTATTTAAAGGATTCAAATTGAATTCCCTTACATCCTTCACCAATCTATACATGTTTGCACAATAATCAAAATGTGTTATTCTATCATACTACTAAGGTGACCAAGAAAAATATGGAAAACATCCATATGTATTATATCTTGCATTACCTCATCCTTATGTGCACCAATCTAGAAACTTGATAGATATTTTAATTTTCATAAAAATGATGTCCCCTTAGCAACTATGATACTTGTAAGGATATGGATTTGTATCCTATTAAGAATTCAATTATCTACCATCTTTTATGCAATCAACTTTTTGTATCTGCTACTATCCATAATTACCTTGTTGAAATTTTTCTCCAGTCTTACATGAGATTATAAATAGATTCTTTCAATATGTAGACTTATTCTCTTTATTTTAATGCTTCAAAATAAGTATCTTAATCATAATATATTCTCTATCTTTTGGTTCTTCTTTGTGTTGAACTAACACAATACTCCCATCATCAACTTATGTGACATGCATATTGGCATAATTCCTTTTATGGGCCATCAATATATGCATCCAAGTACTCAAATTACTTATTTCCATTCTCTTTGTACCTAAAACATGTTCCTTTGAACCCATTTCCATGGCCTCTACTATAGGATCCTCTACCTCATATAGTTTCTTGTCTATCACTATGCACCATCATTGTGCTAAGATGTACTTATTTTTCCTTATAAAGTTGATTTTCCTCTAATGCCACCTAGTCCATGACCACCAAAAAAACTTCTATATGATGGGTAAAAGAGAGGTTCCTAGTTGTGTTCTCAAGACTAAAATATAGGGATACAATCTAGGACCATCCACATTGTGTAAATAACAAAGGTGCTAAGGAAGTTCTAGTGTCATAGTTCTAGAGGATAGTGACCCTAACCCGAGGATAGTTATATAGGTTTCGAGGCCTATAACTAAGATAAAGATATGTATACTGTTAGGTTTCATAAATAAAAGTAATCAAGTGGTGGATAAACCAGGGGTGTAATATAATAAGACAATGCGATGATAGATCAAAGTAAGCATACATTGGATTCAAAATCCTCTCACCGCACTATTAATGCCCATGTTTCTCTTATTTCTGATTCTATTTCGAGCCCTTCTCATATTATCTCATCCCCTAATGGGGAACCCCCTTAGTTTCCTCTTGATGAACCAAAGATTCATATCCATTAGGCTCCTATAGTGACATACAAGGAGAGGGAAATCCCCTCTTATCCTACTAGGTATTCTTTTAGACCTATTTCCTCATTTAATATCATCCTCCCGTGCGATCATATTTTTGATGTTGAATATAACAAGGAGGAATGGATGGTGGTCCAAAAAAATAAAAATATCTCTTCTAAACTATAATCAGTCCCATCACATATGACACTCAGATCACATTCTTCGGCTTTAGGTTGACTTTGGTTTTGTGTTTCTTGTGTTGCACAGGAGTTGTTGGTGTTACCTCGAATCTTGTTCCTATTATGTTTCTCTTTGGATTTATTATTCATCTTGGCTTTAGGCCTTTTGTACCTAGGTAGGATCCCAGAAAAAAAGCATTTATCCTTAACAAAATAACTAAAAATACATCTCCTCTATTATATAGTAATGAATGACCTATATACAACATGCACATACAGAATGAAAGAATAAAGAGGATTAGAAATACTTACTTGTACCATGTGTGTGACCGTTGATGCATAATCCTCCTAGAGATAACAACATAGAGAGAGAATTGTTATGGTGGAGAAGGGAAAAATAAATAAGAAGATCTCTAGTCCTAACTATGGTGATCCAAATGCAAAAGAGGTAAGCTCTAAGACTCCAAGTCAGGTAATAAGTGTTAAATAGTGCAAGCAAGCAAGAGCAATTATAGGTGTAAAAAAATAAGTATAAATTGGTTGTATTGGTGAATATACATGGAGGAAGGTCTTGAGAATATATACCCGAGACCATTTTGCATGGGCAATGACATTATCCTTGGGGTAAATGCTAAGATCAAAAGGTGTAAAACACGAGGGATGGAAGACAAGAAATAAATGAAGGTGAATGATGAAGGTCTAGGGAGACCGAAAGTAGGGATAATAGTGTGCAAAAAACATTAATAAGTAGACATAATGGGTATAATGTGTTAAAAAGGGGAAGAAACAAGGCAATTTTAGGGTGACTAAGGCTAAAGAGAAACATCTCTCAATTTTTTTTATCTAGCCCACATGACCAAGTTTGATCACACCCCAATCCTAGCTAGCCCCTTAAGGAACACACATAGGAGAAGAATGCATCAATAACCCTTGCACAAAATAAATGGTTAGAAAATATGGTGTATACACCTTCCTCAATCTTATATTTCTCATTATTGTCTGTGATACTTATTTTATTCTTCCTTTAAGGCACATTTTTAATATTATTTTATGGAATCGACTTAAATCATATCAAACTCATCCTAGCTGGATATACATAATCTATTCACATAATACAAGACCTTTTCAACATTATCCTCAACATGAGCCACTTTAATATTGATTCTTTTATATTCCTCATGTAGTCATTTACACTCAACCCCTTTTGTTGCATAAATTATGCAACTTATAAAAATTTGTCTAGTAATTTGCATGCATGAGCTTAGCCTTTTATTTTTCCACCATTCCATCCCAATTCTTTATTTTATCTTTACCTTGAGCTTTGTCTTATAGTTCTGAACATGCTCCCACCTAAGAGATGTGTGGTCATTCAACTTAGTGTAGGAAAAGTCAAATTTCTTAGGATTTTCCACACCTAAATATTCAAAGTATTTTTCTACCTTAATGATGTAGTCAAAGATCTCCTTAGAATTTAGAATTCTAGAAAAACTCACAATATCCAACATCATCATTCTTCATATTATCATGATTACACAAAAGAATATATTTTATTTCCCATAAAGATGTTCTTCTCCAACTTTATCTTTAAGTTTTTCTATGAAGGATTCATCATCACTCATTCTTTATCTATCATTACTCCTCAACATTGGGTAGCTTTTATAGCCTTTGAGCGGGGTTACATTCATCTCATCAACTCTATTGATTCAATAATTCTCATAGGTATGGGTGCTCTTAAAAATATTACATAAAAAATTTCTATTCTTTGTTTCATTTCTTTATCCTCAATATCAATTGATGTCAAATATTATCCCATCTTATTCTCATATCAATATGCAAGATTGATTTCACTAACCCACAGTCCTATCTTGGCTCAGTCCAAATCTTATAAATCACTCAAGCCTGCATATGTTATACTCAAAAATCCTTCAAATTTTCCTTCCATAATGATTACATTATTTATTTTAAATGGGATAGGTGTGCATTATGCCTCTATGAAGTTTAACTTACTGATTACATTCTTTTTACCTTCTAACTCGTTAAGATTTATCACTAACACAAGAGTATCCACAGTGGGACCTTTTATAGAAAGATTACCTTGAACATAAGCTTACCTTGAATATCCTATATATATTTTCAAACCTCAATTCGCATTCATGCTTTGATCTCCTTCACTTAACTTCTCATCCGCAGACAAGTAAAAACTTGATCCTCCATCTTCATCATATACAACATTGTTTCAAGAGAAAACATCTATAACAAAATTCTGATCTGAATATATTTTGTTTCACAAGGATTTTTATTTCAAAAATAGTATATATTCTATAAATATCTACAAGGATCATATTTTCCAAATTTCATCCAATTTCATTAAGGAATTTGAAAGTTATGACTTTTTCTGGATAGACATTATACCAAACAATTTTCATGCATTCTCAAACCATATAGGTTTTTAAATTTTTATCACATTAATTACACTCCACCTACAACCATTTTTAGCTTTAAATGTGTTATTTTTCCTGCACTTTTCCATTTGCTTTCTTTTGTACACGCAGCAAAGCAATTGTAACCTTCAGGCATGCAACTACTCCCAAGTTCACAGGCCATCTTGCATGCTTCCTACACCACATACAATATCCCTCTGCACCACTTGATAAGTAGTCTATCTTATTGTTACCTCCCTTGTGTTACACTGCGCAACCCTCTACATGGTTTCCAAATATGAACTATTTCCTTCAAGAACTATCATCGTTAAGAACTTGTGACACTTCCTTTAACTTTCATGTATCCCCAATACATGTCCATCGTGCACCATTTATTCACATCATTGCATGCACCACCGATATATTCCTTTTGCATGTAACTCTTTTCCTCCACCCTCCTATCTCATATCAATGCACTCTGCTGAACCAAATTCATAAGATGTATCAAAGCATCATATAATTTCTTACGTGCCCTTGCACTTGATTCACCCCACACTAAAAGTATGTGTTGTTTCTGTGCTTGGATTTAATAAATAGTTATCATCTTCGTGCGTGAATCCTCTTATTACAAAAAACACAACAAAAAAATGAAAAGGAAATTTAATCTAAATGGTAATATTGCCTTATTACAAACACAAAAGAATCTTATTTATAGTAGGGCTTCAACCTACTCCCATTGAAGTAACTAGGTAACATGGTTTCATCCAACACCTACAATTGACATGCATCTAATTCTAGTATCTTGGTTACTACAAATGGTCCCAACCAATGTACTTTCATCTTCCTAGGATGGCGCACAAACTTTGAATCATATGGAAGCACCATCCCTCTAAATTTAAAAGACTTTTTATTGATATGTTTGTCATGTTAAGCCTTTTGTATAGCCTTAGTTGTCTTTTGACTCTAACATGTAATAGTGTGTCGCTCATTTAGGTACATTAGTTTTTCAACGCGCTCATCATCCAAACCTCCTGCGTGCACAATACACAAGGAGGGAAACATGAACTCTTTGGGTAAAATTTCCTCCACTCCAATCACCAAATGAAAGGGTGTGGCCTTATTCAACCTTTTATAAGTTTTCATGAATGCCCATAATATTTTTGATACCTTGTCATCCCATTCTTTCCTTCCAACATCACATATCTTCGTTAATGTTTGGCCTAAAATATTTTTAAAAGCTTCAACAATTCCATTAGATTGAGGGTGATAGGGTGTATTTTTATGGTGTGCCACCATAAAATCTACCAATAATTTTCTTATTATCTCATTCAGAAATTGATTCCCTCTATCACTTGTAAGACTTAATAGACATCCATACTTGCTTATGATATTCTCCCATATAAACCTAGCTATTGTTGTTGAAGTATAATCCTTTATAGGCACAACCTCTACCCATTTTACCAAGTAATCATTGCATGTGATGATATAGCGTGCTCTGTCCTACATGCAAGTGGTGTAATGGGGCCTACAAAGTCAATGGCCCATTTCTCAAATGGATCTACACTCGTTATAGGACACAATGGAATCTCATCATAGTTTTAGGATTACCTATCCTTTGACGATGGTCACAAGCCTTAAAAACTTCCTTTGTATCTTTGTATAATGTTTCTCACCATAAACATGCCAACAAGATCTTGCACACAATTGTTTCTCCTGCATAGTGACCTCCTGATTTAAAAAAATAAGATTTTTGTTTAAACCATAGATATGTAATTTCAGAGTCACAATGATAAATAAAGTAGTAAAGTACATGAAGTGACACAAGCAATAAGAAAATTAAATGAAACCCTAAGTGTAATAGAGAGATAGGATACTTAGTTGATTTCGAAATAGATCTTGGATTGTACAAAGGTGGAGAACTAGTAAAAATGGAACATAGGAGGTCTTAGCCAAACCAAAAAAATACAAAAACATGGGAAGAAGTTGGACCAAGGTACCTGGGGCAGTACTATGGTGCCGAGGTGCTAGGGTCCCTCTTTGGGCGCCATGGTTTGCACACATGCTTAGAAAATGATCTTTACAAGGTTGTTGAGTTGTCACAATGCTTCACCGTCTATCACTAGTATGTCACACAAAGCTTGAAAATGTCGTTGATAACCTGCAATAAACATATCACTGTAAAACCCCCAAACTACATCAAATCCTAAAAAAATAAATATGAAAAATGACAGATCAAATTATCCTCAGTTGTCAACAAAGTGAACTTATGACTGAGTGATGTACTACATTGTAGACCCCATGTAGTTCTATGTGTGTGTGTGCAGAGATTGTGCCCTAGGTGGCTTTTGTGTGTGTTGCACTTGATACCGAGAAAATAACTAGATATAAAATATGTAAATAGATGTGTGCATGGAAAAATGAACTTCCCCTCCTATAAAGTGTATGCAGAATAACTAGCCCTTATCCCTTGAGTGAAGCTAGATGGATGCAATGATGCTCTTTAGATGTTTTTAATGCAACCTTAGGTGGTGATAATAGATGCTTAGAGCTTGGTCCTTTATAATGGTCACATAACTTTATATTTATATGATTCCCTTTCTTGAGTTTCACAATTAAGCCTGAAAAGGATGACTACCAAAAATATAAGATGCCAAAACGGATAGAAAGGACCCAAAATATGTGAGTAAAGTAAAAAGAGGTCAAGGAACCCATAGGGGATGGGTGTTCTTAGTGTTGGCATCCTGGATGGGCACTTTGGTGTCCAGTGAGAAATTATGAAGTATGAAAAGATAGAATGGGCTAGAAGGAGTGTAAGATCAATAGAGGAAACATAAAGAAAGAAAAGATAGACAAAGACATGGGTCAATTAATACTTTTCTTTCTTAGGAATCATATGAATAGTAGTATGTGATCAAGACTAGATAGATACCCAAAGTGCATGATTTAGTGTCTACATTTGAACCCAATTTATGTTATTGAGTGAAATCTTGGTAACATAAAGTAGATAGAGATGCATACCGATAACCGTTTCAATCAATGACGAAGAACATGCCAAGAGACAAGAAAAAATGTGGAGTGATAAAAGGTGAAGTGTGGAAGCTAGAGAAGAGGAAGTAAAAAATTTATGGTGATGATGATAATGACTCTATGGAAAGAGTGTGTGTGTAGATGTCACGATTGTACATGTTGTTAATGTCAATTTTTGCTGATGTGGTATGATTGATGTGACTACCACTTCCCATAAGGACAGACATGCAAAAGAGAAGAATGAAAAGTAGTCAAATATGTGTATATAGAAAAGTTTTGATCCAAATGTATGAAATGCATGTAAAACAATGTGAAAATGTTGAAAAATAGAAAAAATAAACATGTGCACCTGATCCATGATGAGTGAAAGAGATAGAAAGGATCCTAAATATGTTATAGAAGAACAAGTTTTTCGAGAGATCTCATGCCAAGTGTGAGTTTTTGGGGTGATCTCACGCTATGGCAGAAGTAGTGTAGGGATAAAGGTATAGTGTCATTCTCCATCCTTTGAATGCTTCCTGAAATTTATACACCACTACAGATGGTGTGATCCTATCTTGCTCAAGTTCAATCCATTTTGATCAATTTCAATCTAAAGAAAAAGGAAGATAAACTATAAATTGATTTTGGAGGGTGCCACAATCGCTTTATGAATTCTTGACAATCGTGTTGATCGATAAAAATATGTCTCTTCCCCCTAGTCATAGGCACATAGGAAGGAAAAATCACCTAGGCACCCAAGTCTATATCGGGCACTAGTGTATGTGTTGGAATAAGGACCCAAGTATGATTTTGTGCCATGTTTGAGACGGTTGACTATGCTAACTATGTGTTGAACTGTGTTAAACTATGACTGTAGACTATTGAATGGGGTGATTGATTCACCAAATAGATGCCCCCTCATTTGGGGTGCATGTGATGTCACTAGGAGGATGCGGCCCAAAAGAGGACCCCATGTTGAACTGATATTGTGCTTGGTAGAAACCAAATTCACATGCAAACAATGGCTAGCAAACAAGTGTTAGTGCAAACAAGCATGCATATAGAAAACATTGTGTAAACTAGAAAGCAAGAAGATAATGAAGACCGCAAAAAGTGGGTTGTAAACATGGGACATCACTCACAATGTCGCAAGACAAATAGGGTTGATGTAGCAAAAATAATACAAGGAGTGATCAAGACAAGACATAAGGAAAAGCCTGCGAAAAATGTCATACAATGATAGGCAATAGTAAGCAATCATCAAACAACCATAGTGGAAATTATTCCTGCAAGATAAATGTTGCACATGAAGCACCCGTTAACATGTTAGAAATATATAAAGTATGTCAAAATCATGTATGATCCGATATAGTAGTGTGCTAGTAATGATAGGAAGTAGTATAAAATGAAACAATATCACTTGTAATGTTTACGAAAGAGGATGCCCCCAGGATCCTATTGCGGGAATGGTAAGAGGTATTGCGTTAAGCATCCATATTGTGTGTAACAATATGTGTAAATTATGTGATCATAACTAGAAGGAAAGTGAACGTGCATGTGTGTATAGAAAATATAATGACATACAATATATCTGTCTAACATAGTAAGAAAAGTGTAGCATGCGAGTATAAGCAAGTAAGAATAATGTGCATCAAGATATGCAGTATGTTGTGAATGAGTGTGATGGAATGGTATGAATTTTAAGTGTAATTGGATCTACATGCCCCCAAGTGTGTATGTATGCATGAGTGAGATGAGGTTCATTTATAAATTACCTCTCGGTGATCAAGAATTAACCATAGAACAATATTTTTCATCAGAAATGGTTTGAACTATGTGTATGCTATCTAAAATATCCGATCAATAGAGTGCGAGTGTAGGCGTAGAATGGTGTATTGTAGCATGTTTTTGTGTGATGTGTAAGCTATAAATATTCGATCAATAGAGTGAGGAGTGGGAATTGTAGAATGGTGTAATGTGTTATGTAAGAAGAAGTTATTAGAATGTGCATCAAGATATGCAGTATGTTGTGAATGAGTGTGATGGAATGGTATGAATTTTAAGTGTAATTGGATCTACATGCCCCCAAGTGTGTATGTATGCATGAGTGAGATGAGGTTCATTTATAAATTACCTCTCGGCAGTCAAGAATTAACCATAGAACAATATTTTTCATCAAGAAATGGTTTGAACTATGTGTATGCTATCTAAAATATCCGATCAATAGAGTGCAGAGTGTAGACTGTAGAATGGTGTATTGTAGCATGTTTTTGTGTGATGTGTAAGCTATAAATATTCGATCAATAGAGTGAGGAGCGGGAATTGTAGAATGGTGTAATGTGATGTGTAAGAAGAAGATATTAGAAAGATTGAATGAGATGCTAGAAAACATTGATTGTGGAGTGCGGAGCATAGGATGTATAAAGATGTGCATGAGACACTAGAAAAGATTGATCATAAAATGTAGAAATATTCTAGAAATATTAAATAAGACTTTAAAGATATTAATCACGAAGCATAACATGTAGAAATATGTGAATGTGTAGAATTTAGAATGATGCAAGTGTGGTGAGGTTCAATTCATATTTAGACCCTCTGTCAGTCGAGTATGAACCATGAGACTAGAGTGCATCTTTGGGTAGCGAAATGTACGCTAGAAAAGATTCAGCCATGAAGCATAGATTGTAGAATAGAATAGTATGGTACACGAGGAGAATGTGCTAGAATATTTTGTGATGCTAAAAAGATGTACTTGGAATGTTTCGAGTGTATTGTACATCACAAAATTGTGTAGAATGTGTAGTAGTAGAGATGCATGAAAGGTGTAGAAAGTGCAAAATGTGTATGATGAGTAATAATAGATGTGAGAAGAAAATGTCGTAGATGCGTAAGATATGGAATGTGTAATGAGTGAGTTTAATGTATGTAGTATGCTCTCAACAATCAATTGTGAACATTAGCACAAGAGTGTGTCATAGGGTAATGACGATACAAGTAGTGTATCAAATTGTATATGATGAAGAAGAAAGAGGAGATGCAAAGTATAAAGTGCTGGGATAAAAATGACAAGTGCCTAATGATGCTAGAAGTGGGGGGGAAATAGTAAGCATGATGCCCCCAAGTGCGTGAGGGAGAATAAGATCATATAATATCATCTAGAAGATTATCATTTCCATGGTCAAAGCCAAATGGAGAAGCTTCAGAGACTTGGTGAGTATGGAATTTGATCGAGTCTATACGCAACAGAGAGCCGAATGAACACAATATAAAAGTAATATATTCACAATATTTACACACTCAATACATGGCTAATATATTGCCATTTACATAACTAAACAACCTCCTAGAAAATAGGGAGGTGTTACAACAATTAACCGGAATATTATTCACAGGTATAGCAATCCAAATAACAACATGTGTAACACTAAATAAAAGAATTCCTAACATTCCCCCTTAGTGCGAACATGGGGAAAACCTCCATACTACACTGCACCTGATTTCATGATCATGTGATGTTCCTTTGGATTATCACAAACCACAAGTTGGTTTTCCAACGGTTAACCACAAACCGAGAGTGAGGTGGTTTTACATTAGCTGACCACAAAACACAAAGGGGTGAAGGTTTTCAAATGGTTTAACTACAACCATATTGTGATGTGCCAGTGCATACTTAGACTTCATCATAGTTGCTCTTTCGGAGATAACATTTTGGAATCCATCACAGTCCAAACATAACAATCCACACATACAAACTGAAGCATTGTGTCATTCGCCCCCCCCCCCGCCCCCATAATGTGAAGTTTCCATAACACATTTATTCTAAAAACACCACACACACGTCACCAAATCATATGTGTGGCCTCATCGGTGGTGATTGACTAGAGGTCATTGATCGACCTCCATCCTCCAGTGTGACGTTGCTAGCTTAGCCGGATTTGATAATGAAGCTCAATTTTTCATACCTCAGTCGGATGTCGGATACCACTGAAAATGCGTCCATAAGGCCAATCTTTTTATTTTTACAAATATTTGAATTCGACTCTTGACAAAATGACTTGACGAATTTTGACTCTTTTGATGACAAATGATAATTTCAACATGACAAATGATGATGACAAACTTGACATAGACATATGACGTGTACACACTTACTTTTGACTTTATATGTCTTTGATATCTCTAAAAAAATTTAACACTAAACATGAACTATGACTAATGGAATATTTAATGTAAAAAATAACATTAACTAAAAAAAAATGTTGACCCCTTAAAATAATCACCTAATGTATAGACTATATATTCAAGTTATTGAAGAGTCATATTTTTAACTCTATGCTATGCACTAAATGAAATGAAATCAAATTTCTAACCTAAATACCTTTATGATTTGAATTGATGAGGACTAATCTTCACATCATTGACCGAAATAAGGTTTGTATACTTATATACTCTTTTACACATAACTACAAAATTGAATGGAATAAATGTCGATGTCGATATAAGGTGTGTCAAGGGGAGTTGGATCAGTCAAGACTGCTGAATGTAGAAGACGTTAGAAAAGAATCTCTTATGTAATCACTGCCCAGGATTGTATTCCAAACGTAGACATAAAAATTGATGCATGAATATAAATCTTATTGCGATGTATTCAAATGTATCTCAAGGATCAGAGAATTAAATTAACAGCCACTGAAAATGAATGAGAAGATTCTCACTTGCATTAAGAAATGTAAATTCAGTTCACCAAGTTAGCATCCACCAAATCCAACACCTCCTTTCAAAACAACTCCTTAATCAATACGTGATTCGTTGAACATTGAGCAGACTAAATTGAGTTTTCTGATGTCTTCCAATTACAACACTCGATCTAAAGTGTAATGGCAAGATCGTTTATAATTGGATATAGTGTGATATGCAAATTTGATAAGCATAGCTTTCGATATATAGCTGGTAATGGACGACATTGAACCAAGATTGTTATCACCACGCCAAACTAAAGATTGATCTGATGCAGAAAAAATCATTCAATACCTTTATTTTAGCCAATCCAACTGCAAATGGGAGTGCATTTGGGACTGTGATCTAGACTAACAATGAGATTTCCAAATATTAAAGTCCATGACAAGGTATAGATTGATCTTGGTAAATGAATGCAGAACCAATCAAAACAATGCCACCAACGACTGTGTGAAGCTTGTTGCAAACTCCTTCGAATGATGCTCAATCGATGCTTTTAATAGTCTTAAATTCTTCACAGATTGCTCTCTCATTCACAGGGCCAAAACACAATTCTTCTGCCCCCTTTTCCTTTTAATTCTCCATATTACCCTAGCTCTAATACCAAATATGGAATTTGATCAGATTCTATGTAGCAGAGAGCCGAATGAACATAATATAAAAGTATTATATCCACAATATTTACACACTTAATACATGGCTAACATATAGCCATTTACATAGTTAAACAACTTCCTAGAAAATAGGTAGGTGTTACTACAATTAACCCAAAATATTATTCATGGGTATAATGATCCAAATAATAACATGTGCAACACTACATAAAAGAATTCCTAACAAAGAAGCAACAATATCCGGTTGATCGAGTAAAGAGCCATCTAGGCGTAAATTGTACATGACCATAGCATATTCTTCATCGGTGAAAGGAGGTAATGGACAACCATGTGCATACCATCGAGTAAGATTTTTGAATATCCAAGAAATGAATCATTGCAAATGAAAACATGACCAAAAGGCATAGGAAATGAGATATCAGTATGATCAAGATCTAAAGTACCCCAATGTAGTCAAGCCAAGAGACTACCCCAGTGTAAGTGGAGAAGTGTGAGGAGATCGTGCAAGAACTAATGTGAGATGAAATATTCAAAGACCATAAGAAAGCTGTAATACTGAGATAAACCCATGATAAAATTGAGGATCATGAGGTGGAGGATGAAAATCATCGAATGCACAGCCAAGCCGAGTCAAGCCATCATGTGTACATATAGTATCGAAGCAAGTAGGATCAAATGGAATGTGTTCCCAATAAGAATCATTCATGAAAAATGTGCATGTAAAAGGAGGATGTGTCAATGGTGGTTGCACATGAGAAAGTGAAGTAGGTGGAATGACATCCGATGTTTGGACAGGACCCCGATAAAGTACCATAGCATTTGTAGAAGCGGGAGGGGGAAATGATGTGGATGGGACAATGTATAATATACAAATAGAAACTTCAAGTGGTGGCAAGTGAGCCGGAGAATCCATGGGTTGTGGGTCATTAGTAGTAACAAATGTTGGAGTAGGAAGGGTAGTGGTTGAATCGTGGTTGTAATATTTGAATGGTTCATGATCACTCGACAATTGTATACTCTACACCCTCATGTAAGAATTTAACACATCAATGCATTGTAGAGGGTACTGCTTGCATGGCATGAAGCCATGGTCTACCAAGTAAGTAATTGTATTGAACTAGAAATTCAATGACAAAGAAAATTATATGAAGGGTTTTGGACCGACGGTGATAGGAAGAGTGATATGGCCTATGCATGGATGAATGGAACCATCATAAGCGCGAAGAGAAATGGATGAAGGACTAACATGTGCAAGAAAGGCCGATATCCTCAATGAATGATAAAGTGTCAGATTAATCTCATATCATTATCGACTATAGTTTGTTTGACACCAACATCATTGATGTGAATCATTATGTATAAAGGTGGATCATTGTCAAAAGTAGCAAGATCAGCAGGAGGATTAGATGGAAAAGTGATGTGCTGAGAAAAGGCATCTACAAATGTGTTATAGACTATATCTGGATGACTATCAAAAGGAACACAAGTTGCAACCAAGAGAGTAATGATTTTAGCTCTTAATTTAGGGTTGATAAGCAAGAAATCATGAATATAAATATAAATATCCATGATGAGAGGATCTTTCAAAAATGCAAGCAACAATGAAAGAGGTGGGTTCACCAAATGATTTAACAAAAATAATATTATTGTTTAAACCCTAGATATGTTATTTCAGAGTCACAATGATAAATAAAGCAAGTAAATTACATGAAGTGACACAAGTAATAAGAAAAGTAAACAAAACCCTAAGTGCAATGGAGAGATAGGATACTTAGTTTATTTCACAATAAATCATGGACTGTGTAAAGGTGGAGAATTGGTAAAACTAGAACACAAGAGGAATACCTTTAAAGGTGATTGTAGGTAGTGGTATGCAAATAAATTATCCCATGCGGCTGTAAAAGATTTTAAAAAATTGGAAAAGACTGCATTTGTGCATTATTTGCTGACCTAAGAACCAATTCCCCCTACAGTTACTTGCAAATGGATCCTAATCCATTGGTGCCACGATGATGACCTGAATCAAGAACATTTTTGAGACCGATGGTGGATGGTTTTTGACTATCCACCATGCAAAAACAATGAGGTTGCCCTCTATTTTTTGAAGAAATTATATTACGATTTTGTGCTTAATGAGGTCCTAAATTATTTTGAATTTTCTAATTTTTATGGGCGAGGTGGTGGCTCTACACAGAGTAGACCTGGTGCATGTGTAGGTCAACCAAGGATCCCCCATGCCCCAAAACCCCATCGCCTTCGATTATCCCTCCTATAATGAAGTAGGTTGTGGAGATTGACACACTACATGCATTAAGGAGCTCACCGACACCTTGTAACCTAGCATAGTGAACAAATTACATCTGGTGATGTTGGTGGAGGCACCAGTTCTAGCGCAGCACACCACTGTGGATCATGTGGTGCCATATGCACTGTGAGCGAGACATCATTTATTGGATCACATGATTTATTTTCTCTAGATGAGATGATGGCAAATGTTTTTGGAACTGGTGCAAAGGATCTTGGTCTTTCATAGGTAAATGTCAAATAAATATTTATATATATATATATATATATATATACAATAGTTTAATTCATGTTTGAGATTTTAATATATATGTATTTCATTGTACGTTATGTACATACATGTAAAAACTAATTTTTTATTTTGTTTTAAATAACAAGAGCTAGTGAAGGAAACATCCGTCATCGACATGCTAGCTTCATGATCGGGCATGTTACAAACATAAGTTTCAAGTTGTACTTAAATTTCAAATTTCATTTGATTGTGCACTTTTATTATTATAATGTTTCGCATGTACATGTACATATTAATATATGTTTGTCTTTTATACGTGCAAGAGCATGGTAGGTCATCATATGCTCTAGGAACTGAGGCTATTGGCACGCCTCACGTGACTTTTACGTAGGTTAGTTTCTCTTTACACTTTGTTTCTAATTGTGGAAGTTCACGTGGATTATGCTTTGGCTCTGTTATGTGGCAGTCATGTAGATTAATATTGATTTGTACATGTTTTTTGTATAGCTTATGACTGCTAGAGAGACTCCTCCATATATGCAGACTATGGAGGCTGTTGTAGATATTGTCATAGCATCTGCAGATCCACTAACTGAGGTACAATTTTTCAAATTTGTTAAATTTATTTAGGAATTATTTCTTATTACTTAAATCTACAATATCAAATTTTGTACACATGAAATATTTAATTTGAAATTTAATTATTTGTATGTAGCTTACCTCTCATGAGTCTACTATTGTCCTTGTCATGTGTCAATGACAAATTGATAGGGATCATGCCATTTCGGTAAGATTTCACATGCATTTTAACTAAATTCTAAGTTTCTAAATTTTGAATGTATTTTAAAAATATGGGTGTTAAAAACTTGTTGTTTATGAATGTGCAGGTTAGGTTGCAGGCACTGCTTAGAGACGCCTAGGACCACATGAATGAAATCCATAGTGGCATCTCCCTCCACTACATCCCTGTGTCGTGGACATGCTACTTCTAGCAAGGCGAAGATAGGAAGATATATATATATATATATATATGTATATATGTATATATATATATATATGTATATATATGTATATATATATATGTATATATGTATATATATGTATATATATATATATATATATATATATATATACATACATATATATATATATATATGTATATATATATATATATATGTATATATATATATATATATATATATATATATATATGTATATGTATATATGGGCCAATTGGTCTAGTTCATGATTCTTCATAGGACATTGTCTATATAGCCTTATGCGACCACATGTGGTCCTCTATGTATGACACACTTGGTTCAAGATCTACACAAGTTATGAACTTATATTTTCAAAGACGTGCATTCAAAGACACACTTATTTTGATACATTATATATCCATGTGTTGATTTTCATAACGATATTACTTCTATGTTTGATTTGAATTCATTGCACCTGATATCCTTCTATGTGTGTATATTCTATGTATATTAATTCTATAAGTATGTTTGATTTAAAATTAAAAAACTATGGTGCAACATATATGAATATATTGTTACTTATGGTGCAACATTGCATGATACAATTGTTAAAAAATTAAGGGAAGCATGTGTATTCCTCCATCAACATGGGCAACTTATCATTTTCCTCTTAAGTCATGAAAAATATTTCATACCTTGAATCTTGAAATAAGATGCCTTCCCTTAGGTCATTTAGTTTTTGAACTATGTATTTAATTTTATTTATCAGAAGGATATTATTCATTTTACCATTGATGAGTATGGTGGTGTATGACCAATCCATCTTTATATCCCCACTAATATTGTGATAGAAACTTTGGCTCAACAATATACCATACGTAGCTAGCATGTCTTCCACAAGTATTTCCATCTTGATTTTCTTGTCAGGGAAGTCTACAAATTCTGGCTTGAGAATCTTTCACCTGACTGAAAAGAGCTAATTATTTTGTTTTCATGTAGTAACAATGGCCAATAGAAAGGTTGAGAGTAATACCAATAGAGTTAGCAAATTTTATAAGCATGACATTGTTAGAGGCGCCGGAGTCAATAATGCAATTATTCAATTTATAGGTCCATTGACCAACAAGGAAAGATAGAAAGGTTCTTATTTCCTAGAAGCTTGAGGATTTTAAGGAAAGAAGGTTCTGGGAATGAGTGGTTCTAGGAGTGGAAAATGATTCTTTAGTGTTGGTAGGATTCTTGGAACATGTATTTTTACTACTTTCTTTGATAAACTAGACGAGGATTAAAGTGTTTTACTTGGGAAGTAGAAGAAGAAGATTATTTATTTATTTATGAGTGGGTGAACACTAAACAAGAGTAACTATTCATATCATCTATCCAGATTATTTAGGATCTTTGTTAGGTGAGTATTCACAATAACCAATAATTGCATAACCATCTTCTTCTTCTCTTTCAATTTCTGATTCAACAATTTCTTGAAAAAGTTGTAATTGTTGAAAAAGTTGTAATTGTTGAAAAAGTTGTAATTGTTGAAAAAGTTAAAAAAGTTGTAATTATTGAAAAAGTTGAAAATGGTGGGTCATGGTACTGAACCAACTATGCGGACACGTCCAAGTGGCCAGGTGAACGCTAGAGGAGGCATCGTTTTGGTGCGCGACAACGTCGTTGCTTCGGGCTACCTCGTTCGGGCGTAGTCCTTTAAGATCCCTGAGATTGAAAAATTGTTCAACTTAGACGGGTGACTACGCGCACTCCATGGCACCTAAGGATGTCTCATTTGATCCCGCACCTCGGTGTAGGGACCCTCTACAATAGCCTATCTCATTTTTTCCTTCTCTAATCGGTGCTCTTGTTGCCCATTGTTTGCAAAAGTGCAAATAGTGTAGTTTAAGATAGTGTAAGGTCACAAACCGTATATTTTGTAAATGGTGGGTCATAGCACCAAACCGACTATGCGGACACATCCAAGTGTCTAGGTGAACACTAGAGGAGGTCTCTTTTTGGTGCGCGACAGCGTCGTTGCTTCCAGGCTACCTCATTTGGACGTAGTCCCTTAAGAGCCCTGAGACCAAAAAATCGTTCAACTTCGATGGGTGACTACACAGACTCCATGGCACCTAAGGACATCTCATTTGATCTTACACCTTGGCATAAGGACCCTATATAATAATATGTTTCAGTTTTTTCCTTCTCCAATTGGTGCGCTCATTGCCCTATTGTTTGCAAATGCACCGAATAGTGTAGTTTGAGACAGTGTAAGGCTATCAAACGATATATTTTGTAAATAGTGGGTCATGGCACCAAATAGATTACACGGACACATCTTAGTGGTTAGGTGAATGCAAGAGGATGTGTCATTTCGGTGTGTGACAACGTTGTTGCTTCCAGGCTACCTCGTTCGGGCGTAGTCCCTTAAGAGCCCTGAGACCAAAAAATTGTTCAACTTCGATGGGTGGCTACGCAGACTTCATGGCACCTAGAGATGTCTCATCTGATCCTACACCTCAATGTAGGGACCCTATACAATATTCTGTCTTGGTTTTTTCCTTCTCCAATCGGTGTTATCGCTGCCCTATTGTTTACAAATGCGTCGAATAGTGTAGTTTGAGCCGGTGTAAGGCTATCAAATGGTATATTTTCCAAATGGTGGGTCGTGGCACAAAACCAACTATGTCGACATGTCCGGGTGGCCGGTGAATGCTAGAGGAGGTGTCGTATTGGTGTGTGACAACGTCGTTGCTTTTGGGATACCTCATTCGGGTGAAGTCCTTTAAGATCCCGAGACCAAAAAAATCGTTCAACTTCGACGAGTGGCTACACATTGACTCGTGACACCTAGAGATGTCTCACCGGATCTCACACCTCGGCATAGGGACCCTCTACAATATCTTGTTTCAGTTTTTTCCTTCTCCAATCGGTGCTCTCGCTGCCCTATTGTTTGCAAATGGGCCAAATAGTGTTGTTTGAGCCGGTGTAAGGCTGCCAAATAGTATAGTTTACAAATGGTGGGTCGTGGCACCAAAATGACTGCAAAGACACATCTTGGTGGCTAGGTGAATGCTAGAGGAGGTTTCGTTTTGGTGCGCGACAACGTCGTTGCTTAGCTTCCAAAGCTACCTCATTCGAGCGTAGTCCCTTAAGAGCCCCCGAGACCAAAAAAATTGTTCAACTTCGACGCATGGCTATGCACACTCCGTGGCACCTAAGGATGTCTTGTTTGATCCTACACCTCAGCATAGGGACCCTCTACAATAGCCTTTGTCTCAGTTTTTTCCTTCTCCAATCGGTGCTCTCATTGACCTATTGTTTACAAACGCGTCGAATAGTGTAGTTTGAGACAACGTAAGGCTATCAAACGGTATATTTTGTAAATAGTTGGTCATGAACCAAACAGAATACATAGACATGTCCTAGTGGCCAAGTGAATGCTAAAGGAGGTGTTGTTTTGGTGCGTGACAACGTCGTTGCTTCCGGGCTACCTCGTTTGGGCGTAGTCCCTTAAGAGCCCTAAGACCAAAAAAATTGTTCAACTTCAACGGGTGGCTACTTGCAGACTCCATAGCACCTAGAGAGCGTCTTGTTTAATTCTACACCTTGGCATAGGGACCCTCTACAATAAAATATCTCAGTTTTTTCCATCTCGATTCGGTGCTCTCGCTGCCATATTGTTTTTAAACGCATCGAATTGTAACATCCCCATTTTAAGATACTGTAACAAGGAAATTTTTTTTTTTATAACGTTCTCTGTTATGAATTATAAAAATTCAAACACACGTTCAAGTTTTAATAATTGTTCTCTGCCCAAACAACACAGTTTGGATCACACAATTTCTTTTAAAACGAATGTTCCCTGTTCGCATATTTACAATATGGAACACACATTCAATGCCATTCAATCTTATAACAGATTCTATATGCTGCTGTAAATGACTCGAGGAACTGCCGATCTTCCATTTTCATGGCTCGGAGTTTCAACGATCCTTCATTTCATGACTCGGCAACAACCGATCCTTCATGTTCGTTTATGCATAGTATATTATATATACCTATTCTCATAACCGTTCCCGGTTATCGAAGTGATCCATTTAAGAAGCCTATCTGAATATCTGTTACTGATATTCATCTGACATCCTGCATCTTAAATTAAGTGATAAGGACAACGCAACCAGCAATTGCGATACTTTGGCCAAATATTTTCACATGCTTTGCATGATCATATTCCTGGATGTGATACACATCAACGGAATACGTCCTTCACCTCACTTCACCTGTTATCTAGAATGGTCTTTCCTGGTTCCTACCAGTCCTCTTCGTTTAAGGTCAGTTTTAAACTTCCAATTCCAACTAGTAATATGAACGGGTATAGGAAGGCACTCTTGGTAACTAAAGATACGCAGACATACGGTGTCGTTTCCCCACGACTCCGTGTGTCTAGTTATCTTTAGTATTCCGGAGTCACTCCGTATACCAGATCATACTCCTATCCCCTGCTAAGAGCTTCACATTCAGCCTATGTATTCTTGATGTTTTAATTCGGGAGGGCATTGCAATATGTCAGCTGCAACATTGTGTCGTCATGAAGACCCCATCTTCATGGAGACACCTTGCTGTAGCTGGCATATGCCAATGTCCTACAGAATTCTCCCATCGAGAATACACATCCTGCTCAAGTGATTTGGATACGATTTAATAATTAAAATCAACTTTCAGCATCCACGCTGATCCCTTGATCCTCGTTTCCATTACAGTTGTATAGGGCTAAGAGGGACTAAATCCGTCCATTATCTTGCTATGCATCTTCTCCTTCGTGTCGAAGGGCTGCATTTCCCTACTTGGTTCTCTTCTTAATCATTGGATTAAGCAGTCCGTACCGACGGACGTGATAAGTTTAACCTATTAAACTTAGCCAAGATTTTCTCAACTGCAACTAAATTCAGAATTCTAGCTTATTAGACGTCATTCATACGAGGTCTAAATTCCGAGAAATGTATTCATTTGTTCTCCTTAACGTTATATAGTTAAGGTCCATTAGTTGTGGATATACTTATCCTATATCCTTTATTCTGAATTCAGCATACGAGATCATTAATGGAGTTCGAAAGCGAAGTTCGATTATTCCAAAGTTAATTGATATTCCTTAGCTCCTAAGCTAATCCTGAATACCTTTCGATTATGGAATCATATTCTTCCTAATCCTGTTTAATGTCAATTAAAAATTCATCTTTACCCAAGTATGAACTAATTGCATTTTTCAACTTAAAAGTTGCATGTAGGTAAGAATAGAGATCAGTTTCCATTTAACATCCATCCAAGGACAATGAAACAAATCCAAATTAAGAAATAACATTATATTTCCAATTTAGTCAACAATATCAAACTGATATAATTATTAAAATATCACACTTGTAATTGTATTCAACATTTCATGTCATAATCTGTACATTTGCCAATCCAACTAGATGGGCATGGTTTACATAAAACATCAATACAACTCATAGATAGAAGAATATATTTTCTTCTTTTCACAATTCCTCGAAGAGGAATAAAAGCAACAATTACAATTCATCTTTCAGCTAATCAAGAAGCATCAGAAAACAACCATGTCTTCATTCTAATCAAATTCCATCTGCAAAATGATTTGCACGGGTCAGTTCAATGAACTGAGCATATTAAGCACTTATCCTTAAAATAAGGTGCTTCAACTAACTGTCTCAATAAAAGAACCCTGCTTTTATGAAACGACAGTTAAACATCAATCACGAAATAGGTACAAAAGAAAGATCAGCATAACAACTGAGCTATCAAAATATCATCACAATCAGCCAAGGAACTGCTGTCCCGTTTCCACATAATCGTTACAAGTATCAATTCACAATATTTGTAAAGTTAAGAATACAAGCAGCTTACTGCAGATATAACATACTGTTATCCTTTCCACGCCTTTCATTAATAATAAATGCAAAGGATGAAACTAACTGAAATGTAAACTCATTACTTTCCTTTCAGTTTATGTATCATATTAGATTCCAAGCAATCAAGTACAGACAAGAAAGCGAACAGCAATGCATATAGTTGCTCCTATCTAAGCACTACAAAATTCATTATTCACGAATTACAGCTTTCCAATTGAATGAAAGAAGAAAAGATTATTTTTCCAAGTCTTTCATCCATATCTCTATTTCTTTCCACATGACTGTCCTAACAATGGAATCCAAACGAAAGACAAATCAAGATAACAGTTCAGAGTGAAACTTACAAAATCCATTCGGAATTCACTTTCCGGCAACAAGAATAATTTCATTTATAATCCGTTTTAAACGAAAACAAGGAAGAACTTATCGCCCTTACCAATACTTCCTTTAATTCCGGTTCATACGAATATCAAAACAGGTTAGTAAGACATCGCATTCATCATGGAACAAGCAAGATCAAGATGCATACAGTTCATAATAACAAATTACACATTGCTGTTACCTACAGCAAAACCAAATTCTTATGCACAGTAAAGCTCCAATGTTATTTTCAGAGTCAAAAATAGCAAAAAGAGAAGAATTCATTTCCTATAATTTCATTAAGAAACAATCATTTTGTTCAAAATGAAATCAAACACCCAAATCGTGTTCATCTTAGCATGACAGCTCAACTTATAAAGATAACAGAACAATCGTTCTCATTGAAAAGCAAACTCACATAGCCTGTACAGTTTCAATCCAATATACCACAAACAATGAATATCCAATTCGAGTTCTATCTCGATCAACCGTTAACTCCAAAAATAGCATTCTCCATTTTCTTAATGAAGTACAGAACTCAAAATATAATATTCATATATCAATACCTCTATAAAGGCAAACCCGCATAGGGTGTTAATTGCGTAAGCTTGGTACAGTCAGGACAGACTCAGAAAACAAGCTAATTCCCATATTTTCCATTTATTTATACAGAAATCCACGTCAAGTTCGCATTCACAAGACAGTTCAAATCAGAAGGTCAAACCACAACTACAAGACGCAATGGAATCAACCTTTCATCACAGCAAGAAGAAAGTATGATCATTTATTGCACAGAATACAAAACCAATTTGTAATCGTGTCTACAATCCGAACAGGAAGACCGAACAACATCAATAAAACACAATAAAACCATCCTATCCTCACAGCAAGGAGAAACACAATTCATTAATAACTTCAGAAGGAAAAACAGTTAACTTTTTCCTACTTTCACGAATACCCAGACGTATTCGTTCATTTCCTATACAAGAACAGGCACAACAAAGGAAATATTGCTATTACTTCATTCAAATCGAGTTCAATTACTCATAGAAAACCCGAATGCCACTTCCATCAAAATCCAAAACAGTACAAGGGAAAGGATCTATTTCCTTAAAGAAAATTTCAATAAGAACTACTTCAACAACTATTATTTCCTTTCTTCCAGTTCGTTAGCAAATGAACGATTGTTTCAATAGTGAAAACAACTCATATTACGTGTATAGTCTCAAGATACACAGGACGAATTTCCCGTTACTGTCAAACGAACCAGTACAACAGGAAGGTATTTCATTCGAGAAATACAAGGACAGTTAAACTCAGCAGCCAAAGACAATGTTTCTTATTATTTCCAAAATGACAGCAAGATTCAACGAAACCCAAATCATAGCAATATACACGGCTGTATTTCCACTTCCCTTTTTTTTACATACAAGGACAGTTCCCAACACAACAGCAAAGAAACGATTACATTATAAGGAAACGATTACACAGTCTGTTCCAATTTCAAACAACACGATCAGAGAAAGAGAATACTTATTTCAAACCACCATACTGTCACAACCGATACAGTAATTCATTTCCAACTCGATTCGTGCAAACACAAATCAAGACCGAGCAACCAGAAACAATTCTTCATATCATTTCCCAAAAAAAGAAGCAAGAATCGATGAAATCCAATTCGAATCGACTTGACAACAATCACAGAATCAAAACCCAAGAGCAGGGTTGTTTTAATGAGACACTTAAACAAAGCAAGAATTTTTAAAGAGAAGGGCTTAACATGCCTGTAATCTCTTTTCCAGAACTCGAAGAAAGCTTCGTTTTCCGCGTTATTTCCTTCCACGGTGACAACACAAACTTCCCAGCACTCCTTTCTTCTTCAGGCTTAGCAACAGCCTTAAAAATCTCCAAGAACAGTGTCAAATTCAAGAGCTGGTTGACTAACCAAGGCTAGAAAAACCAAATGCAGAGCAACTTTGCAAAGGCTCGAATCGACCAAATGAAAATCAAAATTCCTCATACACTTTCCAAGGCGAACTGGTCGCGAGGACCAAGAACAATCAATGCAATTAAGGCTCTGCCTTTTCCTAGCTTCCCACGCCACCGCCACTTGAGTTGGCGAACTCTAAATTTCAAATTTCCCATGCAAAACCGAATTTGGCTCTATCTCCAAATAGATGCCTCCATTTCTTACCTGCCCCGCCAAAACTGGCGCTGTCCACGTATGGACTTTTTATTAAATGCCAATGAATGCCCTTCCCTCATCCTTATCCTCTCCTTCCAAGGGTCTGCGCGCCCTTTTGATTAGGATTAGTTTAGGTTGCATATAGTGTTCAACCTAGGTCTTAGTTTAGCCTTAGGTTATTAGAACTTAGGTTTATTTTTTTTTTTTTTTTTGAATTTAAAAATCCACTTAGGATAGTAGTGTAGGATGCATGTTAGGACTTAGGATTAGTTTAGGTTTTTAATTCATACTAACCACTAACACTAATCAACTCCTAACCCAACCTCCATCCTACCTTCCTACAGACATTCACATCAATGCAGAGCAGGACGTTCCGTCCTTTGGATCACGTATCGAGGCCACCCGTGTCCAGGCATTTCTTGCCTCACGAGGTTCCAAGTTCGACAGTACAGGGCTCAAGAATCGAACCCCTGTCATTGGCATTTACGTGCCAGCTGCTCATACCTGCGATCAGGCGCTGCACGTTCATAACAACCTCGGGTTCGGTTCAAGAGTAAATCAATACAGAAATCACCAGAAGCCCTCAGCATACTTGGATCAATGAAATTGATTCAAGGTGTGCTGTCAATCAGTAACGAGAGTATAGCAAGTATACGACAATTTGTCGTCACATTAGCAAACACGCAAGTACAATAATTGTTGTCCTATACAATAAATCACAGCATGCAAGAATCCAAGTTAGCAACACATTCTTTTAAGATCAGAGTTTATCTTAACATGTTTGCCTTCATTCCAGCAGTTATAACAGCATGTAAAACATTCACCAAGATAACATACAAAATCAGAGCGTTACATTCTTCCCTCCTTAAAGAATCATCGTCCCGATGATCAGTTTAAACAAATCAAGGAGTTCCTAGGACAAAGTTCAGTTATTGTCCTTTCATTCATAAGTTCATACCAAAAACAGATTCACTCTTAAAAATAGCGTTTTAAGACAACTGTACAATAGACTAATAATTGTCTAAGTTTGGTAGAATTATCAGTTCTCTGAATTTCAAATTCAATTAAACAGGTGTGGAAAAGTAGATCTCATTTCTTCGAGATTCTCCCAAGTTGCACTTTCTTCGCTGAACTAGTCCCACTGGACCTTACATTGGTTCACTTCGTGATTTCTCAAGTACAACTAGCGAGTTCCCAACACTCGAATGGGTTTAATCACGATTATTCCGGGTCTTGGACCTGTAAGGAATTCCAATTTAGCACATGTGATAAATCTGTCACGTATTTCTTAAGCAAAGAAATATGAAAAACATCATGCATTTGAGACAAAGCAGGAGGTAATGCTAGACGATAAGCTACAGGGTTGATTATTTCAACAATTTCAAAAGGTCCCACGTAACGTGGCGACAACTTGGCAGCCTTGCCAAAAGTTATTGAGCTCTTTTTCGGCTTCACCCGAAGAAAGACCTTCTCTCCCAGTTTATAATGCCTGTCAACCCGCTTCAAGTCTGCATAGCTCTTTTACCTATTGGCAGCCTCCTTTAGATGTTCCCGAATCATTTTGATTTGTTGTTCCATTTCCATAAGGATTTCTGGCCCAATTACCTCTCTGTCCTCAACGCTGTCCCAGCTGACAGGGGTTCTGCATTTTCTTCCATACAATGCTTCAAAGGGCGCCATTTTTAAAGAGGCATGATAGGTGTTATTGTAAGCAAATTCTACCAGCGGAAGGTATTCCTCCCATTTATACTGTTGGTCCATGCAATACATCCTTAACATGTCCTCTAAAACCTGATTAACTCTCTCAGTCTGTCCATCCGTTTCCGGATGATATGCAGAACTGAAGTTCAATTTAGTCCCCAAGGCCACATTAAGCGTTTGCCAAAACCTTGATGTCATCCTCGGATCTCTGTCCGATATGATTAATTCCGGTATTCCATGCAATCTGAAGATTTCATGTACAAATCTTCTTGCTAACACTGGTGCATCGTCCTTCAAATTACCAGCAATGAAGTGTGCCACTTTGGTCAATTTGTCGACTACAACCAGGATAATGTCATGCTTATTTCTTGACATAGGAAATCCTTGAACGAAATCCATCGTTATCACATGCCATTTATACTACGGAATATCTTTGTGGGGATACAATAATCCGGGGATGCATATGTTCCACCTTAACATGCTGACATTCCAAGCAGTGTGTTACAAACTCTGCCACATCCTTTTTCATTCCCTTCCAGAAATATTGCTGCTTAAGATCAGCGAGCATTTTTGTAATGCCAGGGTGTCCAGAAAAAGGTGAATTATGGAATTCAGTTAACAATTTCCCTCTTAAGTCATTTGCCACAGGTATATACACCCTGTTTTCGAACCTTAGAATTCCTTCATTATCAAAATGGAATCCCTTATACCTGACGTCCTGTGGGTCTGCAACAAGTGCTGATTTGACTTGCTGGAAATAAGGATCTGATTCCAAGGCATCTTTCACCTCATCCTTAAACTGAGTTCTTAACGTTATAAGAGCAGAGATATGCTTCCTTCGACTCAAAGCATCTGCTACCCGATTTTCCTTGCCCTTAATGTAGCTTATATCGAAGTCATACTGAGACAGAAATTCTAACCATCTTCGCTGCCTTGCATTCAGATTTGGCTGAGTGAAAATATACTTCAGCCCTAGATGGTCTGTTTTTAACTCGAAGGGCTTGCCTAAAAGATAATGCCTCCACATTTGAAGTGCATGAACAATGGCAGCGAGCTCAAGATCGTGTGGAGCATAGTTCTGTTCATGTAACTTAAGCTTTCTGCTTTCATAAGCGATGACATGGTTATTCTGTAACAGAATACCTCCAAGGCCTTCTCCTGAGGCGTCTGTTACAACCATAAAATCTCCATTTGGATCAGGTACAGTCAAAATAGGTGCTGTAGTTAACTGTTCCTTTAACTTTTTAAAGGCAGATTCACATTTGTCTGTCCAGACAAATTTCTTTTCTTTCTTTTGCAATGAAGTGATTGGGGCAGCAATTTTTGAAAAGTCCTTAACGAACTTTCGATAATATCCAGCCAAGCCCATGAAGCTCCTCACTTCGTGCACGTTCTTAGGCGCAGGCCACTCAGTTATAGCTGTGATCTTTGAAGGGTCAACAACTATCCCATTTTTTCTTATAACGTGTCCCAAATAATGCACTTCTGCATCATAAAAGGAACATTTGGACAGTTTTCCATACAACTTCCTCTTTCTTAAGATTTCCAGCACTATCCTGAGATGTTCTTGGTGCTCTTTGACATTTTTAGAGTATATAAGAATGTCATCTAAGAATACAAGCACAAACTTGTCTAAGTATTCTTGAAAAATATTGTTCATTAGATTCATGAAGGCGGCAGGTGCATTAGTCAGCCCAAAAGGCAACACCGTGAATTCATAATGCCCGTACCTCGTTCTAAAAGCTATTTTATGAATATCTTCTTCCTTTATTCTCGATTGATGGTACCACGATCGCAGATCTATTTTTGAATAAACTCGATGCTCATTGCATCCGATCAAAGCAGATCATCAATCCTAGGAAGTGGGTATCGATTTTTAATAGTTGCTTTGTTCAGCATTCTGTAATCAATGCACAGCCTCAAAGTGCCATCCTTTTTCTTTACAAAAATTACCGGTGCTCCCCAAGGTGAGACGCTCGGTCTGATCAGCCCCTTAGTCAGAAGTTCTTGTAACTGAGCCTTCAGCTCTACCAATTCAATGGTAGTCATTCTATAAGGTGCCTTAGATATGGGTTCCGTTCCTGGTTTGATCTCTATTGCGAAGTCAAACTCACGTTTGGGCGGAAGACCTGGCAATTCCTCGGAAACACATCACGGAAATCCCTCAACAATGGATATCTTTCCATGAAATCATTATCCTCTTCCGCATTTTCCATCACTTTTACCGCATACAAAGTGCAGCCTCTGTTTTTAGCCCTCTTTAGTTGCATAGCCATCAGTTTCCTAACTGCAACTTCCCGTTTTACACCTTGAATGACTGCTGCTTTTTGCAGGTCATCAAAGCAATAGATTTGTTTTTCATAACAGTCGACCTTTGCCTTATGTTCAGCCAACCAGTTAACTCCAATAATGATATCATATGATCCTAGAGGAGTGACATACAAGTCAACTTCGGTGGAGAAACCAGGCAGATCAAGAATTGCCCCAAAAAGGCACATTTCGACTGTATGGACAACATTATTCCCATAATGCACTGTCCATGTTTTATCCATTCTTGCAGCCTTTCTTTTTAATTTCATAGCAAGTTTAGCAGAAATAAAACATTCTGTAGCTCCAGTATCAAAAAGTATAACTACAGGTGTACCGAATAACTTACCCGTAACTTCTATGGGCGTCACTTGCTTTTCAGCTTGTCTGTTAGCCACTGCAGCATGTATCCTATGCTGTTGTCCGTGATCATCCTTCTTCAGAGGATAGTGATTCGCATAGTGGTCCTTTCCATAGTTGAAGCATCCTCCAGCTGGCCCTTTTCTAGGCTCAAATTTGTTACCAGCCTTAAAGTTATCATTCTGGCTTCCATAGGACTTTTGTCCAATGCCATTAACTTTTGTGAAGCTGTTCCACACGCTATTTACAGGTCTGTTCATCACAGGTTTCTTGTTGTTATCTACAACAATTTTGTTTTTCACACCAAACCTTTTCCAAGGTCCCCTTTTTGGTGCAAGAGACGAAGAAGGATTGGGAATCTTCTTCCTTATCTCTTCCCTGTGAGCAGATATTGCCCTCAATTTCTATTCCTGTCTGATTGCCTTTTCGACAACTCCATCCATGGTGGTTGGGCCGTGGACATCCACTTCGCCACCAATGATGGGATTCAGTCCCATTATGAATTTCCATATTCTGAACTTCTCGTCAGCTTGGTACTGCGGCACATACTTAAGGAGTTTAGTAAACCCTTCCCAGTATTCCGTCACCGACAGCCTTCCTTGCGACCAGTTCTGAAATTCAGTCATTTTCCTATCAAAATAGAGTTGAGGTAGCCATCGTTGCCTAAAATAACCCTTAAATTGATCCCAAGTTATGTCTGATTCGACAATATTCAGCTCAATCTTATGGTTGTCCCACCATGATGATGCTTCATGAGAAAGCTGATATGCTCCCCATATTGCTTTAGTCTCTTCAGAGAAGTTTCTTATTGCAAAGTATTTCTCCATTTCACTGAGCCAGTTCTCAGCTCCGTCCCCAAGAGTTGTTCCATCAAACTTTGGAGGACTTATTCTCTTTATATCATTTGTAAGTTCAGCTGCTAATCTTGCCCTTTTATTTTCAGGGGGATTAGGAGCAATTACATTATTATCATCAACACCCGGATTCCCTCCGTTGATGTTGTCCACAGGAGGCAGCTGATCATTTATTTCAGCTTCATTCCCCTCCTCTTCATTTCCCATTGACTGCTGTTCTAGTACAGTCAAACGATCCCTCGTATCAAGTAGGGCAGCAAGGATTTCATCCAGCTTTTGGGTAGTTGCTGCTTCTCCACCCTGTAACGGGTTATTCGCAGCATTCCCTCTTGTCCTGACCATTTTCTGTTCAATAAGAAAATGTAAACCTTATTAATATCATGGACTCATTAGGTCCAAGAGCTGCAACCTTCACTCGATGCAAGATGTAACATCCCCATTTAAGATACCAGAACAAGGAATTTTTTTTTATAACGTTCTCTGTTATGAATTATAAAAATTCAAACACACATTCAAGTTTTAATAATTGTTCTCTGCCCAAACAACACAGTTTGGATCACACAATTTCTTTTAAAACAAATGTTCCCTGTTCGCATATTTACAATATGGAACACACATTCAATGCCATTCAATCTTATAACAGATTCTATATGCTGCTGTAAATGACTCGAGGAACTGCCGATCTTCCATTTTCATGGCTCGGAGTTTCAACGATCCTTCATTTCATGACTTGGCAACAACCGATCCTTCATGTTCATTTATGCATAGTATATTATATATACTGTTCTCATACCGTTCCCGGTTATCAAAGTGATCCATTTAAGAAGCCTATCTGAATATCTGATTCCGATATTCATCTGACATCCTGCATCTTAAATTAAGTGATAAGGACAACGCAACCAGCAATTGCGATACTTTGGCCAAATATTTTCACATGCTTTGCATGATCATATTCCTGGATGTGATACACATCAATGGAATACGTCCTTCACCTCACTTCACCTGTTATCTAGAATGGTCTTTCCTGGTTCCTACCAGTCCTCTTCGTTTAAGGTCAGTTTTAAACTTCCAATTCCAACTAGTAATATGAACGGGTATAGGAAGGCACTCCTGGTAACTAAAGATACGCAGACATACGGTGTCGTTTCCCCATGACTCCATGTGTCTAGTTATCTTTAGTATTCCAGAGTCACTCCGTGTACCAGATCATACTCCTATCCCCTGCTACGAGTTTCACATTCAGCCTATGTATTCTTGATGTTTTAATTCGGGAGGGCATTGCAATATGTCAGCTGCAACATTGTGTCGTCATGAAGACCCCGTCTTCATGGAGACACCTTGCTGTAGCTGGCGTATGCCAATGTCCTGCAGAATTCTCCCATCGAGAATACACATCCTGCTCAAGTGATTTGGATACGATTTAATAATTAAAATCAACTTTCAGCATCCACGCTGATCCCTTGATCCTCGTTTCCGTTACAGTTGTATAGGGCTAAGAGGGACTAAATCCGTCCATTATCTTGCAATGCATCTTCTCCTTCATGTCGAAGGGCTGCATTTCCCTACTTGGTTCTCTTCTTAATCATTGGATTAAGCAGTCGATCGACGGACGTGATAAGTTTAACCTATTAAACTTAGCCAAGATTTTCCCAACTGCAACTAAATTCAGAATTCTAGCTTATTAGACGTCATTCATACGAGGTCTAAATTCCGAGAAATGTATTCATTTGTTCTCCTTAATGTTATATAGTTAAGGTCCATTAGTTGTGGATATACTTATCCTATATCCTTTATTCTGAATTCAGCATACGAGATCATTAATGGAGTTCGAAAGCGAAGTTCGATTATTCCAAAGTTAATTGATATTCCTTAGCTCCTAAGCTAATCCACGAATACCTTTCGATTATGGAATCATATTCTTCCTAATCTGTTTCATGTCAATTAAAAATTCATCTTTACCCAAGTATGAACTAATTGCATTTTTCAACTTAAAATTTACATGTAGGTAAGAATAGAGATTAGTTTCCATTTAACATCCATCCAAGGACAATGAAACAAATCTAAATTAAGAAATAACATTATATTTCCAATTTAGTCAACAATATCAAAGCGATATAATTATTAAAATATCACACTTATTCCCAAGTAGTTTACTAGCACATTATGAGATGTAAGAATGGATGCTCCACCGATACATCCACCCCTGGACCATGGACTCACAAGAAAGAAAGAGAAGAAGTTAACTTTACTTTGATGAGTAGAGTTATTGAAACGATGATCCCTCTACGGTCAGAATCCCTACATTCAAAAGCTTGAAAAGATGCCATGGATTTTGAATATAAATTAGTGATGAAGAATAACACTTGGAAGCTTGTTAATCTTCCACCAGGAAAGAAACCCATTGGATGCATATGGATATTTAAAACAAAGTACAAAGTAGATGGGATAGTGGAAAAGTATAAAGCAAGACTAGTAGCAAAGGGGTATGCACAAAAAGAAGGCATATACTACGAGGAGACATTTGCTTCCATAGCTAAGATAAAAACAATCGAATGATCTTTTCTCTAGCTATTCAATTTCATTGGAAAGTCCATTGGATGGACGTAAAACCGCCTTCCTAAACAAAGATTTACAAGAAGAAGGATACATGACTCAACCTTTGTGATATGTAGTACTGGTCAAGAAGCAAAGGTATGCAAACTCAGAAATATCGGTATGGCCTTAAACAGCACCCCTAGCATGGTACATCAAGATTGATGAGCATCTTGTACAACATGGATTTGTTAGAAATCCATACGGTCCCAATCTTTACCTCAAAAATCAAGGGGGGGGAGATTATGATTGTTGTTGTCTATTTTGATGATCTTGTCATCACTTTGGCGGTTCAATGAAGATGATTGATGAAAATAAGAAAGATCTTAATCAATCATTTGACATGACCGATCTCGAGCTAATGCACTATTATCTTGGATTGGAAGTATGGTAGAAAGAGAATCACATATTTGTTTCTCAAATGAAATATACCAAGACAACGCTCAAGAAATTTAGGATGATGGATTACACACCAATTGCTACACCTATGGAGAACAGTTGCAATTATCTCATTCAGATCCATCTCCTGAGGTAAATGCCACTCTCTATCGGTAGTTGATTGGGAGTCTCATTTACTTGACCTACACTAGACCAGATATCAGCTTTGCAGTGAGCTATCTATCCAGGTTCATGTAGGAACCCAAAGTTTGTCATTAGAAAGTAACAAGGTGTATTTTGAGATATCTCAAAGGATCAGTGGATCTTGGTCTAGAATACAAGAAGAATGATAACTTCTTCTTGACTAGATATTTGATTTAGATCATGCATGTAACATTGACGATAGAACATCCAATTCTGGATTTGTATTCTTTATGGGATCTGGACCAATATCGCGGGAAGTAAGAAACAACACTTAATTTTCGCTCTTCCATAGAAGTCGAGTATCATTTTGCAAGAGAAGCTTTCTGAAGCGATTTGGCTATGTCGCATACTAGAAGGACTTGGAATACCACATGACAAACCGACCACCATGTATGTTGATAATGAAGGTGTTCTCAAACTTGTTTGTAATCTAGTGTTTCATGAAATAACAAAGCACATTGAGGTATATGTTCATTTCATACGCGAGCATGTGTTGAAGCACAACATCCAACTTCAATTTTGTCCAACAGCTGAACAATGAGCAGATATCTTCACGAAGTCACTTACACGTGACAAGTTCGAGTTGTTCAGAGAATTCCTCTCCTCATCCCTTGAGACAATGCACAATTAAGGGGGGGAATGTTAGGATAAAATATTATTATTATCCTAATTAATTATGCATTGCATATTAGTTAGGTTATTTATTAATATTATATGGTTATATTAATTATAACCATCTTATTGTTTGTATTTGAACAATACGGGAGCTGTTATATTGTTTTAACAATATAATTGTTTGGTTGTATTTTTGTGCTTCCCGGATGTAATATTGGAAGTTGTTGTGAGTTTGGTTTTACCTATGCAACCTATTTGTTTGTTCTGCACATGGCTGTTCAATTCCTATAAGAATTGCAGCACTCCATTGTAATGATGGTTGATTGAGATTAATAAAGTTAATCAAGCTTCAGCCCCTATTTCTCAATTTACAAATAATGATTTCTTATTGGAGATTTGTGGAGTTAGTACTTTGTCTGCATGTAAATGGATAGTAGGGACATACACACTAAATGAGTTAACGTCATGTGTTTGTGAGCAACTTCTTTTTGGGAAACATTGTATTCCTTACAATACTAAAACTTTGTATTCCGTATGTTAGACTAAAGTGGGAATATATTTTGTAATATATTAGAATCACATTCACAGGTTTGATTCCATTCCACTCATTTTCTATATAGATAACTTTATATTTCTAACATATAATTAATACAAGCACATTTTATAATAATTTTTAAAAAATATGTTTTCCTATAATTATGAGTTTATAAATGTTATGGGTAAATATTAAATTTGAATAAATCACTTAATAAATTGATTAGTGTATTATGAATAGATAGATTTCAATCTATTTGAAATATAAATATCTATAAACATTTGATTAGGGTTAAAATGGATGTAGAATAGTAAATAACATTTGATTAGTTTTCAAAACCAAATCAATAAAGAAATATCTAGTACATAGGGTTTAGATTTATCATGTTCGTAGGAGTGACAAGAAGATGATCATACAAGATAGAGTTTAGATTTATCATGTTCATGGGAAGTGATAAGAAGATGATCATCCAAATCTTATAGTACAATTGATTTTTATGAGACATAGGAACAATAGAAAACTTACATTTATGAGAACAAAAAAGTGTATAATGTACACTTAACATTTCAAGCATACTTAAACTACACACTTCACATTCCAAGTAATATTGTGCACTTTAATTCAAAATATGTTATTACGAGTAGATTGTCTAGAAATGAGGGGTCCAAAACTCTATCAAGTTTCTAAAACTTTATTATAATCAATGGTAAAATGTATTTCTTTAGCTTTCCCTAAAAGGGATGCCGGAGTTTAAACCATAAGGAAATAATAAAATGTTTTGGGATTTTCATTTTATTAGATAGACTAATATTTCTTGATATTTAACAAGTCCATCAATATCATATAGTATTGCGAGTGACATTCCAATATCTGTTATAGGTTATTCACTAAAAAACCATTGTAATGTATATCTAGTAGGAAAATTACATGCTTCAATGAGTACTTGAATTCTCTAGAATTAACTCATTTTCAAACAATACTGAATTTCTATATTATGTAGATTAAGTAGGGTACATGTGCATCTATAGATGAGTTGAACTCATATTAGAACACTATTGACACACAAATAAACAAACTGATATATAACTATAAAAAATGTGAATAAGGTAGACCAAGGGTCACATGGATAAATTTCGAAGAGAAGCGGGACTCTTTTCTCATAACCATGCATTTTACCAAAAATGTTGGACTTACGTTCCTTGTTAAGTGCAATCGACCTAACAAAAGTCTTATAACTACACAAGATAATTAGAAAAATAAATAAACAATCAAAGGAGGGCCATGTGAATACCATAAATGATTGGAAATGATAATTGCACCAATACAATCCTAAATTGGACAAATTATCATAACCCATACTTAGTGAATTTGACATGAATATTTAAATATTTTTAGACCTAGTTAATTTTTTCTTTTTTAACTAGACTTCATTGATTGGATTAAAATAACCTCGAAGACATTTCATTTGAGGGTTATGAATATTTTAGAAAATCATTTCCATTACGCATTTGGTACCTAAATATAGTTTTAACATAAATGAATTTTAATAATCTAAACTTGCTATAAAATATATAAACATTAGTAATTTTAAAAATATAATCCATAGAAACACATTTTAATACTTTGGAAAACATATTTAATCCATTGCAAAACATATTTAATATTTAAGGTCGTGTGAATCAACATTTGACAAAAATTAAATATTTATATAGGTTTTTTCAAACATGTCATAAGTTTTTAGTACAAAACATATAAAAGAAGTAACTATTTTTTTTTTTTGTTTTTAGCAACAAACTTGGAGTTGCTTCCATGTGCAATCTTTTACACATTTTTGGATCTATTGCCGGTTTATGACGGGAACTCTCATCTTCCCGGCTTATGGGGAGGCTCATACTTCTGTGCTTCCTCCATCGTGTCATAATATAGACCATATCTCTGTGAATGGGAACCTATAGTGCGGAACTTATAAAAATAAATAACTGAAGTTTCCAGTAAATTGAGTCGGTCTTTAACCATGGCTGCAATTTCCAGTTTGACGGCTTATTTTGTTGATGGTGGTCTATGTAGACCATAAATGTGGACCTCTTAAAAGATTCCTCCCTTTGAAATTTGGGAATAGTCAATGTTATCCCAATGGGATTCAGAGGAATACAACTTCATGTATTCATTTTCACCACTCAGAAGAGAAACTAAATACAAAAACACACATGCAAATAGAAATAAATAATTAATGCTAATACGATAAATGAAAAATCTAATATACATCATCCAAAATGATAAAATAATCACAATACCAGAAAGCTAATATCCTTGACAAATTCAATTATCAATAAATGTCAACAACTATCCTTCACTCAAAATACACCCTCCCATAATATCACAACCATTCATTGCAAAAATGGTTGCGATATTAAGGAGGGTGCATTTATGAGTGGAGGGTCGGAAAAGGTGACTTAAAAACCTACGAGACACCTTTTTACTTAGCTCCTTCAGCCATCCCATATCCAATTTTTCCTACTCCTAGTGCATCTTCTCCTATTCATGATGGCTCATTACCCTTGACACCACTATGGTATATGGAGCTCTTGCTCCTTTTATGTAACATTTTACACATTCATCCAAGTTTCCTTCACACATGGCTACTACTCATAGACCTCGTAACATATATAGATCTCATATCCCATCGACAAGGGTAGCTCATATGCTTCACATGCTCCATCTAGACATATTTTGTACTCTATTTCTCTACATGCTTGGTCTAGAACAATCTCATATACTTGGCCTCATACACTCTCTCGTGACCATTAGACGTAGATCATGTTCACATGTGTAGTTATTTTATATCAGCTATTTGTTAGCCCCACGTTAGCCCTTACCTAGCTTTATTATTTCATAGATCATTTGTCATTCATATTTGGGGGCATCTGTAGTGCCCACATTTTACCCACACAATGTCAACAGTAAAATACCTAGATAATTTTTTTGACTTACATTGCTCACTACACACAACACAACACGGGCTCCAAGTACAAAAACTCGACTCACAACGACACTCACATAAGTCATCAAATCACATAGACACATGCCAACACCATATACCTGTTTATACCACACCTTTCCAAATGAATGAGTACTATCAATGACCCAACCACAAGACAAATGACTCCCGGATTGACAACACACAACACATCATTTCTTAAATTGCGTCCTAAGTTCATTCCACATTTAATTTACAGTTCGACCATTTCAAGTTGGCTTTCTTTATGCATCACGGGAATTTCCATAACTTACTTGCTCAATTGGCACAATTCAAATCACATATAAAGTATTCAATTATCTTGTTCTTATGTCACGAATATGCTTCTCAAGCGTTTATTTAATGTTTAAAATTTACTCTTACTACACAAGAGAATCTAACGTGATGTCAAGATGAGATCTTGGGATTAAGGAAGACATAGGTTTGAAGTAGCTTTTTTTTTTTCCAAAAACATCCATCGATCATGGAATAGTTATTTCGCTACCATGGTTGTTAAAGTTCAATAACTTATGGACTTCCATTTATATTTATATATCTTTTGTTTTCTCGAAGTTTGGTCACACCAAGGCAATTTATATTCTTTGTAACACATGAAGATGTTTAAATTAAGTCATAAGGACTCCCAGTGACATTATTCCTAACCTCAAATTTTGGTTTTACTCTCATATGATTTACTTTTGCGTCGCACTAGGGTCTCATTATTACCATCATTTTAAACATAAGAGTTATGAAAGTACTTATCTGACATATTAAAGAAGCACATGGTTAAGCTTAATTCCAGTTTCACCTAGGGCTTCAATCTCTATTATAGGTGTGATTAAGGTTAAAATGTATTTACCCTATAATCCTTTCGTGAAAGATCAAGGCACTAAATTTTCACAAGCCCAAGACAAGACATTTATCTATGAGGGACAAAAGGGTTCACTAACGAGAATGCAAGACATAGAACAACTATATCGCGATCTTCATTTAGGTCATTTGGATCCAACAGGGATTTCATTCACTGATGAAGTTAATTTCTAGATCTAATTTTGTAAGGCCGGAAATTCAATAGGATACTGAGGGGGTGATATCTCTACCTACTCCACAGATGGGAAGGTTACACCACTTAGTCATTCCTTCTAACAAGGACTCATAAGGTGACTTCCAAGGTGGTCTTCACCACTCGGCTGGTGTCGGACCTGAAGAGAGGACATTCTTCTCACGATTACCAAAACTAGAAGGAAACCGCATACTCTAGATAAAGTTGGACCATGTCATTCCTAAAATATGGGTTCACGACAATGTCACTAAACCTAATGACTATGATGGTAACTCCAACTAGGGGTTTTATTTACCTAACCTAGGAGGTCTCATCGAGTGCAAAGTTTAAGGTCGTTCTACGGTTTTAAATTTCTTATATGGTAAAAAGAGGATCACACATGTAGGAAAGCTATGCATGAATATTTTATTAAGGTTGAGTGTTCCCATTAAAACTCTTTATTATGTTTGCAAGGTAAGAAGATAACCCAGTAAATTAATTTAATCGTTTATTGAATACTGAGAAAGTACTACAATATATTAACTTCAATTTCAATTTACTATATATAAATCAAACCCTTTTTGCCATACACAACTAAGAAACAAATTGAACCGGTGATTTGATGCACATTTCCTAAGTTATCCCTAAAACTAGCATCTCATGCATATTAACAAATTTCAATTATAACTTTTCTGTAACAAGAGACTACATTAGACAGTTATTCATTTTACAATGACCTATAAAAATTACAATAATAATAATTAAATTACACATCACCTTTTTCATTGTCATTCTTCCATCCTGCAAAACCCACGTGAGCATGATATCAATGATAAATCGTTGGCATGGCATCCACCCTAATCAATCATAATTATCATTTTTCAGTTTCCCATTTACATTTGACAATAATTACAATTTGCAATCGAAATAAAAAGGTCTAGAAACATGTATTCATTGCATTTCATTTTTCTTCATTTTGTAACCCAGGAGAGAGAAAGAGAAGGGAAGAGAGAGAAAACACCATTTTGTCAAAAGTTTTATTTCACACAACAGATACACAAAAGGGTTTTAAACAATTATTTACATGTGTTAAAAGTTTCCAGGGTGGTTTGGAAACCCTACGAGGGTCATGACTTTCTATTTTTATATTTTCTTACTAACTACAAAAACGTACAAAACGTGCTCGGAGGCTAAGAAACCACTTCCAAAAGTTATCTTCCGATGAGAACGCCCTCCACGATCAACTTTCTACGTGTCCCCAGATATACCAAGAGTTCATAGCAACTAACGGAATTGAAAAAGAGCGAACGGTTTGCGTTTGGCGGCTAGTTCTCTGAGCCACTGGTCGTAGTTCACCCAGTTGTAAAATGACAAAAGTTAGCTCGAGGGCCCAGAAAACCGTGTCCATAACTGATGTTTGATGGAGAAGCACGCAACGAGACATCTCCTACTAGTTCCCCTATATAAGGAGAATTCATCAGAGTCGACGGGACTGAGAACTAGTAAACCATTTTCAAATGGTGACAAGTTTTTTGGGCGACAAGATGAAATTGGTCTAGTTTGACCTCGTCAAACTGTGACCTGGAGGCCTACAAAATGGCTTCGCCAAACTATCCTGAAAAGTGCTCTTTCCTATACTAAATGTTCCAGGAAATTGTCTAGTATAAACACTAGAGGTTTGCGAAGATGGGACGTAATTTCTCCATCTAGGTTTCAAATGACGATTCAAAACGAAAGCCAACTTTCTAGATTTAACAGCTTTCTACTGCTGTAAACTAGTGTAATAGGGCTCCTATAAGAGCGTCAAAAGGATGTCATATGTTCATTTTGGGTCAAACCAAAGGTCAAGGTGACTCCTCGTATACCAAGGTACACGAATGAAACTTCACATCTCGTTTCCAGAGTTGCGAAGGGTACTTAGTGAGTCTTCAAAAATTGCAAAATTTAACTATTTAAAACAAGGAGAAGGTCAACTTTATCAATGGGAAGTCAAATTCATCTGGTCGATAAAACAATATTGGAGCGATCAAGAAGGGTAAGAGTTTTCTAAATCATCTCGAAGTGAGGGTGATAGTTCATGTTTTAAAGTAGGTGAGTTATAATGACGTCGTGAGTTACGACACGAAAATTTATTGTTTTGCAACGAGTTGAAGGGACATTTAACTGTATTAAAATTCCTAATAATTTAAAATTCTATTTAGTTGCAAAAGAGAACTAAAACATGAGAATTATGAGAGGTAAGGGAAGAAGAACCATGCTTGGAAACGATGAGCGAAATGGTACTGAGGGCTCCAAGTAGTTTAACCTCGCGATTCGTTGAGACCACCATTATTGCCATTTGATGCCGGAGTAGTCACGTGCAAACCAAGCCATTTGTTGTGTACCCATGTCTCATTGAAAAGAACCATTTTTTTTTCAAGAAGTCATCCCGATCCTAGAGACCACATTTTCTATGTCAATAGATCACACGCCTTTCAACAAAAATCCATTTTTGTGCATACGAATACTTTGAGGAATGGCTTTCAAATACAATGCATAAGAAGCATTAATTAATGGTTCTATGAGCAGTCCGATGAAGCTTGCACTTGGAAGAGGTGAGGCAATAATTCTTGGCGTGATTCTACAATAGGCACTCATGCCATCGAAGTATTTACAACCCTCATGCACTGAACTTGCCTGGCTACATGCTAATTAAACAAAAAAAAGCTTACATGGTCAGGGTATGTTCCATAAGACCACATCTCTTTGAGGCATTCTGTCATGCAGTCCAAACACCTTTTAACCAGACCCATTTCTTTGCACATCTGTCATCATTGCAGTCCAGGAGACCACATACCTTTCAGGTATTCTGTCGAACAGTTCACAGGATTCCACATATTGCATATGTATTTGCCAGGGTGCTTGGAACTAAAACATTCAAAAATACCTTCTCCATAATGCTTTGATGGATGTGCATACTCTGTTTCAAAGCTTCCATTTTGACAGCGGCTGGGAGGTTGCTAGAAAAAGTTGTGGAGTCTAGCTTTACACGTACCACATGCATTTGCTTGGAAGTTTCCAAGGCCTTTTCAACAAACTCATTTATGCATATCCTACCATCGTGGCATTCCATGAGCCCGCATCTATTTGAGGCATTCTGTCAACAGTTCACACGCCTCTTCTACACATCTGTTTTGTGCATACAGGTCTACCAGGGTAGTAACAACTACAACATCTGACAATATTCCTCTCTCCATTACATTCTAAATATGCCAAAACACCCACATATGCGTTGAAACCAAGGATAGACTGGTCAATGTCTCTCATAGCTGACAGTAAGAAGAAGACCATGCAAACGTGCAGATCAAGAGCAGGTGAGAGCAAATAGAAAGGTTTCATTTGGATTCCAGATCCCCTGCTGTGCATAGCCTCATCTGCAACAGCTGACCAGTCTTCCTCTTCTGGTTCTTCATTAGACAACAACACCATGATGTAACTGTTGTCCTTGGATCAAGAAAAGGGAGAATGGTGAAAAATAGCCTTGGTGGGTGTGCAAACAGGTTCAGAGTCCCCCCTTCCTTCCATGGTGGTGGCGTTGACTTCCTTCACAAAAAGACAGAACAATTTCCAAACGAGCCTCTTTTGCCCTAAACCGCCCCTTCCTAATTATTTATTTTTATTTCTTTTATTTTATTTAACATTATCATTATTCTAAATTCATTTTAACTCATTTCATTCATTTTGACAAACTATTTCATTATTAAAATAATTTAATATGTTTTTTTATTATCACTATTATATTTTATTTTGTTGGAACACGTTTATAGACAAGGTGGAGTAGAATGAATGTTGCGTGAGGATGGATTTTTCTACTACGCCAACGAGGAGATAGGATGGGCACTACAACATCCTAATTCTCCCACACCATCCAATGACGTAATATTTTCTTGGTTCATACTTGTTTGTTGAGATAATTCCTACATGAACATCACTTGGAAAAAACACATTGGAGAGAATCCTTTTTCTCCCTTCTAGCTATTTTCTTTCACATATATACATTTAAAAATACAATAAGATTATCCTAGATATTAATTTGATGCATTCTTCCTTACTTATACTACTCTATATTGCACCTTTGTTTATCATGTTACTATGGTTCATAACATGCTTTATCTTTTTGTATACAAATATGTGCATTCACATGGTATCTTGAGGTGAATGCATGTCACTTACACGTTGTTCTACAATGTATGATACTTGGCTCTGTCCATTAACAATCACAGTGAGACTCCTAGAGGAATATACCTTTTCTCAATAACTATTCGGTTCTATCATTACAATATTGCACATTTTTAATTCCTATATTCATATATTACATTGTAACATACTATTTATCTTTACTAGCATGCTAATGGGTGCTTCATGGGTAGAATTTACCTTGCAAAAATACTTGCAATAATGTTTGTTTGATTTACTTGTATCTTGTTTACTATTATTTGTGGGATAAGCCCTATGATTATTTGCTTTTTTTGCACAATCCTTGATGAATATGATTATATTCGACATCCAAAGTGGTGTCCCATGTATAAAATAAGCTACTTGTTGATTATTCGATTGTTATTTTCTATATGCCTTTACTAGTTTTTATTTCAAGGTGTTTATTACTTTCTTGTCACTAACACTTGCATACTAGATTTTTTTCCTTGTTTTACGTACGACATGTTAACTACCATGCGTAATCCATTTACCCTTTAGGATTCCCAAATCATATGTGCACATAAATTTTATCCTTCCTTGTTTGGGATCTATTGTCGCCATCAAAATTCCCCTCTTTTTGAGGTCAAGCATTGAAAATTTTGAGTCGGTTGTTTCACCGTTTTCTTTACCTTTTCAAAATGACGAAACAGAGATAATGGTAAGGGCTAAGGAGGAATACCTATTTAATGCTAGTCGGTTGATGGTTGTTTGCGTGCGTTCGACTTCTTGATCCACATCGAATGTGAGAGCTTCCTTTTGGCTAGGAGGAACTACGTATAATAGAAAACAAGACCACCAAAAGATAGTTAAATAATATATGACAGTGGACCGCCTAGTGTATGCTAGTTAGGAAGTGTGATACTTCCTGAGCATTTGTCAATGCCTTTGTTTAAAACAAGTTAATGCAAGAAAGAAACAAATTCCTACTATAGTTGATATGATTTAGGTATCTCATTCAAGTACAATAAGCAAATCCAATCACAACAGGCTAGGCTATAGTTGGATCTGAGAGGTGAGGGGTCTGTCAATGTTCGGGGTAGTCGGTGGTCGATTATGGATTATTTAGGTCAAGCGTGTGTTGGTACCCAAATTGATTCTCCCTCAGAATCTTAGTAGCATCACAGGTTTGACAAGAAGCTTAGAGACAAGCAAATCATGTAGTGTGTCATTTTGTAGCTGGGGATGAAATGCAGCTTGCTCTTTGTCACTCAGATGTGGAGAAATGGGTAGCACCCTCAAGAGGATTTGACCTATCCTCACTACTTTATGGTTGTGCCTTTCAACTAGGGTGAGAGGACCCTTTTTGTAGCCTACTATTTGTGGAGGAGATGGAGATATCCTTCCTTGTGAAATTATTAAGAAGACCTTGAAGAAAATATGATCAATGCAACAAAACCTAACTCTCACGAGTTGTCACTCTAGATAATGGAGATATTTTCTAAGCAAGGTTCAGGCCACTAAAGACAATGAAAACCTGATTGTTTCTACATGTTTTGGTAGTAAAGATTATGCATTTGTATACACACATGACAAACATGGGTAGTATGGGTATGATTGGTTGTTTTTAAATGAATTTTTGGTGGGAGGTGAAGTAGGATAAAGTTGATTATACCAAACCCTTGAGAAATTTTACAAAAATGGAGAGCTTTGAAACAATAGAATGCTTTAGGATAGCTAGGATGTTCCTTTAACCATAATATGTGCTTCAATGGAGGCCCAGATAAGCACTTTCACACAAACTTCAAGGATCCAAAATGAAGGCTCAAATTGGAAAACTTAACTAAACATTATCAACCTCTGTTTCATCACGCCTAAGATACCCTCAAAGGCTAACAAATAATCTTATAGTCATGCTAGGAGTCACAATGATTTTAAATTTGTTTATTTCATTATCAAATGAAAGCTCTTATGATAAATGAAATTGCAAATGCCACCAAACTATCACAAGGATAAGATCTTGTGTGATTCACAAAGATTTCAATGTAAGATTGTAATGGGAACAAGAAAACTACTTGCAGACATTCAGGAATGAAGAAAACACAAATTTTACCCAAAAATAACGCAGTTAACTCAAATTTGATTAAATTTATCAGTAGGGGAAAGTTTCTTGAACAATCTCATAGCTTGTCAATGGCTGTACACTCGCAACCACCTTGACACAATAGAATTTAACGCAAAGGAGATAAATAGGTTTCTTCAGATGATTTCTCAAAAGGATGGGCTCTATCAAGCTTTTCTCTTAGAAAATCAGTTCTGACTTCTAACACTCCAACCTTTCAACCTTCCAACCATTTGCACAAAAAATTCATGTAATTTATAACAATTTACAACAGAGTTTTCCCCAAAATCCAAACATTGAGTGCACCAATGCTCGCCATGATCCCAATCGCGATTCCTAGAATCAGATTTGTAAAAAGTTGTTAGGTGCTTAGGGGTGGATCTCTTTGAACATCTCCTAAAATCAATTCCTTCTTCTGGTTGACCACTCTTCCCTCTACTCACGAACCACTTCCGCCCCTAATCTATCAAATTTGGTTCTTTGCGTGCTCGGGAAGGAGAAACGAAAAACCAGATCAAGCCCAGAGGTCAGATATCATCTTAATGGAAAAATACATCCCCAGATATTCCTCACCAAACTTAGATATCAAATCAACTCCCCTTCCATGTTTGGCATGTAATAAATATCGGGAATCATGAAGACTCACATCTCCGAGAGCTCGGAGTGAAAATGGCGGAAAAATCGAGATATAGATGCACAAGCGCCATTGATTTTTATTTTGAATTGGACCATCCATGTGGGAGATCCCTTTTAAAGTGGGCCAGCGGGTTCCCTTTTTCCTTTTACAAATTTTGGGAAAATGTAAATTTTTCACATTTTGCTCTGCACCTCCGCCCTTGAAAAATGGGCCTGACACGTGTCCTAAGGTGGGTCCCAAAGGAACCGTAGCCAAATTCTGCTATTTCACCTCTTTTTGGGAAAAGGAAAATTTTCCAAGTTTTCCCGTAGCTCTGCCCTTGAAAAATGGGCTTGACACATGTCCCAATGTGGGTCCCAGCGGAACCACGCTTCCTTTTACACTTTTAACTCCTTTTCCCACAAAAGGAAAATTTTCCAATTTTCCTCCGAAGGTCTGCACCTCCGCCGTTGACTAGAGCAAGCTTTGACCTTTCTCTATCGGGCCCGTAGGTCATTTTGATGATTTTAGTCTTTTGAATATCAAGGGCAAAAAATCCAAGTTGCCCCGATGGCTGCCTCCCGCCTCTTAACATTTTCAAAGCCAACCTTGACCTCCTTCTTATCGGGCTTGCGGGCCATTTTGAGATTTTAATCCTTTTGATAACAAGAGGAAAAAAATCCAAGTTTCCTTCGATGGTCCGCTTCCCCGCCCCTTTGAATTTTCAAACTGCCACGTGTCACAATGGCACATCTTGAGATGGTCCCCAAAAGTTGAGATCTTGAATGAGCGCGAGGCTTGCCACGTGTCGTTATGGTGCAACTTAAAAAATCTTAAGGATTTAAAATATTTTGGTGGGGGCGTGCTTCCATTTTATAATTTTACTCCATTTTTCCTAAAGGGAAAAATATCCAACTTGCCTTCGAAGGCTTGCATCTCCGCCTTTAAATTTTCCACGTGTCCTCCTCATGGGGGTCAAAGTAAGACTTTTTCCTTCTGCAACTTAAATTTTCTTTAACCAAATCCTAATGGGGTCATGCGGGGTGGGTTCAAACTTTTTGCCAAAGTAGCAAAACATAATAAGTTAAAAAAAAACCCGCCATGGCCAATCTAATTAGAAGAAGCCACGTAAGTACCAAAAGAACGAATTAGAATTAAACGGAGCTACGGGACCAAATTTTCCTTTTTTCCAAAAAAGTGATAAGTTAAAGCATTTACCTCTTATCCCCGACCAACCAAAAGAAGCCACGTGACCGCTGAATGTTGAGGAATAATTTTGATAGGAAAAATATGCCCACCAGACCATCAAAAATACAAAAATTCACCATTCATGCCCGGACCCGATTTTTTCGCTAAGGATGAAGATTTTTGAAACAAAACGAAGTGAATCATGGTTCCGAGCATCTTTCAACCATGGATTTGGATTCTCAAAGGCATAAAAATATAAATTGATCATTCTCAAGCTTCCATGGTTGGGGAAAAATAGAAAAATGGCAGAGCCCGTAGATTTTGAAGAAATTAGGGAAAAATGGTGCGAGATCAAGATGAGCACCAACATCGGCTCCGACTCGGGGATGGGCACTCCTGCGAGTGCCACAAGAAAAAAGGTAGAACAAGTGCCAAAATATCCATTGGGCAAAGGAGTCATCTTGCAAAGCACAAAACTAGAACCATCCCCAAAAATGAACCAAGAAACCAAGCAAAAGTAGGCCACCAGGGGCCAGAACGAAAAAAACACGAAAGATAGAAAACGAACCAACAAACTATACACTGTACAAATAATGAGCACCTTGATTATGGGGAATCAATCCAAGAAATGTTTCAAATACCTACCATTAATAAGAAATTTGAGCAATTCCCCATCCAAGTCCTTTAGGAAGAAGGTATGTTCATCGATTCTAATATCAATGGAGTAAGGGCCCATCCATAATGTGTCAAATTTTCCATGCTTGCCCTTATCTTCATGCCTGTTGTCCCATAACATCACAATATCTCCAACATTGAAAGCTCTTGGGGTGAAATTCTTGTCGAACAACTTCTTATGCTTTTCCCTGAACTTTACATGCCTTTGGTGGGATGCCCTCCTTTCTTCATCAAGTTCAAAAATCTAGTTAATGCGGGCATCATATGGACTTACCTCTTGATCTTCTAGTTTTTGAATGAACTGATATGAGGATAATTGCATATGTAGGGGCAGTAGAGGCTAAGTCCCATAAACTAACTCAAATGGAATCTTTCTAGTGGCTCTTTTAACAATAATTGGTCAGCCCTGGACAATAAACTTCATTTGCTCACCCCATTTTCTCTTGTTCAGCTCCAAGGTTCTTCTAATAATCTTTAGCAAATTTTTATTTCTGGACTTAGCTTGTCCATTTCCTTGGGGATTGTAATTATAAGCATATGTCAAGTTGATCCCATATTCTTTGCACACTGACACCAAGGGTTTAGCTCTAAAACTCATGGCATTGTTAGCAACAATTTTTACTGGCACCCCAAACCTGCAGATGATATGGTTCAAGTAATCAGTGGCTATAAGAATCCACTTATGGCCAGCACTTGAAGGGTCTGAAATCTCACCAATGAAATCCATTCCCCATTGCTTGAATGGGGCTGTAATTGATACATGTTGCAAAGGTAGGGAGCCTAAAGCATTTAGTCTTCCAGAGAAGTGCTGGCAACTCTCACATCTTCTAACCAAAAGAGTTATATCCTTGAAGAGAGTTGGCCACCAATAACCAGCCCTCAAGATATTGTGTCGTTGTGACTCTTCTAGCAAAATGCCCCCCACAAACTCCTCCATGAAGATCAACAATTATCTTGGGGGATTCCTCTTTAGTAATGCACCTTAAGATAAATCCCTCAAGGTTCTTCCAAGCTAACCCATAATTAGTAATGACATATTTTTGGGAAGCCAACTTAAGGGCTCTTTTCTAGTTCTTACTTAAATGCTTAGGGTAGTATAGATGTCTGAGATAAAAAATTACATCTTTGTACCACTCAAAACTCATCAATTTTTCAAAAACATATACCCTTCCTTCTTCTACCTCATTCACCTCAATAGTTTGGAAGTTCTCTCAGCCATAAGATTAGCCAGGCCCAAACCTCTCACCAACTTCATGGTTTGGATATCCATGTCATATTCTTGCAACTTGTTCACCCATCTGCATCTTTTGCTTGAGACCTCCATCTCTGATAAGATGTCTTTGACCATGGTGTGGGGAACATAAGCAAAAATTTTAGAGCTCAAAATGTAAGGCCTAAAGACCTTTATTGCTTTTACCAAGGAAAATGCTTGCTTCTCCATAATAGTGTATTTCAGCTCACCCCCTACAATTCCTTACTAAAAAAGGCAATTGGCCTCTCAGCCCCTTCATCATCTTTCTACAACAAGACATATGCAATAGTGTTTTCTGAAGCAAAAGAAAACAATTGGAAAGGCTTCTTATAATCTAGAGCTGCTAAAATAGTGGCATGCTTTAATGTCTCTTTGATCCCATTAAAAGCTTGAATGGCATCTTCCTCCCATTTGATGGTCTAGTCCTTCTTCAACATGTCAGTGATTGGAATGGTCAACTCAATAAAGTTTGATATGAATCTCCTAATAAATTTTATTTTCCCAAAGAAGGACTAAATCCCCTTCTTGGTTCTTGGAATTGGGAGTTTCTTTGATGGCCTCTACCCTTTCTGGATCAATCATTACCCCTTCTTGTGACACAATGTGACCAAGAAATTTTTCCTTCTGTACTCCGAAATGACACTTCTTTGGATTGAGTGAAATGCCATATTCTCTACATCTTATCAACATTTTCTCCAAGTGCTGCAAATGATCACTTCTCTTCTAGAGAACACAATTACATCATCTTGGTAGACAACAATAAAATCATTGATGTAACCAGCAAAAGCAACATCCATTTCTCTTTGAAAATTTGCTCCAACATTCATCAATCCAAAGGGAATCCTAACATATACATAAGTCCCACAAGGAGTGGTAAATGATATTTTAATTCTTTCTGATTCCTTCACCATAACTTGGTTATAACCAGAGAAACCATCCATGGTAGAAAGTAGCTCAGAACTAGTCACTAACTGCAACATGTTTTCCATGTTTGGTAAAGGATAATTATCCTTCATTGATGCTCTGTTCAGATTTCTAAAGTCCACACATAGCTTGATGTCACCATTCTTCTTTCTGATTGGTACTAGGTTTGCAACCCAAGAAGAATACCTTGTGGGTTGAATAATTCCTCCATCCCTCAGTTTCTTCAGTTCCTCTTGCATTTTAAGAGACAGGAGTGGATTTATTGGCCTCTGTTTTGCTCTGAATGGTTTTGCATTAGATTCCAAGGGAATCTCATGTTGAAACAAATCCTCTCTATATGCCTTTAGTTCGAGAATAAGTATAAGCCATGAAATCTTGATATTTCTTTAGAAATTAGACATAAGACCTCCTTATTGAGATTGCTTCCCAACCAAATCTTCCTTTGTTTCTCCATTGTGCAAGGTCATGCTCCTCAATATCCCTTAACACTGCTATGCATCTGTTTATAATGTGATCAACATTATCAAAGTTGGATTCAAGAGCAACCAACCCTCTAGGAATGGTATTAGTCTTTAGTTGGATGATGCCTTTGAAAAACAAGGTTTCTTTACCCTCTGTTACGCACACCATTGGCTCCCAATCAATATTTTGATCAGCAAACTCCCCTTTGTTTTGCAGAAATCTTCTAACTTGAGCATCATCATAAAAAAATTTCCAATGTTTAATGTTATCAGGTACAAATGGCCTAGTTAACACCTCAACATCATATTCACAATATGGGGACAATGTACAATTATCAAACCAAGATCCCAATACTGAAAGTTTGTCTATAAAATCATTGAACCTTCTATCATGATGCACAATATTGAATGAATCAAACATCTTAATGAGATCCCAAGTTGCATACTTGTATTGTTTCATTCACTGATTTTTTGTGGCATAAAGTTTTCTGACTTGCTTTACAATTAATTTTGAATCTCCTTGACAATGATGTCTTTAACACCATATTTCCAAGCAATCCTTAGACCTAACAACAAAGTGCCTCATACTCAGCAATGTTATTAGTGCACTCAAATTTGAGTTTGAAGGAAAAGAAAACTCTTCCTGACCTAAAGAGATCAAAACAACACCAACACCATTTCCGAACTTAGAGCAAGATCCATCAAAAATAAATTCCAAGGAGAGTCTGCTTGTTCAAGACATTTTCATTCTTCAATTTTGTGCTCTTTTCCATCAACAAATCCTACAAAGTTATCAGCATCAACACTTGTGTACAATACTTCATAAGATGCATTGTTGGGATCTTCAATAAGGTGCAAAATATTCTTTTCCCCATACAACTTGACAAGGCTTCCCTCAATTGGGATGGTGGCATAGGAAATATCCATTTGAACACTCCCACCAACACTTTGACCCATTTTATGGACAACAACATACCCCACTTGGTTTGGCGAGTCAACAATAACTACATCAAGCTTCAAATTCCTGCTTGGATAGGCTGCAAGTTCTACCACTAGACCTTTCACACATCCTACCACTGGAACCTCTCTATAATCCATGGTAGTGCACTTACCATATGATGTTGTTACCTTGATGTTCAGTTTATTCATAACTTCCAGAGGCATAACATTGCACGATGCCCCGAATTAAACATACGATTGTGTAAGCAGTATCTATCCTTAATGATCGGAGTGGCGAAGAATGGATCCAAATTTAGCTGAGAATCTACTAAGGATGTACCCAAATAAAACTCGGGTGGTTCATTTGGCTCTTATGATCTTTGGTGGTGCTTCTAGTTCTTCAATTATTAGAGGATTCTCCACAATATTTACATTGCTTGGGGTACTCTTCTCTTTTTTCAATACAAAATACTCAATGCCCTCTTCTTGTGCTCAGGAATCCTAAGCAACTCAATAATTGGAATTGAGATCTTGATCTGACTCAAGACTTGGGCAATATCATAAGGGACAAAATTTGGCAAGGTAGCATTGGAAGGAAAGTTGATACACTCATTAGATGACACATGATTTTTGACAGCTTGGGCATGAGGAGGGGTATGAGTTTTGTTTGGGACAACAAGGCCCTTGGCAGATGCATCTTTCTTAGGAGCCTCTTTAGGAATATTTGAAAGAAATGGAGTTTTTGGCTTGGCTTGAGGCCCTGTCCCTTTGACAACCCTACTTCTTGTGTTATATTCCTTCTCTTGGGCAACAACAACATTCATCAACAAATGCCTGTCCTCCTTAGATGGGATTCCTCCATCATACTTCTTTATCATCAAAGCTCTTAAATATTCAAAGTAATTATTGGGAAATTCAAAAGCTTGTACAATATCTACTTCTAAAGTATGAGAGGGAGGAAGAATAGGTACTTGGTGAATGCAATCCCAAAAATCAGTAGCAGTTCTAGCACTTATTACTTTAGTTGAATTTGCCCCTTCTTTGTGAGATTACAAAGAACTCCATCATGCATGCATCATCTTCATTATCATCATCAACTTATTCTTCTTCTTGTTGATCTTCCTCACATGGAGCATGGGGCATGAAACATCTGTCACACCAATCAATGACATCTGTCTCCTCCACAATAGAAACTTTGGAAGCCAAAGGATCAGGTACCATTCTGCATTTTCCCCGGCCTCGGGCTTGTTTATTTCCAAATATGACAGGCCCTTGCCTCTGTCATCAGATCTCTAATCATTTCTATAATGATTTGTAAACCTGTCTTGGACTTGTTGCTTGTCTTTTGACCTTATGAAATCGACCAATCCCTTTTCCTGTCTAGGCTAATTTGTATGATATTTCTTTTGTGACCCTTACCAAATTTTTCACAACTTCCTCCAAATTAGCAGCCTTACTTGTTTGAGGATTTTTCAGGTTAATTAGTTTTACACCCTCCCTTTTTGACTACGATGTGGAATCACTTTTAATGGCGGGTCTTGATTGACGAGGCTTTCCAATTGCCTTGATGTTGTTCTCTATTTGCAGAGCCATGGTGAAGGCCTACCTCAAATTAGTAGGGTTTTTGTCCCTCAAGTAGTAAGAAACTTTTTTATCAAATGCATCTAAATATTTGATCAAACATGATTCATCACATGGCCTTAAGCTAACAGAAATCTCCTCAAGGTCTTGTTAAACCTTGTGTTGAAATCATGTACTGACTCATTAGGATTCTTCTTGATGTTTTCAAATTCTGATAGAAGAAACCTAGGGTCAGTTCTATCACCATACTGCAATCTAAATGCATTGTTCATCTCTATCCAAGAATCAATGGAATTATCTGGCACTTTGCTTTATACCAGTACCTTGCATCTTCTTCCAAAGTATGGATAAACAATTTGATATATACATCCTCATGTTCAATCTCAAAGTCTTCCATCATATTGATAAAAAGCTTTAGATGTTGATCACCAGTTATAGCGTTGTTTCCTTGGAACTTTGGTAATCTATTTCTTACATCCTGGGGAACTACATTTGGATAACCAGCCATCCCTATAAAATTTATAGGACCAAAGGTGTTTACAACAAAAGGAGGTCTAGGTGGGGTAGGGCCATGTTGTTTTGAGGAGGTGACCCTGGAGGGGAGACAAATTGATAAGGGGTAGAGGGTCTTTGAAACATAGGAGTATAACTTTAAAAATGAATATCCCCTAAAGGCCTTTTTTCTTCGAAAACCCTATCAAATTCTGAAAAGATAAGGGAAGAATGAGAAGCAAACTTTTAAAAATAAAATGAAGCCTTCTCTCTAGTTGGAGAATTCAATTCCACAAAGAGACTACCTGATTTAGAAGCACTTGAATGCGCGGTGAGAGACTAGATGCGGATGTGAGATAAGGTGTTGCCTGCCGTGACAGCGGTTTGAGGAGGTGTGAAAACTAAGGATTGGCGACATGTTACCATGGTTGGCCTAATTGGGGTTAGGCACTCTGGGCATGTAGTCCGGTGTGGGTTCAAACTTTGTTTGCCAAAGTAGCCAAAAATAATGAAGTGAAACAAAACAAAGTGAAACCCGCCTGACTGATCAATTAGAAGAATTGATCATTTCGAGCTTACCAAGAAGTAGCAAATGGTGCGAGATCGAGACGAGCTAAGTTTGGTAGTTTGATGGTCTCCTCATCGATAGATGGGATTCGGTGACCAACACATTCCATCTAAGGAGTGTGAGATCACGATCACCCCGGAGGATGTATACAAGATCCTGTGGTTCCGATAGTGGGGACGAAAGTATATTCAATCTCTTCTTGAGGCATGTGAGGATTTGATGTTGATGGTATTTGGCGAGGGGTTGAAGTTGAGGTCCCCAATTGCTGCCCTAAGCTATGGAGAGATGTACCAGCACATTTCGGAGGAGACAAGGCTTATTGTGTTGTTGATGGAGGTAGTATACTACTTTGCACTTTGCTAGATGCGAGAGGGTGGGATATTCTGTGATCACCGATGGGGTCCCGCATGATATGGTGATAGACTAGACCTGTTTTGCATGGGCATCAAAGCATTCCTAGTGTAACTATATAGGGATTTATGGGCGTATGGGTATCTTTAGAGGTTCAATTTATATTGTACTTTCCTATTACATTGTAAGGCATATGGGCACATGTGTGTGTGCAATTAGGTGATTAAAACCAAGTTAGTGTAATGGTTGGTATGCCCGGGATGATGCATTTAATCCGTAAGGGATTTTTTCGGGTGGGCTATAGGAGATGGGATGGGTGCCGGTTATTGGAGAGCGTCGAGTGGGAAGGGTGACACATGATGTCACCTACTATAGGTGGTTACTGGAGGGGTTGTCTGGTGTAGACATCATTTGGAGGCCCTATGTGGGTTATCCATCATATGGGAAGATGGCGGCAGAGCTAGATGGATTGTAGCTTCTTAGATGGATAGAGGGCAACGTGTCGGAGAGCATGAGATGATACTTGTAGACCGGGTTAGGTGATAGTTTGGGCTGTCACAAGATATACCTCCACCCTTCCCATAATACAGGAGGGATGATGTGGAGAGGTCATTGCCTCTACCCCAACCGATAGTGCCGACATGGTAGGAGGAGCAGGTGAGAGACAAGTGGATCCATGATGATGGGGTGGCCTGATGAGATCAGCATGCAGTGGTGGGTTGCATACCTACGAGTAGTACTACTGAGGCGAGGCCGGGGCAGCCAGATTTAGCCACCATCACTTTCGAGAGGACGCCCTACGAAGCACAGTAGCCACGTTGATTACATAGCTAGGGATGGTGCATGGGCGACATGGTGGGCGAGAGTCATAGGTGGTTACTTTATAAGGCACAGTGGCGATTTACAACCCAGATAGCATAGGGACAGGCACCCGCACAGGGTGGTGGTGGTGATGGGATACATGTGGCCACCCTAAAGGCACTAAAAATTACTAGGTTGCAGGACGGGACCCTTGGCCACCCACGAGCACAACTCATGCGATTGTGGTGGTGATAGGATCCCAGAGATAGGAAGGAGTTAGGACGAGGGTCCCTCAGACGAGAACATGCATAGGGATAGGTCGGTCGAGGCCAATGGGGCCACCCAGATAGTACACTGTGTAGCTAGGTTGTGGGATGCCCTAGGTGATACTAGGTATTATCATGATATATTGATGGCGATAGGGATATATTTTCTATCCTATGGAGAGTACATGGCACAACAGGCCTCGAGTGAGAGGACTAGGTTGTGGACCTAGAGTGTGGAGAGTATAGGGGGATAGTGAGCCCGAGATAGGGTCAAGGTGAGGCTACTAGTTCACAAGAGGCTAGCTCAGTGCATTAATAGCGGGACCCATCCATAACCCATGATGGGTGGTGAGATGTTAGCGAGCCTATGTACAAGAGCCAAGGAGGAGGAGACAGGGAGACAAATATGGAGGATATCTAACAGGTGATATTTGATAGCCGTATGTACCTGGATGTGTTGTATATTCATGTATTTTTGATATATACCGGCTTGCATGCTGAAGAGAGTGAGGATATATATGAGAGTTGATTGATTTTGATTTTGGTCATATACCGGCTTGCGTGCCAAAGATGGTGAGGATGTACATGAGGGTTTTTGATATTTTTGGATTCATTTGTATTGGTGTACATATGTATGTGTACATAGATGTCATGATTTATAGATGATGATATTTATACTATGGATGGTGTGCTTGTTGTAATTTCCATTATTATTTGTGTATGTGATGGAAACTAGGTGAATTAAGTATGATAGAGTCAGGGTCATAGGCATGGATTGAGTCAGGTCATAGGCATGGATTGAGTCAGGTTGTAGGCATGGATTGAGTCAGGTGGACTTAGGTATGATGAAGTTTAGGTTGGTTTAGGTATGGTTGAATTGAGGTTGGTTGTGAGTTGTTGAATTGAGGTTGGTTGAGTGTTTAATTCATTAATTGGTGCAATTAATGATGATGTGGGTCACTTTAAGATGTTCTGTAGTAAAATGCATGATAATGGTAAATAAATGGAAAACATAATGAAATGAATGCATGAGTGATGATGGTAAAGATGTGAAGCAAGTTTTTTTTTGTTTGGTTTAATTTTTAATTATTGATATAAAAGGAAACTAACTAGGGTAGAATGTGACTAGAAAAAAAAGGGGGAGGAATTGGTTAGGGTAGAGAGTGGCCAAGCTAACCTCCAAGGGCCCCATGCCCTAGAGAGTGCTGCCTACATAGTCCCGGACGAAAAAGGGATCTTAGGTTGATGTAGTTCCATCAGCTAGGAAGATGAAGGCGAAAGAGTGGAATGGTCGGATATGTATTAAGCATGGGTGATGTAGGTCATAGGCATGGTTGTGTTTAGGTTATAGGTATGGTTGATTGATTTTTAAATACATGCGTCGAGGATCGGTCTGTATAGGATAATCAATAGGTAATGAGGAAGGCGAATGGTAAGAAGTGGTAAAAGATATGTGTAATTGATAAAAACCACGATGATTCGAGCCTACCTTAGTTGGGCTTATGAATGTAAGACCCTATAGGCCTTGCATAATGGACTATTTTAAGGGTGAAGAAAATTCACAAGATCACAAAATTTTACATTCGTGGCAAGTCCCTTGAGTAACAAGGAATTTAGGTGGAAAAGACAAGGAGGTGAGAATGAGAGGCTTAACGTAACTTAGTGTATGACGACGTGTTTTTTGAACAAGAAACCCGAATCCAAAATAGGCAATTCCATGACGAAAATTTCATTTTTCTTGATTTGTTTGTTTTTAATAGATTGATCGATGCGGGAAGTCTATATGGGATGAATATATTATCTCGTTGAAGTCTTCATGAAGCTGATCGATGCGGGAAGCTTTTGAATTTTGATTACGTTTTGTAATGTAATGTACATACATAGCTGTCCTTCGAGGGAGCATTCTATCAACAGTGGTAGAATATGGAGAAGAGATGTCCCTTTTGAGGGAGTCATATTTTTCAAGAAGTTTGACTTAAGGAGTTGTATCCCTCTTTTTTTGACGTTTAATTCATGGACAAGATTATAGAGGACGATTAGGTTCCAGTTTTAGAAGACAAGATTGTAGTACACAAAAATTAACTAGGAAAGAGGTGGTTTCGAGTGATGAATGACCATGGGATTCCATCTTGAAGAAGATGAAAAGTATCCATGAGAATCATGCTATGAGCGAGCGTGGTACTCATATTGAAGACAAGGCTAACAGGTGATGGGTAATCACATGATTCTTGTTTAATCGTGGATCCTAAAAAATGGGTAATAATGGAAAGTGAACAATGCTCAAGGGATGAGTGACCAATTGATGAAAGTGATATAGGACTTGATATCAACAATAAAATGGTTGAAGATGCAAGGAATTAAGGGGCTCAGGTTCGGGTTTACCTTCGAGTGAAGACAAATGATAAGCATTTGATCCATAGGCATGGGTGATGATATAGGGTCCAAGCCAATTAGGAGAAAATTTTCCCCATTTAATTTTCTCCTCTTTGGTTACATGTTGATTTTCCTTCATGACGAGGTCACCGAATTGAAAGGTCCGTTCATGAAAACGTTTGTCATAGGCACGTTTGATACATTTTTGGTAGATTTGGAGATGGTCTAGGGCGTTGAGACGACATTTATCTAATAATTAAAGTTATGCCAAAGCGATCCTGGTGAAATTCATCGTCGTTGATCATGTCTTATAGTGAGATGCGAGGGATGGAATCTGGAATTCGAGAGGTAAGATGGCCTCGTACCGTAGACCGAGAGAAAAGGGGGTGGTAGCGAGTCAAAGTGTGAATACTAGTGCAAAGTAAGCCCACAAGGTGAAAGGATTGTGCATATGCCAATCCTTCCGATATCATTGACCACCTTCATAAGAATTTTGTTCAAGGTTTTATTGGTTGATTTAGCTTGACCATTAGTTTGTGGGTAATAATATAATGAGAAACTAAGTTGGATGCCAAAAGCATCACATAGTTTGCATAAGGTTTTGTTTTTGAATTGTTTTCTGTTATCCATGATAATGCGGTGAGGGACACCAAAGCGACAGATAATGTGATGGTTGATGAATTCACATATTTTCTTAGCTTTGGTGGAAATGAGGGGAATGGCTTCTACCCATTTAGTATAATATTCATTAGCAGTTATGATACATTGGTGGCATTATGAAGAATGGGGGTTGATCTCACCGAAAAGATCCAAACCCCATTGAGAGAAAGGCCAAAGGTCTTGCTAGACATGTAAGGCATGACTAGGGGTGTGATGGAGATTAACATGTTGTTGGAATTTTACGCAGCGTTTGACATAATCGTAATGATCACGATTTAGGGTTGGCCAGTAATAGCCTAGGTGAAAAATGTGTTTAGCGACAACAAGACCACTAAAGTGGCCTCCAAAAATCTGATCGTTGACTTCCTTAATGGTGTAAGGAATTTCAGAAATGGTAAGGCATATCAAGAGAATGTTGTCGAAACTACATTTTATAGAAGACCACTCGTGATGACATAACGCGAGACACTTTTAAGGAAGGTACGTTGTCCATTACGAGTGATATCGGCGAGTAAAATGGAGAGGGAAAGATAGTCTACGTATTGCTTATACCAAAGATCTCTTGGGTTAGGAGCAACGGTTCGATAGAGTAAAATTCACAAGCCAAATAAGAGAGTGATTGTAGTCTTTGTATGGTGACAAATATTTTAAAGTCATGGGCAAAGTAGGTATATGAGAAGCTAAGTAGGCTATGGTATCTGTAAATTTATTGGTAGAATGTGGGGTGGTTTGAAGGATGTAATGGTTGAAGGTGGTCAAAAGTATGTCCACATGATGCTTATACTTTTGAAGTATCTCATTATGACACTTCGGCATATACAATTGAATTGGTTTATGACCAGCTCATAATCACCATAGATTTTGATTGACTTAACATCTAAGGCATAAGTAGCTTGGAGACCCAATACGAGTGCTTCATATTCAACAATATTGTTTATACAATCAAAATCAAGTTTGAAAGACAAAGGCATAGGTTCACCATCAAGTAGAATGAGGATAACACCAGCCCCACCCCCACGTTGACACTTGGAACCATAGAAGAAGAGTTTCATTTGGTAAGCTGATTTTCCCAGAAAAGGGTAGCAATAGAATCATCACGGAAAGTCAAAGTTAGAGGGTTGATCCCCGGAAATAGGTGCGTCGAGACAATTGGTTAGTGATAGCAAGTGGCTCTTGATGGAATTTTGATGGATGAATTTGAGGTTGAGATTGGGCGATGAAGCATAAGCAAACATGTGGCATGCTGATTTTGATCGTATTAGTAATGATGAAGGTTTTGTGGTTGAGTAGGTAATGGTAGAGTTTGGTGGTGACGAAAACTAAGGCTAGGTAAAGTTTTTCAGTGTGGGTATATCTAGTTTCATAGTCAAGAAGGGTATGGCTTATGTAATAAACTGCTTACTCTCGGTGTTGGTCATCGTGATGAGCAAGCATGGCACCTAGAGAATGGTCAGTGACATAAATATATAGGTAGAAGGACTGGTCATCCTTTAGAGGAATGAGGATTGGTGGTTGAAGGAGGTATTTTTAAGGCCTTGAAGGCTTTATGACATTCCTCATCCCATTTGAATGAAACATATTTCTTGAGAAGATCATGAAATGGTTGATAGTGGTCGGAAAGCTGTGAGATAAAATGATGAATGGATTGTAACTTACCTTATACGATTCGAAGTTGACAGAGATTAGTGGGTAGATGCATTTCTAGAATGGCCTTGACTTTAGTAGGATCAAATTCTATGCCACACAAAGAAACGATGAAGCCTAGGAGTTTCCCTGAAAGTATTGCAAAGATGCATTTTTTGGTTGAAGACGAACACAATATTTGATGAGGTAGTCAAAGATGACTTTAAGAATGGGTAGGTGTTCGGTTCGATGTTTGGATTTGGAAAGCAGATCATCTACGTAATCCTCCAATATGCGATGCATGATGTCATGGAAGATGTAAGTCATGGCTTGCTGATATGTAGCACCATCAATTTTTGAGACCAAAGGGCATGAATCTATAGCGGAAAGTCCCCAAGGGGTGATGAAGGCGATCTTGTGTTGAATCTTGGGAGCTAGTAATATTTGATTATATCCCGAGAAACCATCCATCGGTGATAATATTTCATGGCCAGCAATAAGATCAACTAGTTGGTCAATGCCTAGTAGTGGGAAATCATCTGGGATAGGCGAGGTTGAGGTCACGAAATTTGTGCAAATGCAGATTCCCCTGTCACTTTCGTGATAGGAATGATGTTAGAAATCCATTAGAGATAATTAATGGGTAGAATGAAGGAAACCAAGATAGCGCTGGTGCTCTTCTTTGACTAGAAGAGCAATGCGAGGATGCATTTTCCATAAATTTTTTTGATAGGTTTGGCATCAGGAATGGTCATGATATTGTGAACCACGATTTTAGGATCGATACCAGGCATATCGGCATAGGACCAAGTGAATGCGTCACTATGGTCCCGAAGGAAAGAGGTGAAGGCTTCCTATTTAGTAGCATCTAAAGATTGGCCAATCTTTAGAATGTGTGAGTCGTCTTGGGTATTAATGTTTATTTTGATGGTCGATTCGTTCAACATGGTTTGTGTCTCGAAGGGTAACGACCGGTGAATATAAGAGTCTTCTGCACCAAGGTAGGTGAGGATGGACTCATCATCTTGACATTGAATGATGTTAATTGAAGGTGTATTGTCATTGATGATGTTAGGATACAAGAATGGGAGAGAAGAGGGAGCCTCGCCATTGTGTTGATAGGTTAGTGGTCCTAGGGAAATTGTGTTTACGAAAAAAAAGTTAGGAAGTATAGATTCAAAATCTAGGGACTTTGTGGCGAGGATGGTAATATGGGTGAATGAGAGGGGAAGATGCCTCATCCTGAATAAGGTCGATGTGAACCTTCTTAGAAGATGGAGCGTCAAAACCAATGCCACTATGGTCATTGTGTTTACGAGAGGTACAAGAGATGATAGTGTGGTGGCCTTGTTCATAAAAACTAAAGCCAAATCCTTTCCACGTGCACCAGTGGAGGAAAGTGTGAGCGAAACGATGGTTGGTGAGGGAGTGTAGGTCGGTGGAAAATGGTTGGGTTTGGGATGGAGGTTCAGGTTTATAGGTGGCCATATCAAGTTCCCCATACATTAGGTTGGTATGAAGGTGGGGAGGGCCATAAGGGAAAACTTCACCAATGCGAATGTCATAACTAGGGAGTTGACGAAGATTCCCATATTGTTGTGGGGTGAGGAAGGTATCAATATTGTATAGACAATATTCCCTAGAGTGAGGCATTGAAAAACACCTTTTAGCGGATCAATAGTTAATATATGGGTAGCGGGTATAGATGGCTTGCTATATGAAGGGGAAGTAGGGGCGCTAGTGGTGGAGGTCAGTAAATTTGTAGTAGGGATGGCGAGGTTAGCCGCAACAGAAGTAGTGGCTATTTTGGTGGATGGGATTATGGGTTTAGGTGAAGTGGTTTTGGTGGAGGATTCCTTAACTAGTACAAACACATCATTAGGTCGATATAGCATGTTACATGTCTTAAAAGGTGAGGGGTCGCAGGATGGTGTAATTATGTCCCTCGTGTTCAAATTTGAGGCATTGATGTAACATCGAAGGGACACAACCCATGACACAAATCCAAGGTCGACCAAGCAAAAAGTTATAATGTAACTCCCCTTCTAGGACATAGAAAGTTCAGAATGGTGCGGGGACCTACACGGAGATGGAGAACAATAGTACCTAGTGTAGAGGTTATGGCGTCATTGAAAGAATGCAACATAACAGGGTTACTATGCATGCAATTGGTAGGTATTTTCATTTGGGCATATGCATGGGAGGAGATGATGTTAATGCTAGCACCACCATTGATCATAACACGTTGGATGTGTATATTATCGATAAAGATGGAGATGAACAGAGTGGGGTTGGGGTCATCAAATTGAAAGGGAGTAATCTCTTCATCTGCAAAATTGAGGGTGACCACTTGGCGAGTGGGTGAAGGTGTAGAGGAAGGGGAAGACCTAGTGATAGAGGCTACATGGTGAGGGGTAATGATGGAGGCTACGGGTGTGGGGTCATTTGGTAAGAATTCGATAGATTGAAGGACCTCCATAAGGGCTTGATGATGTGACTCCAAGGTTTGGATTGGTCATACAAAGACATTTTGAGGGGAGATTGGTGTAGTTGTTTTAGCATTATACTATGTGTGGCCTCATTAGAAATGGGATAGGTAGGACCGTGAATGATGACTTTGGGTGTAGGTGTAGACGGTATATTGGGTATAGGGTTGGTTGATGGGCTAGTTGCTTTCTCCTTGCCCTTGTCTTTCTGAGAACAAGTGGCAATGTTGATCATGTTAATCTAAGGGGAGTTGGATGGAGAGGGCATGTCATGGAAGGTATAGCGGTAAGAGGGATAAAACCCTAGTGGTGGGTATGACCCTTGTGAGATGAGTAGGGCACATTTGCATTTGGGTGGTGGTTTGGCCAACTCTCTTATGCGAACCATGTTAATTTTGAATCTTAGGGATGGATCTAAGAGTTGTGGGGGTGGATATTTTGGTCGCTGAGTAGGTAATGAGGGAAGAACTATGGAAATTGGTGAAGGTGAAATGGGGTCCTCATCAAGAAGATCATCATCATCAAAGTTTTATTTGAAGGACACAATTGGACAAGAGCGGCTTTCAAAGCCTTACAGATTCTCTACATTGTGTCCTAACACATGATGGTAGGTGCAAATTTTGGTTTTGTCAAACCCTTTTGGTTTGGGTTTGAGTGGGTCGTAAGGTCTAAGAGGTGGTAATGTGATGACAGAAGTTTCGAGGAGGTTGGTTAGGATTTTAGCGTAGGACCCTACTAATGGATCACAATAGGAGGTGAATGTGGGTTTGGGTATAGGTGTGGCTGATTGTGTAGGAAGAGTCTTTGCAAGAGGGGGAGTGGGTTGGGTTACTAGTTTGGTGTGTGGTGTGGTATTAGGTGTTGGTCATATTTTCTTGGGTGGGGGCATGGTAGATGAATCTGGAATAGAATGTGTGGTTGGTTTAACTACCTTATTGGAGGGTAGCGGATTTTTAGCTTTAGGTTGCACCTTCTTGGGTAAAGGTGATACGGGTGCATGAGATGTAGAGGGAAAAGTGGATGGTGGAAGAGGGTGGGTTACCCATGGGGGTATCCGAGTGCTTTGTGGAGGTAGGTGGCGTATGTTGGGCGGGAGGCGTGAGTGAAAGAGAAGGAAGTGTTGTGGGTAGTGAAAAATTTATTAATGGTATTGGAGATATGGGTGGTAAAAAGTTGACAGGTGAGGGTGGAGGTTGTGTGGGGCGCTTGGGTATATTAGAGGTCTGTGATGGGGAAATGGGTTGCTGCATTCTTGGTTTACTAATGGATGGGGTTTCTTGGCCAGGGTCGAGGGGTGAGGTCCTAGGATGGATGGAAGGGGTGAAGGAGATAAGGGTGTGGTTAGCAAGGTTGGGGTATGAGATCTAGGAGATTGGCTCTTCTGTTTAGGGGTCGGGTTAGGTTTGGTGTTAGTTTTGGAAGATGTAGTTAAATCTAATTTGATGGGTGGATGAGTAAGGCTAACTATTGGTATGACCCCTAAAGTAGTGATAGGTTTAGGAAAGGAAGATGATGTAGGTGTGGGTTTGGGTGCAGATGCATGTTGGGTTATGGGTAGAGGTGTGAGTTGAGCCATGGGTGGTGTTGTGGGATATTTTGCGATAGTTGTGGTTGTGTTCGGTGTGGTTGGCGAAACACTTTTGGATAGATAGTGGAGGTGTCAGTGAGTGACAACTGCATTTGTGTTGAAACAGAAGTAGAAGACGCCCCCAAAGTAAGGCTCTATCGACATAGTCCAGGCGATCGGCCAAGCATGAGAATGGTATTGTTGTAAGTGGAGCCGACATGGACCGAGTGGAAATCCCCATAAAATGTGTTTGAGATACCAGAAATGGCTAGCCTCGGACTCTGTGGGTAAGAGATCCAAAAGTAGATCAATGGGATCTTGAAGGTCTGATGGTGAATGGTCATCTACAGGTGGTGGTACTTCTATAGTATCCTCCATGGGTAGAGGAGAGGACGAACCAGCTGAAGTGGAATCTCCTTGCGTTGGTGTAGGTGGTGAACTTGCATCTTCTATGAGTAGGAGAGGTGCCACTAACAAAGGAGGTGTGCGATTATAGACTCTTTCATGGGTGAAGGAGAAGATGAAGGGGATTCCTCTGTGGGCAGAGGAGTAGATGAAATAGGTTTTGGTGTAGGTAGGGGAGCATGGGTTAAGATTTCATCTATAGAAGGAATATGAGGTAATTGGGAAGCAACTAGTGCGTCATTGAAAATAGTGTGGACTTTGCGGATAGTGCTATCATTGTTTGAGGTATCACCCCTTGGTTGGAAGATGGGGCATGTTTAGGGAATGGCTTCTTGAAGATGTGTAGGCTTTGGTTAATAGGTGTATTCGAGCTATCCAAGACTAAGTCTCCATTGTCTATCATTTCTTGAACGATATTTTTGAAGGTAATGCAATTATTGTCATTATGACCTTTGACCCGATGATAGTTACAAAAGTCATGTTCCTTATACCACACAGGCATGGGTCACTCAGGGTTAAAACTAGTATGTGGTTTTATGGGTGGAAGGGTAATGACACCTACCTTAACAAGCTTTTCCAAAATGGAGGAGTAAGATTCTCCTAGGGATGTGTACTTTCGTTAGTATCGTTTGAACTGGAAAGCTTGGACAGGAGAAATATTAGAAGGGGGTTTGGCTAGGTTTGATTGATGAGGGGACCAACTTTGAGAACTATGGCATTCGTAGATCCTTTGGGATTTGAATAGTTGTTTTGAGGTTTCGAAGACAAAGAAGTATCGTTTGATTTGAATGCGATGTTCTTATTATGAAGTTGAATCTTCTTCTCTTTGATAGCACAAATTTCCAATTTCCATGCCATGGTAAATGCCTCGTCAAAAGTGTGAAAAGTTTACACCTGTAGGGTTGGTGAGATGTGTCTAGCACATGCCCGAGTAAATAGTTCTATAAGCTCGGTTTGAGGAAATTGGAATGTGAGCTGGTTTATGAGGCTGCGCCAACGAGCGACAAAGTCAGCAATAGACTCGTCGTCATATTGTCATGTGGAATAAAGATCAATCATAGTAAGCTTCTTAACAACGTTGATGGAGAAGTGATATAGGAAGGCTTATGCTACTTGATTGAATGAATAAATGGAGTGTCTTGGTATTCCACTATACCAGTCCAATGTAGGTCTTGTCAGGGACATTGGGAAAGTCCTCAAAAGTAAAGCGTCATCATGGGCAATTAGGTAACACCCATGTTTAAAAGACCGCAAATGTTGTTGCGGATCTTCTTTGTTATTGAAGCAGTTGAATTTTGGCATCTCCCAATGTACGGGGTATGGTCGAATGGGAATGGATGGGTGAATAGGCTCATTAAAAATTTCATCATAGGTGAGGGAATTGCATGAGCCAGAAACCGATGCTTCTAGTGTTTACATCTTTTCCATCATCAACTTGATGAGGTCATTGGTAGGTTGTGATGGGGGACACCTCCTGTGGTATAAGGAGGTGGATATTGAACCTGATAGGGAGGTTGAGAATAAGGAACCAACATGGAAGGCACATATCCAGAATGGGTGACAAATGAGATAGGGGTTGTTGATAGTAGGTGTATGTAGGTGGGATGGTTTTGTGACTCTGGTAGTGATTGGGGGAAATATTTGTGGGATGGAGAGGAAGAGATTCTGGAATGGAGTAGGGGTCACTGACACCACGGGTGGTTGTGTTGAAATGGGTATTTATGAGACAATGGGTGCAGACTATGCTATGGTCAGGTCATGGAGGAGGGGACAACAGATATGACATGCATGAGAGAAATTGTTGATGTGGTGGTCATGGCGGGTATGGGTCCTAGCTGTGAAACTACTGGGGAAAAGTAGGTGCAGGTAATGCAACAATAGGAACAAGGGCATGGGAGATTGATACTGGCATGCCATATATCAATTGACTAGAGGAGTCTTGGGTGGAAGAGTGGGAAAGGTAGAACTGTAAGGCCACGGGATTTTGATCAAGGATTCGTGTAAACTCCTCGTCATCGGCAACAATGGTGGTAGGTAAGGTTGGATCCATGGGTAATAGGATGGAAGGTGGTGAAGGAATAAGTGGGAGTGGTTGATGACTAGCATGGAATATGAGGGCATTAGTCTGGCTGCAAGTCAGCACCATGTGAACAAGTGCTTGCCTGGTAAGACTGTATTCTGTAGATGACACAGAAAATAGTAAAAATAGAGAATAATGGGGTCCAGGAGGTGAATCTGGTCAATGTCTAGATTTTGAAAATTTAAACATAGGCAACCGATGATGACCAGGTTGGATGATGATGGTTATGGGAAAACCGATGATGGTCAAGATGGTCGTGATGGTTGGAACAACATTGATGATGGTTTAGAACCGATACCGGTCTTCGTGGAAGAAATTAGTCTAAAAAAATGAAGTGGGAATGTTATCTTGGTGAAACTGTGTATGATAGAAAATATCAATAAGGGAGAAATATGATGATGCCCTGAGGGCTGGAAACAGAACATAAGCAGTAATGAAAGCTATTCTAGGTAAAGTAACTAGAAAGCAGAAGTCGACACTTGGTTAGGGTTTAACCGCGAAGGTCAGATGTGAACCGGTAAAGGTCTTTGGGGTGATGTCGGTGGCTATGTGAAACTAGAAAGAAATAAAAAAATTGGTTTTTTGAATCAAATTACGTGAAGAATCAAAACCGAAGCCCGAGAATGAGAAGATAAGGCCCTTATACACTCGAGATAAAATCAGAACACTCCAACTATGATGGTGGAGTGTACAAGGAAGAAGAAAATGGTGATTCGTAGTCTCACACCTCAAAACACAAGCCAATAAGAACGCTAAGAAAAAGTGCAATCCTAACATTGATTTTCTTATGTTTGTTTAGATTATGATATTTAGGACTGACTGTGTGTATTTAGAACATAATTTTTTGGTTGGGAAGGCATCCTACAAAGAAGGCTATCTAAAAGGAGAGGTTTTAGGTATGTTATGACAGGGGCGAGGTGTCCTTTGAGGTGATGACTGACCGAGGCAACGAATGGGATTACTCGCCAATCAGATCGTGTGACATTGAAAGATGTTCCGGGTAAAATGTTGTTTAAGAAATATGTGTATATTTTATTTTGTGCAAGTTTGGTAAGAAGGAGAGAGAGAAAAATGTGATTTCTATGATTCTTTGTGTCAACCATCAGTTGGGCATGACTTCCAACATATAGGTTTCCCTCGGTTTTAATGTGAGCTAATAATGCAACAAATCAGAATGTAATGCAAGTGTTTTAAACCCAAATCGAAGTGTGATATTCAATGTAGCAAGAGATGAACAAGAAGAGGGATGCTCTTTCACTAATGCAATGCGAAAGAAAGGAAGATGTGTTCTTTTTAAAGCACCAAAAACATGATTGTTTTTAGACAATAGAAAGAAGGAGAATGATTCCAAGGAAGAAAAATTAATGTGAAATATTTTCTAAGGGAAACAAACACACAACTTTCACCTAGGAATGAATAAATGTAAAAGAACCCCTAATGGGTCCCACCAGGTGTGCCAAAATGTTTCACCATTTTCTTTACCTTTTCAAAATGACGAAACAGATAAGGGTAAGAGCCAAGGAGGAATACTTGTTTAATGTTGGTCGGTTGATGGTTGTTGCACGCATTATAACTTCTTTATCCACAAATTAATGTGAGAGCTTCCTTTTGGCTAGGAGGAACTACCTGTAATAGAAAACAAGACCACAAAAAGATAGTTAAATGATATATGACAGTGGACTACCTAGCGTATGCTAGTTCCATGAAGTTTGATACTTCTAGAAGGTTATCAATCCCTTTGTTTAAAACAAGTTAATGCAAGAAATAAACAAAGTCATACTCTATTTGATATGATTTAGGTATCTCATTTAAATACAATAATAAAATCAAATCACAACAAGCTAGGCTATAGTTGGATCTGAGAGGTGAGGGGTCTGTCAAGGTTCTGGGATTGGTCAAGGTTAGATTTTGGATTATTTAGGTCAACTGGTAGGGTGGTTGTTGGGTCTATTCTTGGTCAAGGTGTAAAACATAGAGATCGATGTTGGTTGAATATGACCGATGCTAGTTTAGGTATAACCGACGACGGTTATGGGTAACCGGCGTCGGTATGGTTAGGGTGAAAGAAACTCAAAATAGGTTAAATGGTAGGGGTGATCTGAGGTCAAATAAAGTTTGGGTGAGTGAATGGGGGGTCTGTGGAGATCTTAGGTATGCTCAAAAGTATACAACAAGTGAGAATAGGTGATTTGGTGATGTGGGTGAAGGGATCTTTGGGTTTACAAGCAAGTGGGTGATGAAGCAATAAGTATGAAATGAATATATTAATACTTGGGAGTAATAAAGATTACTAATTGAAATAAACTATCTTGATTAGGACCATATTTACTTGTGTGTTAAGGATCGATGGCTGAGTGGTGGAGGTGGTTGATCGAGAGAATACGTGTATGGTCATGTAGTGGTGCTTTCCTGGAGTGCTCCCATGAATACAATGGCTCTCTGATTGATGTTGGTGATGGCTCTGAATGTCTGGATGTGTAAAAGGATGCTTGTCTCACTTGCATGCAACTTTGGTCTCCTTTATTTTTCTCTCGAAAATGTGCCAACCTCAAAATAAGGTTACCAAAGGGAATAAAAGGTAACCGATGCGTTTTGGGTTGTGACATTAGTTTAGGGGTGACTGGCGTCGGTTAGGGTAGGATTCCCTAGGTTTACTAAAAATGGGAGATAATGTCAATGATTTCTGCACTGATGCCTCTATTCATCCAGGAAAGAGTGGGAGTTACCTTTTCTTATGTGGGAATGTGGTTAGAGGGGATTTAGGCATTGCTTTTTTAGGGTTTAGTTAGGTCTTAGTTAGTTATGAAAACATACTAAGAATAGACATAGGGTGAGGTGGCTAGGTGAGGTGTATAGGTGAGGTGGTGGTGTGGGAATTATCTTAATTAGGATAATTAAATAATAAATATTGTGAGGAAATGGATTAATTTAACTAAATTAATTAAATTATTATTAGTGTGGGTGTGTAAGGGGCCATGGTTAGGTGAGTGTGTTCAAGTTTATTATTTAACGAAGGGTCAAGGAGCGTGTGACCCAATTTTGGTGTCTACATTGGTACCTTGGAGTAATCTATGCTTTTTATTGAAAATATATTCCTTCATTCGGATGTCATTGTGAATCCTTCTCTTTGATTTTGGATCGCGTCAAGCGTAGTATTGTTTGCATTTTTTCATTCCATGGAGAACAATTTGAAATTTGGGTGTAAAGGTGGGGATTTCCCCTTCTTTTTTATTTTTCCACAGTCATGAATGACGGGTGTAGCTTCCCTATCAATTTTTGCCCCAACATCCATGGGTACGTAGACATCTCTGATTGGATGCGGCATGGTGGGTTTATCTTTTAAACTTTTCACTTTTGTTATTTGTTGCAAAAGTGTCAAATTAGCCCCATGGCCCAAAGGACCACTGATGGATATTTCAAGTAGTAGCGGAAGCCTCCACGCATCTCAATGGTGCAAATCCAAGGGTAGGACCCAAGGGACAGTCCCAAATGAGCGTAGGATTTCTATGTGTCCCAGTCTGAAAAGAAGACAGAGCAAGCCCGAATCGGCTAAGTATGTAAGGTTCATGGCAAAGGATGGCCTGCCCATGTGCCTCATGATGTAACTTTAGAAGTGAGACCCAAGAGACAGACCCCAAAAGAGCGCCCATTGCCACATGGTTTGAGTAAAAAAAGAGATAGAGTTGTCCGTTGAAGAATCTTGGACCGACGGAAGGAGGCACGCGTCGGCTCGACGCTCTTTCGGGAGGTGAATCCAAAGTGGAAAATCAAATGAGCACCAACCCTCCACGTGTCTAGGGTCTAACAAAATTCAAGTGGGCAGTAGAACCAAATAAGACAAGTATAAAATAAGCTGGCGAAGTCTTCCAAGTGTCTCTTTGGCACAACTTCAAAGGAAGAATCAATAGCGGGTCCCAAGTGTGTGCGTGCTCACCACGTGGTCGAGTCAAAAGAGGGGCAGAGCAGTCGTTGAATCAACTAAGTATAAGCAGAACCAACAGAAAGCCCCATGTGTCCATTCAATTCTCTTTTAGTGGGAGAATCCAAAATCAGGTCCCAAATGTGTGAAGCTCTCCACGTGTCCAATCGGTGCACTCCAGGGTAAGGTCCAAACAGAGTCTCCAAATGAGTGAGAAGCCTCCACATGTCTCAGGTCGACATAAAGCCTTCACCAAACAAAGGGACTTAGTCAAAAACACAAAAATACTGAACTGGCCCGCAAGGGACACGTGGCCATGTTTCAAGTGTTAGCGGAAAGGCGGGCCCTTTTTGTGTTTTGATGCTTTGAAAAGTCAAAGCGGGAAAGTGGGCCATCGGAGCGATTTGGGAATTTTGGATTTGTTTCCATAAAGATATTAAAGTTATAAAGTGACCCATGGCCCCGCTCATGCCAAGGGATAAAGTCAAATGTTGAGCCCGCATCGAAAGTCAAAGCGGGGAGGTAGAGCAATTTGAGTTTTTGAGCCCACATTGAAAATAATTAAAATTGTAAAAGTGAGCTGCGACTCTGTCGCCACTCAAGTAAAGCCACATGTTAGGCCTATATCAAAAGTGGGTGGGTGGGCCAAAATGTTCCAAAGTTCCATTTCTCTAAAAGGCACAAAATACAAAAGGCATCCTCATGCCCACTTCAGTTTAAATCTCTCCCACGTGGATGACTCAAATTCAAAGTTTGCAAAGGTAGGATGAACGGCTGCGATTCAATGCATCTGGTTTTTCACTGCGGTATGGAAATGGCCGAGGTGTTAGAGAAGTTTAGACGTTGGTTTCTTGAATTAGTTTCATCATTTTTGTAACCGAATGTAACCGTTCTTAGAAGCTATTTAATGGCTTCTCACACCATTGTTAGGGTTGGATCCTGGTACTTTGTAGATGTAATAGATTCAAATTAATTAATACAATTTTTTCCCTTTCTTCCTCTGTTATTCCTTCTTTCCTTGTTTGAAAATTTGTGAATCATCCATCTTTGCATGATAAGAAACTTTGTGTTCTTATTTATATGATTTCTAGAACTTTTTGTCTGTGGAATTATATCTATTATGAAAGTGAATGATTCTACTTTGCATCTCCTTGGCTCAATACGTATAAGGTTATACTCTTCCATCTATATTTCCTGAAGGTATTGTTATGTTCTTCCTCTCTCATCTCCTTAATTCTTCCATTCTTTCGTATTGATGATATTTGGGCATAAAACATTTCAAAGTATCAAGAATCCACACTTTGAAATTTGTACATTTGTATATAAGTTTTTTGCTTTCTTTCAATAAGGGAACCTCTCCCATTAAAGAGGAGGGACTTGTTATCCCCTGACTGTGGTTTGTTAAAGTATCATTTTAAAAACCCAACAATTTTTGGTGACTCCACTGGGGATTTTGTTTCAAATGGATCCCTTTCTAAAAGAACAACTTCAAGATCATTTTTGGTCTAGAGACTCTACGGTATACACGTGGGAAGAAATCTCTCGGGGTTAAGGATTCTCATTTTCAACTTCTGGAGCAACAAAACTTCTCTCTTCTAACAAGAAGGAATAGAGGAACTTGTTCTACAAGCACACCTCCTGTTAAAGACAAAAATTCCAAGGATAGCATTCCTTAAGAACAACTCAGTCCTAATCTTCGTGCTTTGATACTTGTTGGTGTTTCAGTTCCCCTTCAGTCAATTTTTCCAAAGATGGCAGCCCCTTTTCCTTGGGGACAACAAGTTGGGCCTCTTTCTCTTCCTCATCCATTGCATGAGTTACCTAGGGGTAACAGAAAAGTTTTCCCAAATTCTGGGGTGATGGGAAGGTTCATCTAGATGAACACATTGCAGCCTTCATTGTTACATGTGGGATTCTTGGGGTTGAACATGAAGATGTCTCTGTCAGGATTTTTGTGGAGACATTGCAAGACAATGTTGCTGATTGGTTTTATCATCTTCCTGTTGGGTCGATCACTAATTGGAATACCATGACAACTCAGTTTGAGCAGCGTTTCAAACCTGTTGAAGATGTGCATGCTCTATTAGCTCAAATCTCTCATATCAAGAAGGAACCATTTGAGCCCATGAGGGAGTTTGTGGATAAATTCAACAAGCTAATTCATAAAATTCCACAGAACACTCATCCAAAGTGGATCAAATCCAAAAGTGCTTCTTCCTCAATGCCCAATTACCCAAAGTGAGTTATGCACTAAGGAGAGCTAACCTTGCAACTCTAGATGTTGATCAATGGTTAGCTATCAATGTTGAGGATGATTTAATCATGTCTAGTAAACTGAAAAGAGAATCCTCCAAATCTAAAGCTTCTTCTTCTTCCTCTTCCCCTGGAGCCAATTCTGATCAGTTAGTACAAAAGCTTGCAAATGATCTCATTGCTATCAAGAAACAATTGGCTCAACATACTCCTTACCAAGATATTCCAAGGAAGAATTTTCAGCCCAGGAACCATCTACCTTCTTCTCAAAACAGATTGGCTATTGAAGGCCCACCCATCAAGGTTCCAGTCAATGCAACTTGTGAAGTTGAAGAACCTAGATGATGAGGAGTTTAATGAACTCTGTGAAGAACCAGAAGAAGAGGTTGATGAAGAACTAGAGGAGCTTGGTGGATCTCAAGTTCATTTCCTCACCATTGAAGGTATGGATGATGAAGATGAATATGATGAAAGAGTGGCAGAGATGAATAGTGAGTCATATGTTGTTATGACTCGGGAGAAAACAAACAAAAAAGAAAAAGTGGTGCATCCTGCTAAGAAATCTAAGGAGTTTCCTATAACTATTCTAGTGGTTGCAAGAAGAGGAGCTCCTATTCCCACTGCCTCCACACAAAAGGTGAGTAATGCTAATTCCCCTTCTTCTACTTTTATTTCCAAAAATTTTTGTCCTTCAAATCCTAAAACTGATAAATCAAAAGTCTCTCAAGTTCCTAGCAATGATGCCCCATCCACCTCTGGATATTTTGATATCATTGATCACCTCAAAAGACTAAAATCCAAATTTCAGAGGTAGAGTTTTACCAAACCCATCCAAAATATTTTGCTAAAATGGTAAACTTTTTCAATTCCAAATCCAAAGCCTCATCCAATACTTCTAAAGGTATTTTTCCCACTCCCTCTTCCTCACCTCAATCAAGCCTTATGGCTGCAGTCACTTCCCCTAATGAGAAAATTGAACCATTCTATGTGACTCTTATCATAAATGGTCATAAAATCGATAATTGTGTTATAGACTTAGGAGCATCGACAATGTAATGCCTAAAAAGTAGCTCATGCTTTGGGCTTGAATCTAACACATGCCTTTGGTTCTGCTTATTCCATGGAGAGTAGAAAAGTGCCTTTGGTTGGAAGAATTAAAGATGCACAAGTAGCTTTTGCTACTTTTCTAGAGAAAAGGGTCTTAGCCACTATTTTGGTAGCTGATATTCCTCCCTCATATGGGATGTTGCTGAGTAGAAATTTTTGTAAGGAGGTAGGAGGTGAAATTCAAATGGATTGGTCACATGCTTTGATCCTAGTCAATGGAAAAATGAAGAAGCTGCTACCTGAGAAACAAACTAAATACATTGTGCAAAATACTAATGATCCAAAAGCATAGATACTCTATGAAGATATAGGGCATGGTAACTACATGATCATGTCACAAGATGAGGCGAAAACTTCCTAAGGGAGTGATTCATGATCCCAATGGAATTTGGACTCGGAGTTTGATGGAAGCTGCTCTTCAGCTGGTTCTGGAGCTAGAGTGGTGTTGACCTCTCTAGAAGGGAACATTCATCCTTTTTCTTTCAAGATTTGTTTTGAAAATACAAACAATATAGCTGAATATGAGGCACTCATACTTGGATTGAACATGGAAAAAGAAATGGGAGTGAAGAATATTTGTGCTCGTGGTGATGCAGAGCTGATTGTGAAACAAGTCAGAGATATTTTTCAAGTGAAGAATAGGATATTGAAGCATTATAGAAATATTATCTAGGATTCCATTGAATTTCTTGATGATTTCTCCATTGAAGTTGTGCCAAGAGAAAGGAACACTAGAGCTGATTCTCTAGTGGTCTCAGGATCTTTGTTGATTCCTCACCCATATTTCTCTCTAGAGAAATTTACCATTGAAATGATTCATAGGCCCAGTGTACCAGATAATGCAAGTAATTGGTAGGTTTTCAATGATGATCAACACTTTCTCTCATTCTTGGAGCTTAAGGATAATTTTGACCAATTGTATTTTGAAGGAAGTGAGACTTTTCCTAGAGAGGTTGTATCCTCTAATGAAGGAGATATCAAGGAAGAGATGGATCAAGATGGCTGCATCAAATTGAAGGGTAAAAAAATCCCTAAAGGGCTGGTGAGTTTGGAAGATATGTTTGATAAGCATGATAGGTACATTAAGTCTAAAGCTTCCCAAGGAGCTCAGCGAGTATACTAAATGTGAAAAGATTAATATTGGGAGTCTTGATGAACCCAAGATGGTGAACATTAGAAAATGCTGCACTCAAGAGGAGAAGAAGAAGGTAGTAAATGTACTAAAAAGGTATGTTGATATTCTTGCCTATTCGTATGATGATCTCAAGGCTTTCTAGCAAAGAAATGTAACACTTTATCCATCTCGAAACCCGGGATCAAACCATTCAAGTAGAAACAAAGGAAATACAATCCCAAGGTTACTGGCACTATTTTTCAAGAGATCCAAAAGTTAATAAAGGCAAAGATCATCTTCCCTATACATCATTCAACATGGATTGCCAACATTGTGCCTGTCAGGAAGAAGAATGGTGAGATTCACATCTGTGTGGATTTCAGGAATTTGAATCAGGCCTCTCTAAAAGAAAACTATCCTCTCCCCATGATGGATAAATTTTTGTAAGCTATCGTATGCTCGAGATGTTTTTATGCTTGATGGATTCTTTGGATATAATCAAGTGGAAGTTAGTACCCCAGATCAACACAAAACTACTTTCACTACTCCTTGGGGCACCTTTACCTACAAGAGAATGCCTTTTGGTCTTATCAATATTGGTGCCACCTTTTAGAGGGAAATGGACTTGGATTTTGGCAGTCTAAAGGGAAAGTGTGTTGTTGTGTACCTTGATGATTTGACTATTTTCTCCAAAACAAGGGCAGATCACTTTCAACATCTTGAAGCAGTCCTCCAGAAATGCAGAGAACATGGAGTTTCTCTCAATCCTAAGAAGTCTTGTCTTTTGTGTCACTGAAGGAAAGTTTTTGGGGCATATTGTCTCCAAAGAAGGAATCAAGATAGATCTAGAAAGAGTTCAAGAAATCCAGCAGATTCCTCTTCCCACAAGCAAAAAGGGTGTTCACTCTTTCTTTGGTAAGATAAAATTCCTGAGGAGATTCATTCCTGATTTTGCAGAAATGACTATGAGCATTGCTCACATGATGAAAGGAAAGAATTTTTTTATTGGAATTCCGAGGGTAAGGAAGAATTTGAAGGTATCAAGAAAGCCATTGCTAAAAATCCCATCTTAGCATGTCCTGATTTCAGCAAGGATTTTATCATCTATTGCTATGCTACAGAGAATACCTTGGCTATGTGCTAACTCAGAAGAATTTTGAGGATCATGAAATTCCAATTGCCTTCATGAGATATGTTCTAAAAGCTCATGAGTTTAAATATAATATGATGGAGAAACATGCTTTTGCAGTGGTCAAAGATGTCAAGTAGTTTCATTTTTATATTCTTAATTCTCACTCTGTTGTGCTTGTACCTGATACAACCATCAAGTCTATTCTTACACAACAGGAGTTTGGAACTAAGAGAGGCAATTGGGTAGCAAAATTCCAAGAATATGACCTTGATATCAAGCCAACTAAGCTATTCCGGGGTAAAGGCTTGTGTGAGCTTATTGCTGAAGGAGATGATGCAACATTGTCCAAAGAAGCAGTTGATGTTCCTGTTGTCCTCTTCCTCAGTTCAACAAATGAATGGTATGTTGATATTGCACATTTTATTACTTATGGAGAGTGTCCATCCCACTTGAGTGCCAAGGAAAAGAGGCTATTAAGCTAAGGTCTACACAATATGTATTATGGGATAATGCTTTGTTCAAGCGAGGCATATATGGAAGATTCTTGAAGTGTGTGGACAAAGAACAACAAAAGAAGTTGTTCTCATATTTTTATGATCGAGGATCTTATGGAGGGCATTTATATTTTTGCTGTCACTACCCATAAAATCCTTTGTCTTTGGGTACTATTGGCCTACATTGTTGAGAGATGCAACAAATTAGGTAGGTAAGTGTGAAGCCCGAGAATTTTGTTGGGAGACCTAAGTTGGCTGCTTTGCCACTAAATCCAGTAGTGATTGATGAACCTTTTCAACAGTGGGGATTGGATTTCATTGGAAATCTTAACCCACCTTCCAATGCTGGACATACTCACATGATAACTACTACAGACTACTTCACAAAGTGGGTAGAGGCTATTCCAGTCAAAATCACTACTTCTGAGGTGGTGTGTAATTTCATTAAAGAGAACATCTTGATAAGGTTTGGGGTACCAAACAAGATTGTGAATGATAATGCTTCAAATTTTTCTTCTTCTGAGATGATGGATTTCTGCTATGGCTATGGAATTTCCCTTGCTCATTCTTCAGACTACTACCCCCAAGGGAATGGACAAGCAAAATCAACAAATAAGAATCTGGTAACCATCGTTCGGAAGCTTGTCAATGAATCTAAGAGGAATTGGCACAAGAAACTTTATGATGCTCTTTGGGAAGATAGAATTACACCCAAAAGAGCAATTGGGATGTCTCCATTTCAAGTGTTGTATGGTGTTGAAACTCACGATTATCAATAATAAGTGGAATTACCAACCTTACACTTAATGAAGGCTATTGAAGATTCAAGTTTTGCCAGTTCCTTGGACAAGAGGATCATGTATCTCCAAAAGCTGGATGAAGACATGTTGCAGGTTTTTGATAGAATCTCATCTCATCAATTGAGGGTGAAAGCTTTGTTTGACAAGAAAGCTAGACCTAGAGATTTTCAAGTGGGAGACATTGTTCTACTATGGAACAAAAGACATGAACCTCGAGGAAGCCATGGTAAGTTTGATTCTCTTTTTCTTGGTCCTTTCAAAATTAGGCACTTTGTTGGAGAAAATTCTTTCTATTTGGATTATATGGATGGATATCCTCTCCCACTTCCTTATAGTGGGTAGTATTTGAAGTTGTTCAAGTCCTAGGTGACTAGGTAGTCCTTATGTATATTGTGTATAATGTTTTGTTTTGGTCATTCCTTTGTTTTGGTCTTTCCTTTTAGTTTTCTTCCCTTTCATGTGTTTTGTCTTCTCGTATTGGTCTTGCCTTTGACTCTGTTTCCCAATGGATAATGCACTAGTCTGCTTTCCCGAGTTTTTCTCGTGGTTCTTGATCTTGCCTCGTTCCTCTGTCAAGTCATCCCGAGAGAAAAGCTAGCATTGTCGCCCTCAAAATTCCCCTCTTTTTGAGGTCAAGTTATAAATTTTTGAGTCAATAACTTGGAGTAATCCATGCTTTTTCTTGAAAATCATTTCCTTCATTTGGATGTCATTTTCAATCCTTCTCTTTGGTTATGGATTGCGTTGAGCCTGGTATTGTTTGCAGTTTTTCATTCCATGGAGAAAAATTTGAAATTTGGGCGTAAAGGTGGGGTTTTCCCTTTCATTTTTATTTTTCCACAGTCATGAATGATGGGCATATCTTCCTGTCAATTTGTGCCCCAACATCCATGGGTACGTGGACATCTTTGATTGGATGCGGCGTGGTGGGTTTATCTTTTAAACTTGTCACTTTTGTTATTTGTTGCAAAAGTGTCAAATTGGCCCCATGGCCCGAAGGATCCTGATTGGTTGTTTCAAGTGGTAGTAGAAGCCTCCATGCATCTCAATGATGTAAATCCAAGGGAAGGACCCAAGGGATAGTCCCCAAATGAGCGTAGGATTTCCACATGTCCTAGGTCCGAAAAGAAGACAAAACAAGCCCGAATCGGCTAAGTATGGAAGGTTTAGTGGATGACGCCACATGCCTCATCAGCGTAACCAGAAGTGAGACCTAGGGGAAAAACCCAAAATGAGTGCCAACTCACCACGTGGTCCAAGTCAAACAAGAAACAGAGTCATCTGTTAAAGAGTCCAGACCAGGGAAGGAGCCATGCATGTCACTCGGTGCCCCTTCGGAGACGAATCCAAAGCGGAAACTCAAATGAGTGCCAACTCTCCACATGTCTAGGGTCCAATAGAAGTCAAGTAGTTAGTAGGCCTGAATTGGCTAAGTATAAAAGAACCAACAGAAGTCTCCACGTGTCTCTTCGGCGCAACTTCAAAGGTAGAATCAAGAGCAGGTCCCCAAGTGTGCGTGGGATCGCCACGTGGTCAGAGTCAAAGGAGGGAAAAAGTTTTCCATTGAATCGACTAAGTATAGAAGAATGAGCGGAAAGCCCCATGTGTCCCTTTGGTGCTCTTTCAGGGGGAGAATCCAAAATCACGTCCCAAATGTGTGCCGGCTCTCCACATGTCCAATCGATGCACCTCTCGAAGGGTCGAGTCCAAACAAAGTCTCCAAATGAGTAGGAAGCCTCCACATGTCCTAGGTCAGACATAAAGCCTTCACCAAATAGAGGGACTTAGTCAAAAACACAAAATACTAAAGCGGCCCGCAAGGGGGACACGTGGCCATGTTTCAAGCACATGGTTCATTTTAAGACACCTCTATAAAATTGTAGGTGGAAAATACCCAGCGAATATCCTCGGAACGAGCCAAATAAAGGTGAATTTGATAAAGATTCCAAAACAAAAATTTGCCTTTTTTTCATGGCTCCATCATTGACGTGTGACAACAAGATGTCAATAATCACTCTGACGCGTGTCATCGCTCCATTGATGCACATCACTAGTTCCAATTGATGTGTGTCATCGGCTCTAATTGACGCGACGCCATCTCCGGCTCCACCGACGCGCGTCATGGCTCCATTGACGCGCGCCACGCTCCACTGGTGGCGCGCGCTCCAATGGCTGACGTGGCGTGCGCCGCGCTCCACCGACGCGCGTCATCGGGCTCATATTGACGCACGCGCCACATGGGTCCTCTTGACACTCGCCATGGCTCCCGACACTGTCATCGGCTTTACCGACGCGTGTCACTAGATCCTATTGACGCCACGCCACCTAAGGCAATTGATGCGCGTCAATTGAAGCCATTGATGCCCGATTTAGCCTATAAATACCCTTCAACCAGTCATTTTCTCATTTTCACCCTCCCGCTCTTGAATTTTTGCAGGTCTCAATTGTTGTCAAAGATGCAAGTACAACTATAATGTCGACTTCACATGCTTCCCAACTGTAAGTTCATCAAAAAATCAAGAGAATCCAATTCAATCGATTTCCAAGATCAACTACAGGAATCCCTTATGCCCTCACATCCATACTGTTTTAAAGATGTCTTCAGAATATAAAGATTTGATGGATGCGTGTGAATTTACAGGGCTCATTAATATGCCCCATTTCGAAACAGATCCGGATATTTTGAATTACCTTTTGTCATCCTACAATTCAGAGGATGACATTTTTTATGTGACTCTGAATGATGGCCAAATGTTCCAATTCAGTATCGAAGCAAATGACATCCATCGGTTTACGGGCCTTCCATTCAAAAATTTACCAATTGTTACAACCAAGGCAACACTCGTGGAAGAAGACAAGAAATTTCTTGAATCAACGTTCGGTTTCCATGTTGATTGTAAGTATAATTCGTTTTAATTCATATTTTTTATTCTATTTTTTATTCTGATACAATTTGCTGTTATAAATTTATAGTAATTTTCACTCTTTCGCATTTGCAGCCCATGTCAATAAATCCAGGCATGGTGTGGATACACAATCAATTGCACACCACTTTCTTGCTGCACTTATTTCATTTTTTCAATCCAGAATTGTTTTGCAGGGTCACCAAACTGATATACCAAATTGGGCCATTGCATACATTGTTGCCACTATCTCAAAACAAAAATTCGATTGGTGCACATATCTATCCAAAAAAAGAATAAGAACCGACATAAAAATTCAAAACTTTCGAAAAACCTTTCATTTATTCAACAAACTATCTCCTCGGCCCTTATTATGAGGCACTTTTAAATTTAAAAGATAAAAAAATTCCTACTTGCACTGATGAGGAGTTGATGAAGTTGTTAATTCCGTTTGAATATCAACAGGTATAAACTATTTAGTTTGTAATTGTATTTCAATTTTTGACATTACAGTGCACAATTATTAAAACTTAAATTTTAATGTTTTGTAGAGAAGATATCTTGAAGCCCTTCCCCGAAAAAAGGCGTTATCGAGAGGAAGAGGCCAACAACACGCTGAGGCTTCGGGGACTCCCAATCTGAAATGGAAGCTCACTCCTCTCCAAACCCTCAACAGTTTGAACTCGTTAAACGCCAGAGAAGTAATACCTTCTCATATATTATTTACAAATTCCAAAGTTGCATATTTATTTTTCAATTTAAATTTTAACCAAATGAATTGACAACATTTAATATTGATGAATTGCAGGGACTTTGGAACATACACCTATTTCACAAACTCAACCTTCTTCCCCAACTCACTCCATATAGTCGCATGCATTCATATCTTCTGAACAGACACCGAGTACAACTCCTACAAGGCCACCCGTAGCACCGAGAAAAACAACCCCTCGACAACAAGGTACAACTCTTCGATAGTACATTTAATTTCGAAATTTTTGACTTTATGAATTGTTTTCTTATTTTTTAATTTTTTTCTTGTACTTTTCAGTACATGTCAGTCCTGATCAAACCGCGGCACCGACACCCACTCAACCAATAATTTTTAAAATGCCAACCAAAGGAACAGTGAAAAAGAACATTGGTAAACACATGCCTTTTGCTCCGGCCCCTAGTGGGACACTAAACATTGCCTCCTCCTTTCGAATTCCAACTCTCTCACTTGGTGGCTTGCCCAGTGCAACGGGCATATCTGTTTTGAACAATATAAATTTAGATGAAGATTATTTGGGCATTGATAGCAATGACCCAACTGGTTTTTTCGATACCCGCGAGATGATTCAAGGCCAGCAGGTATACTTCAAATTTCAATTTAAATATGCTTTACAATTTTGAATTACATTTCGATTTAAATTTATTTATCTAAATCTTGATTAATTTTTTCACAAACAGGATCAGCCCACCCAAAGGCAGAAACAAGTAGCAGTTGATCTTGGTGAAAGCCCCCATACTTCTCCAGCAAGATCATCTTCATCAGATTCAGATAGTGAACAGTTGCCACCTTTTCCTTTGGAGAACTTAATTGGTTATGATTGTCAATCCCATGTCAGTGAGTTTATTCTTCCTCATATCAAATAGCTTATAGAATGGGAGAGAAGGGCTAAAGTTCTTATCAATGAGATTATTAGTCGTTATGAAAATTATTGGCAACAGGATAGTTTATACGCTGTAGTCCAGAATCAACCTGTGAAGATGGATTCCTTACTTACCCAAGTAAGAAGTGGGACTATCACGTATAACAACAACTATAAAGACGACATTTTAGATAAGGCATTAAACAAATTGGAAAATATTAGTGCCGAGGCCCAGGCATATTTTAACAAATGGTCCAAGGACAAGGATTTGGTAGCAATCACAAATGTTGAAAGAGATAGAGCGGTTGTAAGTAATATTACATTCAAACAATCATTCTTGTTAATTTGAAATTTTCATTTTTTAGTAATATTTTGAATTGACATTACTCTTTTTATGCAGTTGAAATATGAAAATTTGAAGAGTCAGGCGAAGGTTTTGCAAGTTCACTTGGAAACAAACAAAGAAACAAACTTATCCGCAGCAAAAAATTTGAAGCAAAGTATTGTTTTGGTTAACAAACAAAACAATACACTAAAGCGTATAATTAAAGAGCATGGTTTCGACCCTGACATATTATTCAAAGCTAAAGCAGCAGCTGATCCAAATTTGCTGTCGCATGGAGATGCGACAAATCAAGAAGAAAGAATTTTAAAATATCTCGGACAGTGCTACGAAGATCTTATAAGTTCAGGGGTTATTTCTGGTGTTGGGGAAAGAGGTACAGCCATAGTGGAAGAAGCTGTTGGGGAAGAGAGCAGAGGAGTAGAATTGGATAAAGAAAAAGAGGGTTTTGAAAACTAGAAACTTTTATTATTGAGGAAAATTTAAATATTGAATTTGAAAACTTCTACTATTGAGTATGTACTATGGTATTTGAATTTAATTATATGGATTTATATACAATCTTTAATTTTAATTGCATTAGATGGTGATTATCATGAATTATATGTATGTTTCTTGTTTACTTGCATTGTCATGAATTGTATGTGGACGTAGATGATGAATGATGATAATTGATAATTAATGATAGATGATGATGAAAGACGATGAATGACGATAATGATATGATATATATGGATGATGATCAATTTAATGTGGACGTAGATTTATCATCAAGCACAATAATTCTTCTTCTCTAGACTTTTGAACTTGTTTTAAGATAATTATTCTCTATACTTGTAATGATATGATCATAATGTCATTAGAATGGATAAAGATGATAAATAAATGGAATGTGTTATAATGGATATAGATGACATTAATGATTAGAATGGATATAGATGACATTAGAACGAATAGAATTGTGTTAATAATAATTGTAGTGTCAGGACTCAGGATATGATAATGATATGGTGATGATATGATATATATGGATGATGAGGAATTTTATGATATGATATATATAATTCTAAGAAATCAAGAAAGAATCATCACTGGTAAGAAATTAAACATAATTGCAAATATGATAGGGTTTAGCTTACCTCTTGCGTATTAGATTGCGTTGTGAAATCATCAAGGGTAAGCATATTAGATTGCTGTGAAATCTTGCGTATATGATAGGGTTTGTTTTACCTGACATTGTAGATAGAGGGGTGAGTTTCTTGACATTGTCAGTCCTGAGAAGTGCCAACAACATCTTTAAATATATAGACCAACAATATCTTTAAATAAATGTAAATATATAGAATTAGAGACTGTAACATATTTAATGATAACAAGAGCTGAAAAAATGTAAAGTAACAAACAATAAGATTATGTTGAAGAAGATACCTATTTAAAATTGAAATCATCACCGGTAATGTGCTAGATCTTTGTCTTAAAAAAATTCAACACAAAAAATGGATTAGTAGATAGATGGGTGAGTTGCGACATCATCGATCCCAGAAAATGTGACTTCCTCGAACGGATGTCAACCCTCGTTTTCAAAAAATAAAAAGATTGTATTTAACTAAATGTAAATACATAGACTGTAACATCTTTAGTGATAACTGAGCTGAAAAAAAAATGAATAGTAACAAACAATAAGATTAAGGGGAAAAAGATACCTCCTTAAAGTTGAAATCATCACTCACATTGGTAATAAGCTAGATCGTGTTTTAAAAAAACCCAACGAGAAATGGATTAGTACATAGATGGGTGAATTGCACGACATTTTTAGCATATAGACACTGTAACATCTTTAATGATAAAGATAAAAGATAGATAAAGAAGATAAATATTTAAAGTTGAAACAATCCATTATCAATAGCTTCATCAAACTTGATGTTGTCTTCTATAGAATGTGACGAAGAGCCAATTACACTCTCAAGGTTGGGAATATTTGTACTTGTAGCTATATTATTCACACCTCTTCTTTCGCAAAGGGAATTCCAGTGCGCAATTGCTCTGTCGAACGGAAAGGTTTCGATGGAGTATCGAGAAACATAACACCTCATGCAACTTTCCGATTTTTATCAACTTGTTTCTCGGTTTTGATTTTATAAATGACAATGCACTTTCGAAAACCCTTTCATCCTCCACAGACCCCAAAATCATTATTTGGCATAACTCATATAATCTAAAATATTCACTGATATCTTCTTGTAAGATAGAACTTTGATAGATTCCTCACCACAGCCTTGTAATAGCACCACTTTCAGAAGGTTGATCTAAATTCTTATATTGGTTCCTCATTGTTGTTGCAAAATTTGTTGACTGAAACTTTAATAAATCGGCATTCAGTATACCTTTGATTTCCATACCCTTGAGCTCTGACGTCTTTGTAAATTGTTCCATTATTGTACCCATTGATTTATGGAAATGCTTTCTGACAAAGTCTGCACGGCCACCTTCAGTATTCCAAAAATTAGGATTCATCACACCCATGGCTTCCAGAATTTTATCTTTACAGAAACGTTCCCTAATTTCTGATGACAAGGTTTCTGAAAAAATTTTAAGCTTTATTCTTGTTTCAACTATAACAGACTCAAACAAATTACGTGTCACGGGAACATCTTCTCGTTCTGATCCTATAATATCTTGACATTTTTGCAAAATGTGCATTGGTATTTCCCTCCCATTAACAGTGATGCAGAGGTGATCGTGGATATTAAATCTCAAAAAGGTGTTAGGATTTTTAAGATCTAATAAATCTTTCCAATTTTCAAAAATAGGTGCATCAAAACTATCCTGGGAACAGTACAATATATCAAGACTTTGACATACCATTTTTCTCATCCGTATAAAATCCACAATATAGATTAATCTACCCTGTGCATGCTTCATCAGTGTATTGATCTCCTTTAACATTGGAAGAATACCAACCAATGTAAGCAATGTCTCCAAATCAGTTAAATGGAACAACAAGTCCCTTGCCCTATCAACTTCATGACGGTATTTGTGCATGAAACCAACCAATGAAGGATACTCCTCACGAACTCTGCATGCAGGTTCATACAAAGAGATCCATCTAGTCTCCACATCCTTCAGAAGTTTTTTGCCATATGTAATTCTAATTGCAAATTTTTGGAACTCGAGAAAACGCTTTGGGCTGCTTGACATATAGGCATGAAGTTCTCTTATAAGGTCTTCTAATTTAGCAACATTTTCGTGGTTGCTTACCATTTTATACGCTAAATTCATTCCGTGAGCCATACGGTGAATTGGTAGCATATATGGGGCCACCTTGTTGTTTGTAATCTAACACAAAGCCTGTTTGGTGACCCTGCGCATGTGAGATGCACCATCTACTCCAACGCATACCAACTTGGTAGCAATTTCATAATCAGTCATTCCAAAGAACATCTTTCAAATGAGAAACAACTATTTTATATAGGTTTTCGGCATTGCGATTTTCAACCATTTTCATAACACCCAAAGATGAGGTGTCCTTATATGTTTTTCTAAAGTATAGATGTGGATACATACCCATGCGGTGTTGTCATTCTTTGTCACTTCATCAATTGAAAGAGAGATAAAGTTTTTTTTTTTTACATTCTCTTTCAAATCTTCCTTCTCTATCATCGAGACGCATTTTGCCATTTCCCATCAACTACTTTCAGACCAATGAGACTGAGGTACATTCAAAGCATTCCGTTAAATTGATACAAAACTTTGAAATTGAGGAAATCTGAAATCGCTCTTCCTTTTTTAGTATTTGAAAAAGAGTAGAGAATTGTATGAATTTTGAATGTAGATTTGTTTCTTTCATCTTACCAATATGGGATGTGATCGTTCCTCCATTTTCCAATAGATGTGTTTTTTTCTGCTTGCCTCATATTCCATTGCGTATCTAACATGCATGCATTCTTTTTCAGTTTTCCACCTATGTATTTTGATTTTACGGCCATCCACCCCGTTATGATTAAATATTGTTTTCCACAATGTTTTTCTATAGTGTCCAGCTTCAGTTGCATTTTTGTTGCTTTCCAAATTTCCACGTACATATTGTACATGTACATTCAGATGGGATTTCTTTAGAATTAGATGATTGTACAGGTTCAATAAACGTAAATTTAGCTGCCCAATCAAACTTGTATGTCCTGTCAATGGTCCACATATTCTTGTTCGTTTTCAATGCTTTACTTTTTTGAGTAGAATTTTGAGCAATATCACAATCACCTAGTTTCCTCTTTCTTGGAACGGAGTTTGATTTTGATTGTCTTCCATTTTCTTTGAGTGTTTGTATCGTGATATCTAGCTGCACTTACGGTTACACCCCAACAGAACAATATCTTCAAGATCCGGCATATTATCATAGGTTTCATTTGTTTGACTTCGATCTTTGTGTAGAATGCATGTCCACCTCAATAATACCTTCCACACAGTCAGTATTCTGATTCTTTGTGGTGGCATCTATATGATTGGTATTTACAATATCTATATCCGCAGAGTTTCCAAAATACTTGAAGAGTGATTTCTGAGATTTCTTACTTACTTTTAGGTTATTCGTATTCTTTGAGCTGGCACCTTCCATTATTCTAAAAAGAGTCTTGCGTCAGCAAAAGAACCAAGTAGCGACTCTATCTAGTGTCTGAGGTCTTGTCGCGCGTCCCCTGTCTAAGGTCTTTGTCACGTGTCAACTCTGCACTTGTCACGCGTCAACAACCCATTTCCTATCGCGCGTCCACTGTCTGAATATATTGTCGCGTGTCAACACTGCCCAAGTCGCACGTCAACACTTCCTCTGTCATGCGTCAGTACAACTATTGTCGCGTGTCAACAATGCCCTTGTCACGCGTCAACACTGCATTTGTCACGCGTCAACAATCACAGGCTAATAGTAATCTAAATCTCTGGTGCTTAAGGGTATGCGAGTTCAAATTTCACAGTATTGGTAATTTGTTAAGCTACTTGAGGTATACTACCCGGCGAATCAGCTAGGTTTTTATAGGAGATGTTTTCAAATGAAGGCGAAGCCGACCCCCCAAAAAAAATATACTATATATTTTAGGCGAACAATTCTCCTTCTCAAATTTTCCTAAAATGAAATTTTCGCCATATTATGAATATTTGCCGCTAAAATTATCCCTGTTCAAGCGTTAGCGGAAAGGCAGAGCCCTTTTTGTGTTTTTATGCTTTGAAAAGTCAAAGCAGGAAAGCGGGCCGTCAGAGCGATTTGGGAATGTTGGCTTTGTTTCCATAAAGATCTTAGAGTTATAAAGTGACCCGCGGCCCCACTCATGCCAAGGGATAAAGTCAAATGTTCAGCCCACATCGAAAGTCAAAGCGAGGAGGTGGGTCGGAGGAGCAATTTGATTTTTTGAGCCCACGTTGAAAAGAATTAAAATTGCAAAAGTGAGCCGCGACTCCATTGCCACTCAAGTAAAGCCACATGTTAGGCCTATATCAGAATCGGATGGGCGGGACGAAATGTTCCAAAGTTCCATTTCTCTAAAAGGCACAAAATACAAAAATCATCCTTAGGCCCACTTCAATTTAAATCTCTCCCACGTGGATGGCTCAAATTCAAATTTTTCAAAGACAGGATGAACACCTATGATTCAATGTGTTTGGTTTTGCCGTGAGGTATGGAAACAACCGAGGTGTTAGAGAAGTTCAAACGTCAATTTATTGAATCAGTTTCATCATTTTTTGTAACCGAATGTAACCGTTTTTGGAAGCTATTTAATGGATTCTCCACACCATTGTTAGGGTTAGATCCTGGTACTATGTAGATGTAATATATTCGAATTAATTAATACAGAATTTTTTCCCTTTCTTCCTCTGTTATTCCTTCTTTCCTTCTCGAAAATTTGTGAATCATCCATATTTTATGATAAGAAACTTTGTGTTCTTGTTTATATGATTTTTGGAACTTTGTTTCTATGGAATTATATCTATTATGAAAGTGAATGATTCTACTCTACATCTCCTTGGCTTAATACATATAAGGTTATACTGTCATCTATATTTCCTAAAGGTATTGTTATGTTCTTCCTCTCTCATCTCCTTAATTCTTCCATTCTTTCGTATTGATGATCTTTGGGCATAAAACATTTCAAAGTATCAGGAATCCACACTTTGAAATTTGTACATTTGTATATAAGTTTTGTTGCTTGCTTTCAATAAGGGAACCTCTCCCATTAAAGAGGAGGGACTTGTTGTCCCCTGACTGTGGTTTGTTAAAGTATCATTTTAAAAACCCAACATGATCCATTTGTATTTTTTCATCTCACATAACCAAAACAAGTGGGGAAAACATCGGATGAACCGTCCACCCTCTTAACAACCAAATAAAATAGTAATGAAATAAAGATAGTAATAAAAGAACATAAATGAATTATAAAATAGGGATAGAAATAGATATGACCAAAAACATAATAATGTAAAAATCACTTAGAATGGATAAGAATACGGGTGCTAGTGTCCCACATAGGCACTCCTTTACTAGTGGAAAAAATAGTTGCAAAGTAGTTTCAACAGCTTACATTGTCACAATTTTCCCTAGTTTTAGTAGTTACACATCCGGCTTCAGATTGCAATCAATTACTAACATGAACTAACTACTTAAGAACTAAACTAGGAACCAAATCATGAAATAAATAAGGGAATATAACCTAGGGCATATGCATGAAAAAAATATTCCTAGATATTTTGTGTCACCTGAGGAAAGTTACAAATTAGGTTTTGATCATCTGTAGTGGCACTTATCCATAGGGAAGCATTAATGGTTGGAGGGAAAAATAAACTAATCTCCCAATACACTTTCCCTTAGCAGTAAGAAGATGCCTAAATCTCAAGTTTAGTGTCGAGACCACTCAAATCCCTAGTTTGGTGATAGGATGCCCAAATCCTTTATGTTAACCTAACCAAAGCTCCTAAGCATCATGTCTCTACAAGCAAAAACAAAATCTATCCCTTTCTCTTTCAACGCTCCAAGTGTACTCTAGAACCCCTTGGTTTCCAAGTGTTAACCTAACCAATTTGATACATTTTCCAAGTTTAATTTCAGTTGCATTTACCTAGAGCATTGAAAACATTTGTTTTATTTTGGAAGTTGTATCCTTTCCTAATTAAGGAAAAGAACACAAGTAACCATGAAATACATCTCAAGCACGCCCGCAAAGGTGACATTCTAAGGAACTAAATTCACACATCATTATCACTCTACACACGCAAAGGTCATGTATAGGATTATTATCCTTCCCTCTCCTTATAATTTCATGGTACACATTTTTCACTATTCCATTCAACACACTACAACACTCATTTGGTACGCTATTGGGTATAATCTTCTTTCGACTCTCCAAGGTATACTTTTATTTTTCTACTTTATGCTACTAAATCCTTATTTACCAACATAAAGTGGGGAAAAATGTAGTCACTAAATCACACACTTACTATGTAAAAATAGCCTCTAAATACTCCATTTATATGTATGATTCTTAAGTGAGAATTACTCATTAACATCCTTTTAATTTTGTTTGACATTTATTGTATCTGTTTCATCTTTATTATTTGTTATTTCTAATTAAAAACTTATAGTTTTGCATACCAACCGACATCCTACTCAAATATGATTTTACTATTTGAACTTTTGAGTACCTTGTACAAGACCATTAATTAGGGACAAGAGAATCTTGACACTACTTTCCGTTCTAGGAACATTTGTCCTCTTTACCTCTTTTTCTAATCTTTTGAATGTTACTTCTTTCTTGTCTTATTTTATCCTTCTTGGTTAGCCTTTCACTTGTTAATAATGAAACTTAATAAAAGTAATAATGTTTATACATTTCTTATTTAACCTCAATTGGGGAAAACATTTTCAAGAGGTACATAATATTAGAAGGAGCTAATAATTTCTATCTACTACACCAATAATTATACTTTGGCATTACATACTTACTTGGATAAAAGGTTTTTTTGAAATTCCATTCCACACATTTGTCTTTGGGATAGAATAGTTTTAGCCCACCATCTCTTTGTCTGCAAATGAAACATGGAAAACCTAGCTCAAGGGACATTATTCCAATCACACACACATAGACACGTACACACACACACACGCACACACACACACACACACACACACACACACACACACACACACACACACACACACACACACTAGAAATGCATTGATTTTGAAATTTAGTGCAACTCTAGGTGACGATAAAATTACTAGAATCGCTTTGAGGTCATTCCATCTCGAGGGTATGTATGTTTTCTATTCATCTAATTTGTGATTAAGTATTGTGTAACTATCTAGGGTTTATTTTGTAGGTACAAGTGTGACACATCAAATATCATGCAACCTGTAGTGAAGAAGGATAAAAACTAAGTGACAAGGAAAGAACCATATCCTAAGTATTTCATTAGAAACTAATGGCTAAATCAGATGCTACTCCTATCCCTTATATTGTTGCATTTATGGCCATGTTCTAGTCTAGGCACTCTTATCCCTTAGATTGTTGCAGTCCATTTTTTATATATAGATCTTGCATAGCTCTGAAATCTTCCCATCCGAGATCACTCTTCAAATTAATTGGTTCAAACCTATAGATAAAAGATAAGTCATTATACAAACCCTATCTATCACTCTTTATTGGATATCCTTCGGTTGATCTTGATTATTTACTATTCTATGTATGTGTTCAGTAGTTTCCTAATATTATATTCAATTTTGTTAAATTGCTTGAATTGTGATTAATTATTGTGTCTAGTTGTCATGGTTAGACCCAATCTTTTGGATTAAATTGATTTCTAATAGCACAAATCCCTTAATGCATCAAAATACCTTGTTAATAATTATAAAATTATTATGAATAGGTATTTCTATTTTAATTTCATTAATTGGTAGAACTTGGAGGTGTAACGGTTACACCCATAGAAAAATATAAGGATTTTTATACTCATAGAAGAAATTCCAAGATGTAATAAAGAGGAAATCAAACTTGGATAGTAAGTCATGTATGAAGAAGTAATTTTACATGATGTTTTTTTAGAGTTTTGAAACCATTACGAATAAAAGAAAAAGGATGACAATGAAAACATATTGATCTTACAACCAAGAAACCGGCTTTGTTGGCAAGAGTGCCACTTCTAGGAGACGTTATTTTTCATCAAGGATAGATATATACACGTTGTTTATACACCATAAAATGAAAATGATGTTATAGAGGCATCGATAGTGAAACTTTGAGGATTATAAATAGTAAACATCTACTAGTGTCTAAACAAACATGAACAAGCTCCCACTCCTAGTATTTTATTATGAGTAATTGTGAATTTCATTTTAATGAAGATTTTTAATCCATTTTTTATTCTACTAAGAAGATGTAGAGAAAGTGATGTTTTTGAGATAAATGGAATTAGGAATCAAATCCTCAACCATGTCTAGGTTTAAGACCATGTGTACTTTTTATGGTGATTATATAATGAATTAAAATAGATATCAAACAACCGCAATAGAACATGCATAGTAAGTTACAAGAAGAAAGATAAACCACATATATTAATGAAAACAAAACAAAAGCATTCATTCAAACAACATATAAAGTGGCACCTCCATACCCAATTCTTTCATTTTGTCTCTAATATTGTAGTACAACACAATAGAGAACATTTATTTGAAAGGGAGTGCTAAACCTATTTTACTTGTTTTTTACATGCCATGTTTTTGAAAATTAGTTTTTATGTTACAATTTTTCTATATCTTTTTTTGATGTTGTAGAGTCTATATATTAACACATTCAAATTGAATTTTCATCAAATATTTATGTCTTTTGAACAAACCCATTCTATGCATACCTTGTCATCATATCAATCCATGGGATCATATTTACTTGAGGAAGTTTCAAATAGTTTTGTGTCTTACATATTAAAATCATTGGATTCCATTAGATGAAATCCCTATAAAGATTTTTTTAAATATTTCACATGCCTTATATATACTTCCTCATTTTTCATTCATATTAGTCAGAGCACTTGCAACTAAAAAACTTGACAAATTAATGTTTCTATTATGATTTGATGGATCTACATACCTTATTATAAAACTCTTATTTTTCCATAGGTTGGGACCATGTTAAATAAGAAAAACTTATCTGGTAAGGGTGTTTTGAAAAACCATCCATTTACAAAATTCAAATCTCATTATGTTGAAAACATACTCATCCCAAAACCAAATAAACATTATTTTGTTGTTGGTGGAATTGTTTGATTTAATTTAGTAGAGAATATTCAAAACATTAAGCATAAGTGGAGTGTTATTTTTGGATCTTTATTCATCTTGCAACTTCATACAAGTTTTCTCGCCATTGGGAATGTAACCATACACATTGTGTATAATTTTTGGGTTTACAACTATGTGTGTTTATTATTGTAATAGTCTAGGGAAGAAAAAGAGCTATCAAAATACCATAGTATAACTTGCAAAGGAACTAGTAAGAACATAAAACCATATGTACTAAAATAAAAATAAACAAAACCAAGGTTGTCCACTAAAAAGGTCCAAAGCACAATGCCAATTATAAGTTAATAACATCTAAGCACTTCCTTCATGCTTTATTCTTTTCCGATGTCTGTAATTTTATAGTGCAAATTTTATATACACCATAAATTGCAATAATATTGTAGATGAAGTATTTTTCAAAATTTTGAGTGTTATATATAGCAAGTATTTAATTTTGGTAAAGTTTTGTTTGACAAAGATCCCACTCTGCACCTTAATTTCGAGTAAGTGTAAATTACCTTTGAACAAGGATTTTTCATCCTTTCTTACTAATGAAAAGTTTCAGATAAAGTGATAGTTTTGAGAGTGATTGAGTTACATAACATGTAGCCATGGTAGTCCCTCGGATGCCATTTGACCAAGATGGTTATTTAAAAAGTGTTCAAGCTTCTTTAAAAACATCATTTGTGTATATAATGTATTAATCATTGCATTCTTGAAGACCCTTTTCTTCGACACATTGAAAAGAATATTTTGTGTGCCTTATGTATGCTTCCACATATTTACACATTTGTCGAACTTAGTAAGACATAAAACTAGAATAAAAACTCCATGACTTCTCACTGTAGTAGTCTAACACAAATAGAAATACCATGTTGGTCATGTCTAAGAAATTGTCCCAACCAAATTTTACATTTGCACTTGAAGAATTTCACGTTTGACACCGATATAGCATAATGGCCAAATATATTCACCAAAAATACCTTAATGCACAAAAACTATCTTGGAATTTGGCAAGTCAAATATGTTATTCAGTCTTTCTATCCTTAAAGTCCTATAATTCATGGTGTGAGATACTTATACAAGATTGACTATTCTAAATGGGTTTTTTCATGTTAAATAGTCTATCGGCTAAATATTTTTAAGTAAAGAGTATTATATCTATTTATAATTTTTATTTAAAAAAACTATTTTCAATAATAATATATATTATTTTAATAAAATTCACATGTAAAATGAATAAATAGTATTTAATTAATTTATCTTACACACTCAACTATTAATTTTATTATTTAAATAAATTAAATATTATGGATTTCTTTTCAATAATATTAAAACATGTGTAATAAGTATGAAAACATACATAATTATTAATAAATTTTGATGCTAAAATTATTAAAACATTATCTCGTGAGATTAAAATTATTAATATAAATATCTTAATTTTTTAAAAAGAAATTTAGGGGCATTTTAGCAATTTTAAGGTCCCATGTTTTTTATTACTTTCTTTAACAATACCACTAACAACCTCTTAACTTTAGGGGCCAAAAAAAGTGGACCTCCTATTTTTTAGGCCTAGATTCTTTTATTTCTTGTCGACTTCCTACAAAAATAATCATGTGACTTGTTGCTACAAAAACAAGAGGGGAAGTCCCTCCATAATACCATGCTCTAATTTATCTATTTTATGAGTGTGTCCCCTAAATTATGGCATTTGAACACAAGCTATCTTATATTAAAATTCATAAACCCTAATCTATAATCTTATCCTTACCTTACCAAAATTTGTAAACCAGCTACGTTACCAAATTTTATAAACCCTAATCTCAAATCTTATCTTAATTTATAGTGTATCCCTAAAAAGATAATAACAATTTATTATATTTTATTAATTATGTATCTTCTAGAACGACTTTTCTTGCCATCTGTTCAATAACGGTAAAATCACCCCCTATAAAATTACATCCTAGCGAGGCTATTGCAAACAAAAACCAACTCGCTGTTCGTGGATCGAGGAGTTTGACACAGTATCGATCGATCGTTATGGCTGCTTCATCCCCATCCACGTGGATTTTCATTTACTGTCTAGTTGCAGGATTTGTTATATGCAATCTGCTTTCCACTCCATGTCATGCCAATGAAGAAGTTGATGCCCTGATTGATGTGAAGAATATGATGCATGACCCTCAGAATGTTCTCCAAAGTTGGGATCCATTCCTTGTCGATCCCTGCACCTGGTTTCATATCACCTGTGACAACAATGGACGTGTTACCAGGATGTAAGCCTGTGTATATAAATATATACTTTCTGCCATGGAAACTTTTATTGCTTCTTATAACATTACATTTGCTGACTTATATTTGATGTCTATAAATTTACAGAGATTTGGCACTTAGTGGCCTTTCTGGTACTCTCTCACCACGGATCGGTGATCTTCCCAACTTGCAGTACCTGTAAGCTTATTATCCCAATTCGCGTACACAATATAGGGCTTATTTGGTCTAAGATTCATTAGATTTTTGCTAAGGTGAAGAGTGTTACAGCTTTACATTGTTTTGCAGGCATTTATTTCGCAATTCATTGAGTGGAAGTTTACCAACAAGTTTGGGGAAGTTAAAAAATCTCATTGCCCTTACTGTTAATGGTAACAAGTTTACCGGAAACATACCCACTTCGATCACCCAACTCTCACAACTGCGCTTCCTGTAAGTTATCACATATGTAGTGAATATGATAGAAATGATGTATTTTTATATCTTCAGCCCATACCTTTTGGGACTAACAAGTTATCTTTATATCTGTAATTTCTCAGAGATCTTTCAGACAATCAACTCAGTGGCCCTGTTCCAACAGGAGGCTCGCTCTCAAGATTTGGTTACGATAGGTAACCACATTTTAATTTGGTTCTTTTGCATTGTTATATCAGATATATTTGGATGGCTTAACATTGATTGTGTGTTGTTTCATGTGATTTTGTACATGGAATGAAGTTTTAAAGGCAATCCAAGGCTTTGCGGTGGTGTTGTGCGCAAGCCATGTCGAGCCAATTAATGAAGTGGACAGCCAAACGATCCATCCTGAGCTATAGATGTTATTTTTAATATAGTTATGACAATAAAATTGCATGCCACTCACTCATTAGAGGACGCATGGCAATCACTTTAGTAATAATAAACAGATTATCACTAGATAACCAAATAGGCCTCTTTTATTTGTTCCATTCACAAAATCAATTAGAGGCGAAGATGTTATTACACAACAAATATTTTGATTTTAAATTTATAACTATGTCAATCTTTTTATAACCGGAAAGCATATTATTATTGGTTACTGTAGATTTTACAACTAGCAATTGCGTTTATATGTGCAAAGACCATAATGGAGGTCGAAAATGGATTTACAATTGCATTATAATGTAAAATGAAATCTAATGTTCTTTTTTTCTTGATGTATTTGATTACGTAAAATAAGTAATTTTTAATAATATAGTTAGTAATATAGTTAGGTAGTCTCCATACAAGTTATATCATTAGGTTATTGACAGAATCTCCAACAAGTACAAAACTTACAAAATAAGAATGGTATTTTTCAAAGAGAAGTATGAATATAATCATAGTGAAGAAAAGATGAACAAAACACACAAGAATAATATAGAGATGAGCCATTGTAATTTACACTTTTAATGTTATTATGAGTATTGGAAAATGAACAATGTTTTGAATCTAGGTACATTTATATTTTGTATAAAGATGGTGGTCTTTTCCAAGATATTGTTAAGATATGTGGAGGTTAATTAATGATTTAATTGTTGAAGTTAGAGTGAAAGTCAATCATTTCACACATTATATCTAATGTCAATTGGTGTCTTTTTTTATAATGTTAATCTTTATAATTTATGTTTTGAAAAGTAATTTTGATTGGAATGTTTCTATGATTATCTCTTATAAGTTGTGTAATTGATATCTATTTTATATTTTTGTCATCCCATCATGGTGCTCATGTGGTTTTCAAAGTTGAAAACAACATACTATTACAACAAAGATGCGAATAATATGTTCTTAAGTAGATTTTAATTGGTGGTTATTAGGTTTGGTCGAATTTTGTCTTTTCATTGTTATACATGACTACATGAAATTGGCATGTTATGTGATTTCAACACACACACACACACACCACACACACACACACACACACACACATGTTGAAATGTTAGGTAATGCAACCAAATTTCAGTTTGATATACATGAATAAAAGAATTGAAATAAGCTTGTTTTTTATGTCAAATATGTTATATTGGACATAGATGGTGTAAAAACTAAGGTCCCATTTGCTTTTTTTGTACATTTATTAGGCACATAACAATGGCCCATTTAAACATGTCATTTCTAAGTGACATTTATAGATAATTTTCCAAGATTTAATAGATGTATTTTCTATGCTATGTGTACATATGTCAACATTAAATGTAAAATGACTCTACGATGAGAACTAAAAAATGCCTTATGCATCGATCAAGCCATACCATGTTTTTATCTGTCATTGTGGACTCGATGCGAGGTTTAGAGACCCTTTGTACGCTGCATTCTCTACAAGGTATTGTGACTGATTTCGCTTTGTTTAATTCATTGGCCTTTTCGCTGTCTTGGGATTATTTCTAGAGAGGAAGGAAGGAAACAAAATGATGGTGAATATCTAAATAAAGAAGCCATGGTGCCCAAATTTGACTGCGCATGTCAATATTCTTGAAAATGGCTCTAATATCAAATCCTGGGATGCTCGGGATGATACCCAATAGACCCATCTGTCTATGTCTTTTCTTCAGCCGATGATGATGAATCACTCTTTGTGTTGGTCCAAAAATAGTCCAATTACATACCCATGCAAGACTATTAGGATCGCTTTAGGAATTGAACTCTAGACCTCCACGCACGCATGGATGTTGTCAAATGGATTCTCAAGGTATTTAACTTGTTTCCTCATTTAGTTCAATGAGATAAGATGGCATACAAATTGGTCTTTTATTGGAGATTGTTTCTAAGGTTGTTCAATTTTATCTTGATTGAAAAGGAAGAGAGTTTGGGTGTAGGGATATTGTACTTGGGTTATCTATGTTTGTATTTTAGCGAAATTGGTCTATATACTTGTTAAAATGTATTCATTTGTTTATTAAAACATGGATTGGATGTGTATTTGCGTATCAAGTTTTTGTACTCATTTAATAGTTTGGGTGGAAGAATAATGTACTAGATTATCTATGTCACCGTAGTTTAGCCAAATTGTCCTATAGACCTATCAAACATTATTTACTTGCTTAGAGGATTGATTCTTTGGGCATTTAGTTTTAGTTGGATTGAAATTGTATCTGGGTGCCCAGTTTAATCTCTGGTTTAAGACTATTATAGCTTATCTCTGGAGATGTCTGTGTTGTTAAGCCAAATTGGTCTGGACTTTGTACATATATCATACTTTCAAAGTGTGTTTACTTGTTTCAAAGATTCATTGTTTCTAATTCAATATTTCATGTCCTAAAGTTTAGTTTGGCCTAATATCATACCGATTGTTTTAGGCTAATATCAGGCTATCTGTGTATGTGTGCAGGTGCATTGCTTTTATAATTTTGGGTCCCTGATGGGCTACCTGGCTGTTAATTACCTAGATCGGTTCCTATCGATGTATAAATTGTTAGTAAGTAATGGGGGAAGATAGTGTTGAATTTTTTGTGTGTTTGAAATCGTGTGCTCTTTTTTGGTAAAGGGTTTGTTGTTTCTTTGAATTGTATGTACAAAAGGGAAATATAAGTTCTTGAGCACCATTCCAACAAGGTACCTGCAAGGCTTAGATTTTTCATATGGTCTTTGTTGCTTGCGTGTCTTGACTGCTAAAATGGTGAACACCCACTTTCCTCTTCTCCTTGATTTGCAAGTAAAAACATGACTAAAAAGTACTCTATTTATTAGAACAAGACATTGTAGATGAGAGGTCTAATGTGATGTTTTCTCTAATATACAGAGGGAGGATGCAAGATTCATATTTGATGCTCATACCATTCAAAGAATGGAGCTTCTGATCTTGAGCACACTACAATGGAGAATGCCTTTGGTTACACCATTTTCCTTGTGGATTGTTTTTCTTTTGTGCCATTGAAAGAAGTAATGATCCTCTAGGAGCTCTCATTTTTCTCAAATGTTGTAGTTGTAAATACCTTAGTAGATATGTATGCAAAATGTGGAAGCATACACAAGGCACATGAACTGTTTGACAAAGTGCCTCAGAAAAATGTAGTCTCATGGAATGCCATGATTACAGGATATGCACAAAATGGATTTTGCAAGGATGCTCTTGAACTTTTTGAAGTGATGAAGCACTCTGGAACATACCCTGACCATGTAACCTTCACTTGTGTTTTATTAGCATGCAACCATGTAGGTTTAGTGGATGAGGGTTGTAAATATTTCAATCGCATGAATGAATTTTATTTTATTGCAGCTACAATTGGTCATTATGTGTGCATGGTTGACCTTATTGGTCATCTGGCTATCTTGAGGAAACTCTAAACTTTATCATAAAAATGCCAATCAAATAGGTGTCCGTTGTGTGGCCGTGTTTACTTGGTGCATGAAGAGCACATAGGAATACAAGGTTAGGATTATTTACAACAACTATTCTTTTGGATTTGGATCCTCAAAATGTCGAGGCTTATGTTCTTGACCACACATCTATGCAAAAGTGGGCAAGTTGGGTGCGGTTCAAATGGTAGGGAGATTGATGAAAGAAAGGAATTAAAAAGATACATGTATGTAGTTGGATTGAAGGCCATAAAATGGTACATGCTTTTTTTGTAGGAGACAAATGACACCCATAGACATAGGAGATTCATGCAATGTTGGAGAAATTGTCTTGGGAGATGAAGGGAGCAAGATATTTTCTAGATTTAGAATATCTATTGTTTGATATGGAAAAGGAGGAAAAAGAATTATTCTTCGCCACCATAGTGGGAAGTAGGCAATTGCATTTGAATTCTTAAACATGCTCTATGGGACAACTATTAGAGTAGTTAAGAACCTTCACACATGTGTTGGACTGATATAGTGCAACTAAATTTATCTCCAAAATTGTTATAAGAGATGCAAATCCGTTATATCATTTTAAACAAGGATAATGTTCTCTTGGAGATTATTAGTAATGCTATGTGAAGCAAGTATGCAAAACAGTTGTAGTGCCCACTCCTCTTCAACACTTATCATATTTTGATTTTGATTACTATGGACTATAGACATGGACTTTACTATGTTATTTTGGTTTAGCATGATGATAGATGGTAGAGATATTCTAACTATTGATATGTTGTGATTCATATTATGGTTGTATGGATTCTTAGAGGCATGGATAGACATTCTGCATTGATGATGATGATGTGTTGATTAACTTATATATATATATATATATATATATATATATATATATATATATATATATATATATATATAAGATCGATATTTTAAATACCAAAACATAGTCAATACGATGGAAATTATAATGTATATATATATATATATATATAATGACATTATAATTTCCGAATTTCCGTCGTATTGACTATGTTTTGGTGTTTGAACTAATCTTGTGATCTCACTGATATTGATGAAATGGTAGAATTGAGATGTTTTTGAAATGATAAACAAATGATAGCATTGCTTAGCTTTGATGATGAATTCATGATATGATGATGTTTATTGATGGATGTACATGTATTTTATTATTGATGTATTTAATGCGGCCATGAGGCCGAAGGAGGTATTGTTTGATTTTTATAGGTGATTATATCACAACAAACAAAAGGGGGATATGAGACCAACCATAGTGGAATATTGGATGGATACAACGAAGGTCACCATGGCATATTTATCTTTAGTTTTATTGTTGTGTGTTGTTAGATTGTTAGAGGTCCCCATGGGTGGGATGACCTAAAATTGTGACCATGGGCTATGTGTTTTTTCCCTTTCCTTTTTATTATGTTGTGAGTATGTGCTTTATTTTAGTACTGTGATTTACTTTATTATTGTTATTTAATGTGCTCTATTTAAGCTAATTAATATTTTTAATTAAAGTAATTTGAGATGTGACCAAGGGGTATTTAATTTTGGTAGATTTTCCTTGATTTTATTTTGGATTTGAAAGGATTTTTATTGGTTTAAGTGTTGTGTACTCAACCTTGCATGTCAAATTCGGATTTTGGCTTAAGGGCCATTTTGGAGGCTTGTGGGACAAGTTAAGCTTGTCCCACACCTCTTAAATTCATCTACCAACTATACCTATGGGTTAAGGGGTCAAAAATAGACCCCATTATGTGATTTGTAAGGTAAAAGGTGATATTTATTGCACTTTCTTACATGAGTTTTTAATTGTGTCCTTTAGAGGTGTGGGTAAGAGTTTGTGTGTGTAAGAGGTTTGTCATTTCCTCAACCACCAATTTATTAACCTTGGGTTTGATGTTTGAATTTTTGATGTGGAGTTAATAAGAAGTGATTTGACATCCTACATGGAGCCATCTCACCCTCCTCTCCTCTTTTTCTATATATACAAGTTAATTTGATGGTTTTGGGGTTACTTAATTTTGTTGTGCATGGTTATTTTGGAGTTTTTAGCTTGAGTTGCTTGCTTGGATTTGGGCTTGAGCTTGGAAGGATCTTAGAGTTGTGATTTTTGATCAAGTTTCTTGCAATGGCAAGGTAGGAACTTCACCCATGCAATTTATTTTTATATATGTGTGTGTATGTAAATAAATGAATGTTGTGTGTGCATATTTTTGGGCTTGGGTAGTATGGCCTTAAGTATGGTGTAGGAGAAGGTTTATGGGGATCTTTTGGAGGGAGGCATAAGAGTATTGTTACACATTTTGGGAGGGAGTTGGGTTGGGTGCCCCACCTTTTAGATAAGAAAAATGCTTACTTATCTTATATGTTTTATTTGAGGGAGGCATAAGAGATTGTGGGAGGCATAAGAGATTGAGGGAGGCATAAGAGAATTTAAGAGAGGCATAAGAGTCTTTTTGAGGTTTCTTTTGGGTGTTTTGGAGCCTTGTTTGGAAAAGTTGCATTCTTTGATATTGTTATTTTTGTGCTTGTGTGTGTGTTGAAATATTGTTGGCATGTGTGTTGTATTGTGGAAGAATTTGTGAAAGTTGTCATTGGTTGTATCCATTTCTTATTGCTCTATGGTTGGGGCTCGGGGGCCAATGAGGAGAATAGATTCTTCTCCTCATTGGATTATTGGTTGGGCGGAGAGTGTTGCCTACTCCCCCTTCTTTGTTGTTGTGCTTGAAGAGAAGAAAATGGTGGAGCTCAAGTTGAAGATTTGGACTTAGAGTATTTTGTAGAAGACAAAAGGAATCCTACATTTGTAAAATTTAGCCATGTTGTTTCCACTTAGAGTGGAAGGCTTGTAATTATTGCATTTCAAAAGAAATCCTTGTAAATTATATTTATCAAGTTACAATGTTGTAGTTGAAAGGAATAAGCTTAAGTTGTATTTTTGGTTGGAAATGAAACTCTCCAAATTTTAGACTTTATTAAAAGTCATAATATGTATTATTGTGAAGGAATGACAATATTGTAAGTAAAGTGTTGTAGACTTCCTTGGTTGTATTGTTTGCAAGTTTGAAATAAAAAAGGAGTTTATTAAGTGTGTTGTATCTTATTCTTCTCAAAATTTTACATTTTATTTCAAAGAAAAGATGCTTTATAAATTTAATGTTTTAATCAAAGAAATGAATAGGATGTTCTTCATAGTTGTTTTCTATCTTAAAACAGTTCTTGATATATATAAAACTATGTGCTTGATATATATATATTACTTGATATATATATTCTTATATATATCCTTTTTATAGTATTATACCCTCCCAAAGTGACCGTACCAATCTGCTTAATCGACATTGGTAGACCCCATCGACATCGATCACTTTGTATATTGTTATAGTTTTGGAAAATTTAACTTCTAGCTTAAGTTACTCAATTTGATACCTAGAACACACAAGTTACACAACAACAATGGATATCTTCCTCATCTTTTTAGATTCATTTAGAAGAGTATGAATGAAAATATATAGATTTGTGCTTAATATATCAAATCTATAGTACCGGCGTTGGCTCTTGTATCGGTGTCAACATACCTATGACCGGCACCGGTCACTGGAAGTCGTATGAAAAACACACTTTCCACTTTAAATTTAGAATTTTTACATTCGAACAAACTAGAGAATTCAAATACTATGATAAACTATAAAATGACCCAAAATGTATACAGATGGATATATCAAGGATATATTCATTTGTATACAATGGTTATAAAATTTTCTAGATTTACCGGAACCAACACTGCAATGGAACCGGTGTTGGTAGCTCAATGCGTATGATGGCTGGTCAAGTGACCACCACGGTCACTTGTGTGCCAAAAAAGTTTTATAAAAATGTGTTTTTGATCAAACGAGTAATCGAAAAGTATATTTTCAGAAACCTAAATGTAGATCCAACCACATAATGAGTATATATACACATATATACATATATACAAGCATGTATATATGTATATGAGTGTATATCCTCATAGATCAAATGGAGTGAGGGTTTTCCCCAAATAATGAACTCAAAGAATGTTAACAACCAAATAGTAAAACCAGATTCATGGTGGAATCTATACAATAAATAAACCCATGAATAAACTAAACTAAATGAAGAGAAGAATGGAGGAATATTTTCCCATTTGCAAACTAGATCCAAAGAAATTCCTCCATGGTTTCTCCCATACTTTCATGGCTTCCTCTCCTCCAACCTGCAAAACAAAGAAAAGAAAAGAGAACAAATGAGGAAACTAGGGCAAGAAAAAGGTTAAAAGGATTTCATAAGGATGATTAGGGTTAGAATGAAAACCTAAGATCTAAGGGCCTAAAATGAATCAATATAAGGGTAGGGAATCAATCCTACAACTTTTAGGTGAGGGTATTTTATGGGAATATATGTTTTAATTAAATGTATGTGTAATTTGTGAATGGGGCCACTTAGGGCCTTAGTGTTTTAAGTTAAAATGTAACCCTCTTATCATGGTTTAGTAAATAATTAAATGGAATTAAAACTATAGTAACTAAATAATGGTATTGTGAATGGACATTAAAGCTAATGACTTAAGGGGATTAATTTAACCAAGGGTAAATGTTATAAGTGTGGAGTATGGATATTAATTTCCTAAAAGAATTAAACTTAAACTAAGCAAGGAATTTATGGATGCATTGCTAGAAGATTATAACGGAAATAACTTTAGAAATAGATTAATAATATTTAATTATTAATCTAGGTTGGATCAACCTAATGTAATGAAGAAAATTATTGGTAGGAGTTAATTAAATGTACTATAGGGTTTAACACCCTTGTAACCCTTTAAAAATTTGTTTTTTCCAAAATTTCCTAAGTAATTATTTAAGATTTAATGTGGTTTGGAACATCAAAAATGTGGTGTTACACTTGGTATTAGAGTCATGGGTTCAACGCTTGCACCCTCGCCACACTTGGAAACAAATAGTGAACTTAGTATGGCTCTAAACTTAGAACACATGACATTGTGATAAATTAAAGCATATGATCTTAGAATACTGAAATAAAATGTAGATGATGATGAAATAACTCTCATCTTAGTCTATGTAGAGGCACAAACTAGACGATGAATTCTTGCACGTCGAGTTATATCTATCGCCTCAAAAGAAGGGTGTTTCCGCTATACTTCTACAGATCTTACTGACCTCACAAGAGGTTAATGTAAGTATATGAGGTGGAGCAGTAGGGCCATGACCTAGCCAACATGATAGGGAGCCATCACATGAGGCTCAAGTAACCTTCATGAAACAACAAGGAGTATAGAGCAGAGAAATCCCATGTGGAGTCAGCAGGACATTATTTACCTCAGAGGGTACATGGAGATAGGGCTACAGGACATAGAGAGAGATATAGGAGCCTTATAAAGAGAGACGATTATGATGAGAGACCTTGAGGAAGACAATCTACAGTAGTAGATCATATAAGGGAGATCCTAAAGCTACGCTCATCTCACTTTTCTAGAGACACTAGGGGATTTTAGGAAGAGGCATGGTTGGTTAGCTTGAGTGGATGCTTCAAGATATGTCTATGTACCAGCAACACAAAGGCTCGTGTTTCCATCCACATCCGAGAGATGGAGTGAATATTTTTGGAGAATTGAGGAGCAGAAGCTCTATGTGGATTCATAAATAGTTACATGGGAGTTCTTTGCAGAGCATTTTGAGTCGATACTTATCTAGATGATTTATTTAGTAGAGGATCGATGAGTTTCATGATCTATGAAAGGATAAGATGACACGGACAGAGTATGAGAGAAGTTTTTGGATTTTCTTCAAGTATGTCAACTACATGTAGGATATGTAGGTTAGGATCTAGAGGTTCATTAGGGGCCTAAACCTAGATTTGGGAGGAGCAGTGTATATCCATTGTTCGCGAGACTTTAGCTAAGGCCGTAGAGAATGCCTACATTATGGAGGAGACAAAGGGGAGATATAGTAGGCTAGAGACCAAGTGAGGAGCCATATTTAGTAGATGCAGGAGAGTGGATTGAGGGGGGCATCTCCCCCTCCTTGTGGCAGACATGATTCAACATAATCTTCTTTCAGGCCACCACAATAGCCACCTCAGTAGTAGCAGGAGAATACTCATCCACCGTTTAGACCTCCACAAATATTTGATACTCAGAGGGGACAGAGTATGGAACCTCCTCTGGAGGACCCGTCGAGACACGGGGGCCACCTAGAGCTCGGTCATCTTGAGCTCGTCGGCGGGACCTTAATAGTCCATGGAAGGATCATGAAGATCCATAACACAAACCACTAGAGTACTTTTCGAGCCGCATCTAATGGAGGGGACCGTAGTCAGTTGTTGTAGATGTGGTGTACAGGGGCATCATTAGAGAGAGTGTCTGGAGAACCCTAATAACAAGGGTAAGGGACATATTTCATATCCTAAAGTAGGTGATATGAATAGGAACCACAGTGGATATATGCGTGGTCGAGAATTACTAGGTTGAGCACCAGGGCATAATTATCAAAAAATTTAGGAAGCATTGGTGGTATTTCTACCTCTATGTTATTTGATTCAAGCTCCTCAGATTCTTTTATTTCTCCTTCATGAGTAGAGTGATGCAAGCTGGTGGTAGTTAGGAAGGATTTTAGTTGGGATGTTGAGATGGCTTCTAGAGCCAAGCTCTTAGTGGACTCCTTAGTTAAGGAGTGTGTAGTTTACCTAAGACCCTTCACCATGAATTTGGATCTTTGTGTCCTTCTCTTGGGTTCATATGGAGTTATCTTGGACATGGATTGGTTATCTTCCCACAGAGCTAGAGTAGATTATTAAAGAAAGGTTATATGTTGTTTTGATAATGTGGGAGTTGAGTTGGTGATTGTTGGAGTTAGGAGACCTATATCCATTCACACCATATCTGGTATGTAGCTTAAGTTGTGTGCACAATGAGGTTGTTAGTTGTATTCTATCACTTTTAGTGATAGGTCAGAGGATGAGTCTAGTGGGCCGTCACTTGATGATCACCCTATTTTGAGGAGTTTTCTATTTTTTCCAGGATTTTCCAGTCTACCTCCCCACGTGAGAGATAGAATTTCATATTGATTTGGTTCCTAGATCAGAGCTATCTAATGCACACCATATAGGATGAATACCCCTGAGCTTTGTGACCTCAAGTTGTAGTTGGAGGGCCTTCTTGAGAAAGGCATAATTTGTCCTAGTGTATCTCCTTGGGGTGCACCAATTATTGTTATCTCTAAATCACAACACCCTATTGTTTACACAAGTGTGTGTGCTTGAGCTCACAGTGTGATTGGATAACATGGGTATTATCTCCAAGTTGTGGGACTTGCTACTTGAGATAGAACTCCAGAGAAAGTTGGTTCTTACTCCTAAACTACCTGCCACAATCTACTCTAATGATGGCAAAACTATCTAATCCTAATCTAAATTTCCAAGGGACTGGGAGAGAGAGTACATGAAAAAATCCTACACTAAAGTGGTGATACACCAGAAAAGGAGGGTGTGAGAATAGTATCCAATGTGTGAAAAACAAAAGTAAAGTGCATACTAGAAGGGGTGATAACAGTTCTCCACATTCCAGCAAATGCATTCACAATAATATTCCATACATGCACAATGAGAATGAATCCCTGCAAAGTATAAAATAGAAATAATATATATACAATGATATTGAAGGGGGAGAGGAATATAAACAAACACAACAGGGGAAGAAGTATCCACAAACTCATATTTATTGCTTCATTGATATGCACAATCCAATCTATTACAGAATAAGGGCCTAGATCACCATGCAAGGAGTCCACTACAAGGGCCTGTAGACACATTGGCTTCACAAAAAAATTTTGACAGAGTTTTCTACTCAAAACTATCTCCCTTTACAATGATCCCAACACTCCAATTTATAGAAATTTGAGAAGAGAGAGAGAGAGGGAAAATGAAAATCCTGAAATTTGTCCTTCAACCACTTGCAAGATGTCATAAATGGATTGAAATGATGGTATGTTGCTTGAAAAAGGCCCCCATACTACTGCATAACTGCAATGCACGGTGAATAATGTCTACCCATGCTTCATTAATGCATCTCAGCTACCAAATCAAATCAAATCATTGTTCGAATCGGCCCATTTTCTAAAAATCATGATTGATTCCTCATCTAAATCCAAATTTATTTATTTCTTTGCATCAGGCTTGGAAACATGATTCAAATGGTACCAATTTTGTGCATTTTCATTGATAATTTCAAATGTTATGGCCTTCTGAGTGTAGATAGTTGTTTTGGGTCTGCTAGGCATTTCGTCATTTAACGGGAATGAGCATCGATTGATTGGGGCTGAACATGTTTCCTTTTATTTCATATACCTAACCTCATTAAAAATAATAAATCATACTTCTATGGTGTAGAGGACATCGTTCTCATTCCAAAAAGTCAAATTTTGTGAAAATAAGAGCTCGGGGTCAAAAGTTATGGCCGTTTGAAGTTCGGGGTCTGATTTGCATTGTTTTCCTGCATGTGGATATATTGGGTATATTGGGTCCTTACGTCCCGGTTTTCCCAAAAAAAAAAATTACGCTCCACCCACAAGCTTCCTTCCTATCGAAATTTTTGACAAAATCGGGTCCTCAACGAACTCGTGTCCCGCGTGTCCCACTGCTGACCGGGCCATCGAGGTTATTGACTGCCGCTTCACACGCACTACTTTGTGATGGAATTTTTAGTGATATGGGTCCCATGTGTCCCTGCGTGAACTTGTGTGTCCTAGACCGAAAATATTTGACTTAGCCGATTTGCTCTTGGTGTGGCGATTTTAGATTTTCGTGTCTCGGCCGTGTCTTGATGTCCCGCGGACCGTCTGGGACATTTCAACCCGACTTCACTGAATCTTTCCATTTGAGCCATTTTGGGAAAATCAGGCTTTCAAGTCTCAACTTTCCCACCCATACCTTGTGCACTGTGACAAAGAAATCTGAATTGACCGATTCCTTTGTATTTCATATCTCGAACTTGGTATGATGAACCTTGGTACAATCCACCTTGGTTCCATCCACAACTCTCAGACCCGATTTGCATTAAAATAGGCCTGTGACCTCATTTTTGTAACTTTCTAACTTCTTGGATTTTTTCCTTAGATAGGGAAGTTAGAGAGGAACCAAAGGGAATCCAAAAACCTGATTTTTTGGGCCTCGGACCATTTCTACTTGCTCAAGCCTGAAGAAATGATGTAGGTTATCAAAATTACCTTTAGGGGTGAATTTTGGATAACAATTATTTTTGTGAAGAAGAAGGATGGATCCTTGAGATTGTGTATTGATTACCACCAGCTAAACAAAGTAATGATCAAGAATCGTCACCCCCTTCCACGTATCAATGATTTTTTGATCGGATGAAGAGGGCGACAATGTTTCTCAAGATAGATCTTAAGTCCTGGTAACCATCGGCCTAAGGATCACGGAGGAAAATATTCATAAGATAGCCTTCCGTGCATAATATGGCCACTATGAGTTCATGGTTGTGCCATTCAATCTAATGATTTCCCCACGGTGTTCATATGAGTTTAATGAACGGGGTACTCGATACATTTTAGGTCATTTTGAGCTTATATTCCTTAATGATATATATACACTCATGAACACGTGAGGAACATGAGGAGCACCTTCGAAATGTTATTCTATGTCTTCATGAGTAGCAGATTTATGGGAACTTGAGAAGTGTGCATTATTTTAGTATGAGGTTGAGTATCTTGGCCGCATTATTTCTATGGAAGGTGTCGCAATAGATCCTTCCAAGATTAGATCTATTGTGGATTGGCCAAGATTCAAATAATGTGACCAAGGTGCACAACTTCAAGGGATTGGTAGGCTATTACAGGAGATTTTTTTAGGATTTATAACGTATTGTGCATTCCATCACTTCCCTTCAGAGGAAAGGGAAGAAGTTTTTTGGTAGGACAAATGTGAGCAGGGCCTTAGGAGATTGAAAGAATGCCTTACGACAACACCTATTCTAGCAATTCTAGATGCACATAGATATTTCTTCGTGTGTACAGATGCTTCTTTGGCATGAGTAGGAGGTGTGTTGATGCTGGATGGCCATGTAGGATCCTTTGAGTCTCACAAACTTAAGGATTATGAGCTCAATTAGAAGACTTGTGACCTTGAGGTTGGAGTAGTTGTGCATGCTTTGGTGTGTTGGAGACATTTCCTTTTAGGAAAGAGGTTCGTTCTCAAGAGTGATCACTTGAGTCTTCAACATCTCTTCACACATCCTAATCTCAATGTTTGTAAATGGTGTTGGATGGAGCTTCTTTGTGAGTATGATATAGAGATAAAGCACATGAAGGGGAAGGAGAATTTGGTTACAAATGCCTTAATTCATTGGAGGCATTTGGTTATGGAGACAACCATTGGTAAGGACTTGATGACTAGGATCTTACAAAGCAGCTCCCTCATGATAACTTCTACCTTTCAGTTAGAGCAGGATGAGTCTTAGAGACCCCTTAAGGGGAAGTTTGAGGGATTTACATTGGAGGCATATGTTCTTCTATGACACAAAGTTCATATTTATGTACCCAGAGATGGAGGATTGAGGTAGGATATCCTTGTTAAGGCACATCGTGCACCCTATTCAGCCCATCCATGGGTGAAGAAGATGTACACTAATTTGAGGAAATTATACCATTGGAGAGGACTTCAAAGGGATGTAGCTCATTTTTTGTCTCGTTGTTTGGAGTGATAGAGGGTGAAGGTTGAGCATCATCATCCAACTGGCCTTCTTTACCCACATGCCATACTAGAGTGGAAATGGGACACCATTTCCATGGATTTTATAGTAGGGCTACCTACGTCGAGATACCACCATGATGCCATCATGGTCATGGTGAATAGATTGATGAAAATGGATCATTTTTCTCCAATAAAGACCACATATATAGCCAATGCAAAGGTAAAGTGTACTTGGATGAGATTTTCAGATTGCATGAGATTCTGTGGAAGATCATTTATGAGCATGATCCCTTATATACATCACACTTGTATACTACCACGCAAAGTATGCCGTTGGGACGAACATCAAATTTAGTACAACCTATCATCTAGAGACAAATGGATAGAATGAGTGGGTGAACCAGATTTTAGAGGACATGCTTCAGATGTATGTCATGTATCATGAGTCGAGATGGGAGGAGTATTTATACTTGGTTGAGTTCACATTCAATAAAAATTTTTAGAGTTCTATTAGTATGGCTCCATTTTAGGTGTTATATGGTAGGGAGTGCATGACACCTTTGAGTTTGGATATACTAGAGGACAGAGTATCTCTTGGGCCAACTATGTTATAAGACATGGATCAATAGGTTGTTTTGATCTAACAGAGATTATAGGAGGCACATGATAGACATAAGAAGTATGTAGATCGAGGAGAGTTGACCGTAATTATAAGGTGGGATCTATTATGGTGAAATCATAACACCCGTGAATGCTTTCCAAGTGGATGGTTGAGGTAGTCAATTTAATTTTTCAAACATGGAGCTATCCTAAAGTGTGGGAATTTGTAATTGGGATAACCCTCCAGATGAAGGCAGGTTCATATTCCTCTATTCTGATGCACACATCCAAATTGTAGAGGATCCACTCTAAAATATACTCTAACTTGCCAAAGAGATAGGGTTAAGAATATTACAAGAAATTAAACCTAAACTAATAAAGGTGATGCACCAAAAGGAATGATGGACACCTACTTTTCATGGAGGTGGAAACCACAATTAGATTTAGAAGGGTGAAAATACACCACAGATAAATCCATTGATGAGAATCCACTAACCATTAAATAAAAACCATTAGACATGTAATACAATAACCATGCATAGATAACTAAGATTGCAATGAGAGATCGGAAGATGTAATGAACATAAGAGAGGGTTGAAATTCATCCACAAACGTCTATTATTTACCCACAAATTTGATATAGTGAATTACAATGGCCAAGAGGAAAGATTATATTTATAGTTTAGATGGGAGGTTTGAGCTCCACAAATTCAATTACAGAACATAATAGAAGAAGGAGGGTGCAAATAAAAATTATCCAACATTAGAACAATGACCCTCCATACAATATATAGTAGGAATGAGAGAAGGGAGAGAGGGAAGAAACTCGAAATATTTCTTTAAATACCCTAAAATGCATTCAATTCACTTGTAATAATGATGGGTGCCACTGCAAATCCCATACCTCATTGGAATTTTCCTTGTTGCAGAAGAAAGGAAGCCCATACCTCATCATTGTGGTATGTGAAAACCTAAAAACACCCCCTAAAATGGCGCATGTATATTTTTCATTTTGAAATATTCAGTCCAAAATGTCCTTTCTTGTGCAAATCTAAGCTCCCAATCCAAATTTATGGACATATGAAGATTAGGGTGCCATACTGCATTAAATACGAGTGGTTGGCTCTATTTCTTCAAACTTTGAAATGCATTACAACCTCTAAAATCTGAAAATTTCAGACTTTCAAGCATTTTGACTTTGGAGGTTGATGTTACTTGTTCATTTAGTTGGGTGTGTGAAACCTCCAAAACTTCGTAACTCCAAAGTCCAAAATTCAAACTTTGGGTTTCGACTTTGCACCTTTTGAACTCGTGACACCTTGTTTATCCCGCCAACCCGCTAAAACCTTCGAACCTCTAAAACTGAAGTCTAAAATTGAAACATTAGGTTTCGAGACCTTTCTCCTTTTGGGCTTCCCACTGACTCAAGCCCAAAACAAACCCCAAACTCGGGACTTTCGAAAGTATGAAATCGGGACCTTCGAAAGTCCAAAATCGGACCTCCGAAAGTCTAAAATTCCCATTGTGTTTACCTCAAACTCAAGTTTGACCCCAAAAAACCAAACCCTTTCGAACTTCAAGTTTTTGGGATTTTGAGCATTTGCTCATGCTTTTACATTTTTCGGTGAAGACCCACGAACCTCTAAATCTCTAAACTTCGAAGTCTTAAATTTGTACTTGAGTTTGGACTTGACATCCCTGATCCACGGCATCGTCGAATCCAAAAACCCCTAAGCCTTTCAGACTTCATAGTTTAGGGTTTTCGGGCCTTTTTTCTTATTTTTTCCCTGCCTGACTTTGAAACTCTGAAATCTAAAACTCTGAAGTCTGAAAACTTCAGAATTTAGAGTCCCCATTTTTTTTCACTTATCTCAACTCCGAGCTTCCTTTAATTTCTTTCCTCCAACATTATTGCCATTGCTGAGCCCACCTGTAACTTGCTTGGCCAATTTTGAAATGCAAGCTCCCATGAATGAATAAATTCCTCCATTTTCTAGGTGTTCAAGGTTGTGTTTGTCCATTTCACTGAGGGTCAAAATTAGATAACGAGCACAAAGGTGTTTCTACATATAAGACATCATAAGATCCCTATTAGTTATGGGAAAGTCTCTAAGCTAGCTCCTAGATTTTGGGTCATTCAAGATCTTGGAGTGGATCGGTCCTTTATCCCTGCCATCTAACGTTGTCACCTAGCATGTCTAGCATGCATGATATGTTCCATGTTTCTATTATTAGGAGATACATTCCAAATCCTTCTCATGTATTAGATTGGACCACATTGTAGGTGTATGGGACCTTAGACCTTCGAGGCCATGAGATTGATCAAGTTCGATTCTAGTGGGATAGATATGATGAGACTACAACTACATGGGAGGAGCTACTTTGTTAAATGTCAAGTTTAACACTGAAGTACCTACTGACTTCCATGAGGAATTTCAGAGTCAAGTCTCAAGTCGATGGTAATTCTATTTCATTAAGTAGTGCCCACTCCTCTTCGACACTTATCATATTTTGATTTTGATTACTATGGACTATAGACATGGACTTTACTATGTTATTTTGGTTTAACATGATTATACATCGTGGAGATATTCTAACCATTGGTATGTTATGATTCATATTATGTTTGCATGGATTTTTAGAGGCATGGATAGACATTCTGCATTGATGATGATGATGTGTTGATTATCTTATCAATATACTGACATTCTAAATTTTTGTCGTATTGATTATGTTTTGGTGTTTGAACTAATCTTGCGATCTCATTGATATTGATGAAATGGTAGAATTAATATGTTTTTGAAATGATAAACAAATGATAACATTACTTAGCTTTGATGATGACTTCATTGATATGATGATGTTTATTGATGGATGTGCATGTATTTTATTATTGATGTATTTGATACAGCCACAAGGCCGAAGGAGGTATTGTTTGATTTTCGCAGTGATTATATCACAATAAAAAAAGTGGGATTCGAGACCAACCATAGTGGAATATTGGATAGATACAAAATGTTAGGAATTAGAAGAACAAATATGTGGAAACAATTCCTCAAATGAGTAGGAACTATATATAGCAGCATTATACTTGCGAGAAATATAATAGTATAAACAAATAATGCACAAAAGAATATAAGACAAGATTTAATGTGGTTCACCCAATGTGGGCTATATTTCCACCAAGAACTTGCTCAGATTTTATTATCAACAAGAGTAAAAAAACTCTCATAGTAAAAATTATGAACTCACAACAAAATTCCAAAGATGCTAAACCACATCTAAACAACAATTGACACCCAATTTGCTTAACCTTGATCACTCTTGATCACCTCTTGATCATTAAGACTCAAGACCTCTTGAACACTCAAGAAGATATTTAAGATACCCTAACACCTCTATTTATAGGATTACAATCCTTTGAAGAATCCATAAAGCTGTCCTTAGAAGATTGAAAGTCACGATCTTCAACTTCCCATTGGAAAAAGTAGTCTCGCGTTAACAACATGTTAACAAAGCAATGGTGTAGCAAATGACACGGTGACTACACAACCACATCACGAGAAATGACTCCGCTGAGAATACTCCTAAAGTCTCCAAACTTAACTGTTTGAGCTCTAGAACTTCAACACTGATTCAAAAAGACCTAAATTAGGCTCCACACCCCAACAATCTCCCACTTGGAGACTGTTTCCACTGAGAAAAGTTCTTAACCCTTCATTTTCAACCATGAAGGCCAATCAAAGTTGAACACAACTTCAACTTCTCCCTTGTGACCACCTTGGTCATCATATCCATAGGATTATGATTGGTATGAATATTTTCTAGCTTCAACTTATCTTCTTCCAAAGTTGTCCTAATGAAATGATATCTCAGGTGAATGTGCTTGTCCTAGAGTGGAAAGTGGATTTCTTCCTTTGAATGAATAACACTCGACTATCACTTGTGTATTCCCCAACTTCCCGCTTTATGACCTAACTCATCAAGAAACTGTTGTAGCCAAATCATCTCCTTGCTTGCCTCTGTGGCAGCAACATACTCAGCCTCTGTGGTTGACAAATCCACAACCTTTTGTAACCGTGAAATCCAACTCACCGTTATATCACCAACTATAAATACATAACATGTCGTGCTCCTCCTGCTGTCTAAATCTCCTGCCATGTTTGAATCTACATATCCACGTAATGTATAATTCGATCCACCAAAACACAATGCTACTCCCATGGTCACTCTCAAATACCGAATGATCCACTTTACTTCATCAATGGTGCTCTCTACCGGATCACTAATAAACCTACTCACTACTCCCTTACCCTTGGGTAGCTCCACCGAGATCCCAAGTCTGATTTTCTATAAGATATCTATGCTCTTCATCCATGTCTTGCTCTCACTTCTTCTGGCATCCACCTTTGCTTCCTCAAAGCACTCGGCTCTCCATTGTCGGTGAACAATAAATAATTAAAAAATGGAGTAAATTGTTAGGTTCCCTTCTTACCCTAGAAGACCTTCTCACCTCAAGAGTTTGGGGTTCTGATGAGTAGGTACTGAATTAGCTATCGGAACATCTTTGTACCTAAAGCCCTTGGACACCTTTTGTCTCTGCAATGTCCTCTAACTTTGTGTATTCTTTCTTTGATTCCTCTTTTTACATTCTGTGCCGATCTTTATACATGATTTTTTCATTAAAGACAATATCTCTAGACCCAAATATTTTCTTGTCTTTAAGACTCCAAATACGGAAACCAAAATCATCTTCTTCGCCATATTCAACAAAGGTGCATTTCTCAAACTTAGCCTCTAACTTGGTCCTATCATCTTTATCAATGTGAAAAAATACCTCACATCCAAATACTCTAAGAAATGAGTAATCAATTTTATTACTAGACCAAGCCTCCTCAAGTATACCTCCATCCAAGGCCATAAAGGGTCCTCTGTTAATCAGATAAACAATTGTGCTTACTGCTTCTACCCAAAACATGAGTGGTAGCCCCGCATGTAACCTCATGCACCTAGCACACTCCATGATTGTCTTGTTCATTCTCTCTGACACTCCATTTTCCTATGGAGTATTTAGAACCATTCTTTGCCTGTGGATCCCATTTACCGAATAGTAATCAAGAAATTCATTACTACAATATTCCCCTCCATTATCGACTTGAGACATTTCAACTTGAGACTTGTTTCATTCTCAACCAAGGCTTTCCATCTTTTGAAAGTTTTAAACACATCAGATTTATTTCTAATGCAATATACCCAAACTTTTCTAGTTGCATCATCAATGAAAGTGACGTAATAACATGAACCACCAATAGAGTTTACCTTAGCTGGCCCCCATACATTTGTATGCACCAAATCCAACTTACCCTCCTTCCTGGTAGGTCCAACCTTGAGGAATCTCACCCGCTTCTATTTCCCATAAACATAGTCCTCACAAAAGTACAATCTAACTCCTTTTATCTGGGAAACCTGTCCTTTATAATCTGCATACCCTTATGACTCATATGACCAAGTCTCTGGTGCCACAAAGTTGCATCTCCATTTGCAGCAACTAAATTGCAATAATTAGCACCACTAGTTAAATATAAAGTACCATTTTTCTTACCTCTTGCAACCATAAGAGCTCCCTTGGTAACCTTCCAAGAATCCGTTGTAAAACTAACTGTACAACCATCACTACCCAGTTGACTTGCTGATATCAAGTTCCACCTCAACTTAGGCACATTCTTGATGTCCTTAAGTAGCCATGTGTTCCCATTCTACATTTTTACCCAAACACAACCTTTCCCTACTATATCTTTGCATGGTTTATCATCACCAAGATACACATGTCCAAAATCACCTTGAACAAAATTAGTAAAGTAATGTCTATGTGGGGTGGCATGGAAGGAATCCCCCGAATCTAACACCCAAGATTCAACAATATTATCTAAAGAAAGAATTAAGGCATCCTGACAAACATCACTGTTGCCACATTTACCTCTTTAGTTTCCTCCTTGTTCTTCTTATCTCGAAGAGCCCAACAATCTTTCTTAGCATGACCAACCTTCCCACAGTGCCAACATTCTAACTTACTCTTGGAATTTGACCTTCCACGATCATTCGACTTCCCTCAGTTACCTTTCCCTCTATTCTTTTGTCTCCCTCTGATCTCCACCGTCAAAGTGTTTCCAGAAGTAGAAGAATCTTTGGTGCTCTTCCTTCACATTTCCTCACTTAGGATCACACCTATTACATCCTCAAACTTCAACTTTGAGTTATTAGAGATTGAATTACTTACAGCCATAACCAAGCTATCCCAACTATATGGTAAGGAACACAAAATCAACAAATCCCTAACATCATCATCAAAGTCAATTTTTACCGAGTTTAACATACTCAAAACCATATTAAATTCATTCAAATGATTAGCAACAGAACCATTCTTAGACATCTTCATATTAAATAACTTTTTCATCAAAAATATTTTATTAAAGGCAGAGGGTTTTCATATAACTTCCCCAACGCACTCATGAGACCTTTGTGGTCTTCTCCTATGATATGTTGAAAGAAACCGAAGATGCAAGGCATAAATGAATTGCCTTGAGTGCCTTTCTATCCAACAACTCCCAATCCTCATCCAACATGGTTGTAGGTTTCTTTGCTTTTCTAGCCAAAGGAACATGGAGGTCCTTTTGATATAAGTAATCCTCCATTTGCATCTTCCACAAACCAAAGTTCTGCCCATTGAACTTCTCAACCCTCGATCTACCCTCATCTGCCATAGCTCCCACTCAAGCTAAAATTTCCTTGTGATTTACAACTTCAGAAAAAAACCACCAAAGCTCTAATACCAATTGTTAGGAATTAGAGAACAAATATGCAGAAACAATTCCTCAAACCACAACAGTAGGAAACTATATAGTAGAATTATACTTGCAGAAATATAATAGCATAAATAAATAATGCACAAAAGAAGACAAGACAAGATTTAACGTGGTTCACCCAATGTGGGATACGTCCACCAAGAACTTGCTCATATTTTATTATCAACAAGAGTAAAACAACTCTCACAGTCTTCTCTCAGTTATGAACTCACAACAGAATTCCAAAGATGCTAAACCACATCTAAACCACAATTGACACCCAATTTCTTAACCTTGATCACTCTTGATCACCTCTTGATCATTAAGACTCAATACCTCTTGAACACTTAAGAAGATCTTTAAGATACCCTAACACCTCTATTTATAGGATTACAATCCTTTTAAGAAGCCATAAATCCACCTTGGAAGATTGAAAGTCGCGATTTTCAACTTTCCATGGCTGGAAAAAATATTCTCGGCGTTAACAACATGTTAACAACAATGACGCAGCAAACAACATAGTGACTGCATAACCATGTCACAACAAATGACTGTAGAATACTCCTAAAGTCTCCAAACTTAACCGTTCGAGATCCAACACTTCAACACTGATTCAAGAAGACCTAAAATGCAGACTCCACACCCCAACACAATGTCATGTTTATGTTTAGTTTTATTGTTTTGTGTTGTTATATTGTTAGGAGGTCCCCATGGGGGATGACCTCAAATTGTGACCATGGGCTATGTGACTCCCTCATTTTCTCTTTCCTTTTTTTTTATGTTGTGAGTATTTTCTTAATTTTAGTAATGTGATTCACTTTATAATTGTTAGTTAATGTGCTCTATTTAAGCTAATTAATCTTGTTAATTAAATTAATTTGAGATGTGACCTAGGGGTATTTAATTTTGGTATATTGTCTTGATTTTATTTTAGATTTGAAAGGATTTTTATTTGTTTAAGTGTTGTGTACTCAAACTTGCATGTCAAATTTTGATTTGGGCTTAAGGGCCATTTTTGAGTCTTGTGGGACAAGTTAAGCTTGTCCCACACCTCTTAAATTCATCTACCAACTATACCTATGGGTTAAGGGGTAAAAAATAGACCCCATTATGTGATTTGTAAGGTAAAATGTGATATTTATTACATTATCTTACACTAGTTTTAAATTGTGTCCTTTAGAGTGGGTAAGAGTTTGTGTGTGTAAGAGGTTTGTCATTTCCTCAACCACCAATTTATTAACCTTGAGTTTGATGTTTGACTTGGTGATGTGGAGTATTGAAGAAGTGATGTGGAATCCTACATGGAGCCACCTCACCCTCCTCTCCTCTTTTTCTATATATGCAAGTTAATTTGATGGTTTTGAGGTTACTTCATTTTTTGTGCATGGTTATTTTAGAGTTTTTAGCTTGAGTTGCTTGCTTGGGAGTCTTAGAGATTTCTTGTATTTGGGCTTGAGCTTGGAAGGAGCTTAGAGTTGTGATTTTGGATCAAGTTTCTTGCAATGGAAAGGTAGGAACTTCACCCATGCAATTTATTTTTCCATATGTTTGTTTAAGTAAATAAATGAATGTTGTGTGTGCATATTTTTGGGCTTGGGTAGTATGACCGTAAGTATGGTGTAGGATAATGTTTATAGGGATATTTTGGAGGGAGGCATAAGATTATTGTGACACATTTTGGGAGGGAGTTGGGTTGGTTAACCCACCTTTTAGATAAGAAAAATGTTTACTTATCTTATATGTTTTATTGACATAAGGCATAAGAGATTGTGAGAGGTATAATAGATGAGAGAGAGGCATAAGAGAATTTAAGGGAGGCATAAGAGTATTTTTTTGGTTTTGTTGTGGTTTGGAGGCTTCAAGGTGGAAACCTAATCCCATTTGGAGGCATAAGTGATCTCCACATAGTTCCTTGCTCCATTGGCAAGACAATTCAAGCCTTGTTCGGAAAATTTGCATTCTTTGATATGGTTATTATTGTGCTTATGTGTGTGATTTAATATTGTTGTCATGTGTGTTCTATTGTGGAAGAATTTTTAAAAGTTTTCATTGGTTGTATCCATTTCTATTTGTTTATGGTTGGGGCCATTGTTGATGCAAAATCACTAAAGACTGGATGTTGATCAAATTTCTAGGTTGATCATGCTAGCATCCCAGTGTGATTACACAACATTGAATCCTTTCTCCAAGCATGGGACTTGTAAAGATGAGAAAGGATTCTCCAGGAGAAGGCTGGTTCCTATTCCTCTGTTCGGATGCACACGAAAAAATGCAAAGGGTTTACTCAAAATCTAATCTAACTGCGCGAGGAGACAGGGGTAAGAAGATGCATAAAAATAAATCTAAGCTAACGAGAGGTGATGCACCGAGGAATGAAGAACATCTATCTTGCCAATAAACACAGACCATTCAAATGTGATGCAAGATCATGCACAAATAGCAAAATTTGCAGTGAAAGACCAAGAAGATGCAAATAAACACAGAGAGGGTTGAGAATCATCCACAGACATGCATTACTTGCTCCAAGGATTGATACAATACACTACAAAATGCCAAGAGGTAGAGTCACATTACAGTTTCAAATGGGAGGTTCGAACTCCACAAATTCTCCTGATAGAGAGAGAAGAAGGGAGGAGCAAAACAGGAAATGTTCGACCTTTTAGAAAGAAGCCCCTCTTTACAATATATAGGAAGAATGAGAGAGGGAAGAGAGAGGAAAGTCAGATCTACCCCAACCACTTCTAGGTTGTATTTAACTCATCTTATTATGGCGGAGAGCGGTGAATCTCGGCAAAATGGCGGCGGATTCTGCAGCGAAACGGTGAAGTATACATTGTATTAATTTGGTTATTAAAACGTCGATTTGGCATTACCACTCATCAGAGACATTTTCTTGATTTTCTCTCTCCAAATTGAACCAAAATGCAATATTGATCCCAGAATCATGTAGAGAATTTCACCGTTTTCCATTGATATAAAGAACATGAGAATCGAGCTCTGGATCGAAAGTTATGGCGTCCCCGAAGATTTAGGAAAAAAAGCAGGCCAAAATGGATATTTGAAATTTTCCCCGCTCTGCCACTTGGATGACACGTGTCGGCACCTTGATTGGATGAGCAATTCTCTCTCCTCCACCTTTCCGTGGGTTTCCTTTGAAATTTTGACGTTTTTATAATCTTGAAAATTTTCCATTTTTTCCCGCGCCCGCCACTTGGGACACGTGGCATTGGATACGGGTTCCTTGTCTTTTAATCTTTTGGCCCAAGACTTTTGCCAAATTCTCCAAGTATTTCCTGGGTCCACACCTCCCTAATCCTTAGGACACGTGTCTTGTTACGATTCGTTGTCGGTTCTCCCATCTTTTCGCATCCTTCGCGTTCCTTTGGCCCTGTTTGTCCCAAACTACTTGGGAAAAAATCTCCAAACCTTCGGGCTTCCTTATCCCTCTTGCGGTGAAGACACGTGGCACTTTTCCATTGGCTCTGGCTCCTTTGGATTTTCGCGTCCCATGCGTCCTTTTGGCCTAAATGTCCTGGGACGAAAGTTTCTTGTTTTGACCGAACCCAGGCGGTTCGCGTCCTCGCGCACTTTTGTCCCAACTGTCCGACGTGCTGGGACAAATTTCTCCGAACCGCCGAAATGTACTGACTTGTGCCAAACCGGCTGATCCGCGTCTTCCACGTACTTTTGTCCCAGATGTCCCAAACTCTGCGAAGCAAGACTTAGGCAATTTTCTTCATTTTTTAAGCGATTCAGCCTTTTCGCGCCCCCGCATCCCGATGTCTCAAATCTTTCATGCGGACCACCGGAGGATTTTCGGCCGATTAATCCAGAACGACGTCCCAACTGTCCCAAAGACCTCTGGACTAGGACTTACCTAATTTCCTTTGTATTTCGGCACCAAGCTGGTTTTCTGCAATTTCTTCCATTTTCTCGACCTGTTGGGATTTCTTCTTGGACAAGAGAGTTAGAAGGAAGCTGAGGGGACCCCAGAAACATGATTTGGGCCTTGAATCATTCTACTTGCTCGGGACTGACAATCTGATGCATGTTATCAAAATTACCTTGGGGAATTTTTGACAACAGTTTTGGCGACTCAATGGGGTCACCTACCTGCTAGGTAGAAGATCAGTGGCCTTTTAACAATCCATTGGGCATGCAGTAATAACCTGAAACCAACATGATTTGATCCCGATCCTAATACTACAACTCATTCTTCGAGAGCACTCTGAACTATAGAAATTCAACCTGAGAGCGACAAAACCTGTGCCAAAGCACTTAGGAAAAAGAAACCTAACTCTGACAAGACAATGTGCATACGCACTTAGTTGAGTCTGAAATCTAGGCTAATATTTACAAGGGTAAACCTTTTCCTTTTTAGTAGCAATGTTTAAGATAGATTCCGTTAACTGGAATCGGGAGTTCTTCTCCATCCAATGCAGACAATTGGAAGGCATTACCACTTTTACATCTCGTGACCATGTAGGGGCCGCTCCAAATGGCATCAAACTTGGAATGCCTTCAGGTTTCACCCGATCTGCATCCCATTTCAGAACTAGGTCCCCCTCCTGGAAGGTCCTTGCTCTGCCTTCTTGTCAAACCATCTTTTTACTAAGGTCTGATCCCTTTCAATCATCAAAACTACATGTTCTCTTATTTCTTCCAATTCCATCAACTCTGCGTACCTGGCCTCCATTGGTTTGAACTCAGACAACTCCAACTGCTTCATGAGCTCCAATGCTAGAAATTCTAATGATATAGGCAATCTTGCCTCTTTCCCATAGACCAATTTATAGGAGAACTACTGTAGACCTCTTTGGTGTTATCCTATCAGCCCATAAGGCTGATTTGAGCTTGGTATGCCATGTCCTTTGGTTTTCATCCGAGTTCTTGATGATCCTTATCAACTTTTTGTTCGTGGAATCTTGCCTATCCATTACCCCTGTGGGTAATAATTTGAAGAGGTGCTTAAATAGATTCCATTCTTGATGCCCATTCTATAATCTTGGAACCTATGAATGCTAATGCATTATCTGATATGATAGTGGCACACCGAACCTGGTCACTATTTCTTCATAAAAGTCTAGTATGTTAGACTCACTTGCCTCTTTGAGTGCTCTTTGCTTCGGTCCACTTGGTGAAATAGTCCGTCGCCGTGAGAATCCACTTGTGGCCTTGACTCAAATTGGGATTGATGACTCCAATGAAGTCCAGTCCCCATTGCATGAATGGCTGATCTACTGAAATTGGATGAAGGGGCAGTCGCTGCTAACCTTCCTTTCCCTATGAAGAATGCACATTTCTTGCATTTCTTAACCCATGAGTAGCAATCATTGAATACAGTAGGCCAATAGTAACCAGCTTTCATGATTTTGAGAGCTGTTACTCGTGGGGAAAAGTGGCCTCCTGCTTCCCGTCATGGAACTCGTGTAAGATCCTCTCAACTTGACCTGTCCCAATGCACCTCAGTAGAACTCCATTGATGTCTTTCTTAAACAAAACACCATCAACAAGCACATATGGAATGGCTTGTAATCTAAAGTATCTCCTCTTTGCTTTGCTCATTTCTGGAGGGCATAGGCCTATCTATAGGAAGTGTATCATATTCTGAGTCCAACAGGGAGTGGGCACATCATCATTTTCCTGTTCTTGACCATCCTGTAGTACCAAGACAACCTCTTTTCCATTACCTGCTTCAACTTGCTGACTCAAGGCTAGTTGTTCGCATAGTCCCTTCCCACGTACTAGTTTGGTGACCTTAATCTCGATGTCATATTCCATGACATGGGTTATCCATCCTGCATGTTTCTCATTCAGATCCTTGTTTAGAAGGAAGTCCTTGACTCCTGCATGGGAGACCAATAATTGGATCTTGTTGTTTGAGACTAGGTGCTTGAATTTCTTTAAACTCCTGATCACTGCAAGTACATGCTTTTCAATGAAAGAGTACCTAGTTTCGTATTCCTCCAAGCCTTGACTGAAGAAAGCAACTGGTTGTTCTAATCCTTCTTTGTTTTGTTGTGCTAGGATTGCAGAAATTGTGTCTCCACTACCAAAGGCGTATAGCATGAAACCCTTGGAGAAGTCTGGATTGACGAGAGTGGGAGCTTGAGATATAGCCTCTTTTATTGCCTCAAAACTTGCCTTGCCTTCAGATGTCCACTTAAATGCCATGCTCTTTTTTAACATCAACGTTATTGGCTTTACGAGAGCTGCAAAGTTTGGAACAAACCTGCGGACAAAATTGATCCTTCCCAAGAAGCTTTGAAGAGCCTTCTTGTGACTTGGTAATGGCAACGCTCGAATTGCTTCAACTCTTTCTGGGTCAATCGTCAATCCCTCTTTTGAAACAATATGGCCTAGAAGTTTCCCCTCATGAGCCAGGAATATGCATTTTTTGGGATTCAATGATACCCCAAATCTTCTACACCTCTGAAATACCTGCCTCAGATGAAAGAGGTGATCCACTACATTTTTGGAGAATACAGTGATGTCATCAAGATATATCAGAACTATTTTATTGATCAACCCTTTGAATGCCATATCCATTGCCCTTTGGAAAGTGGCTCTAGCATTTGATAGGCCAAATGGCATCTTCTTGTAGGCATATGTGCCCCATTTGGTGGTGAAGGTTGTCTTGAACTGGTCTTCCTCCTTCACCATAATCTGATTGTAGCCTGAGTATCCATCTAGCAATGAGAACCTTTCTGAACCAGCTACAACCTGCAATATTTTCTCCATGGAAGGGAGTGGGTAATGGTCCTTGAGAGAGGCTCTATTCAAGTCTCTGAAGTCAACACACAATCTGATCTCCCCACTCTTCTTTCTGACTAGAACTAAGTTGGCAACCCAACTAGAATGCTTGATTGGGAATATGATTCTTGACTCAATTAGCTTGTCCAATTCTTTCCTCATGAGAGGCTCCATGTGTGGATTGATTGGTCTTTGTTTCTACTTTTGACAGGAGCTTAGTATTTGGATCCAATTCGATGGTATCTTTGAGCTAAGTTGGGATTGAAACCTTTCAAGTCTTCATAGCTCCAAGAAACACATCATCGGGAACTCTTGACACAAGCAATACGAACTCATACCTTTCTTGTTCGGTTGTCATCCTTCCAATTTGCAATGGTTTGTTCTCTTCTACCAAGATGGATCTTGAGTCCTCTCTCTTGAGCTGAATGTTTTCTTTCTCTTTTCTAAAGTGATCATTGGGGTTAAAAATGGACTCCAAAGTGATAAGTCCCTTGGGTAGCTTGTTAGTTCTTAAGTTGTACTACCTGGTCACCATCTCTTGCTGTTCTAATTTTTCTTGATTCTTGGCTGAGAACTCAGCTTCTTCTTGCAAGAAATGGATGATTTGCTGGTCATTCTCAAACACTTTCCAACTGACATTGTTATCCGGCACTGAAGGCCTCACAATCACGTGGATGTTTGGCTGTACCTTGTCTTGTTGAATACTTTCCACAATGTCAAAGGCTGCCCCTATTGCTGCAAGCTTGTCAGCAGCTTGATTCTCTTTCCTAGGAATGGATTTGATGCCAAAACCTTCAAAATCTTCCATGAGGTCCCACACCCTGTTCTTGTAGCATTTGAGTAGATCATTCTTGGCAGCATGCTGTCCCTTGATCTGATTTACAATCAATTCACTGTCCCCAAAGACTTGCAAGTTCTTTATTTTCTTCTTGATTGCCCAATGCATCCCTTGCACCAAGGCTTCATATTCAGCAGTGTTATTGGAGCATGCAAACTGAAATCTAAAAGCTGAATAGTACTTTACTCCTTGAGGTGAAACAAGCACGGCTCCACCTCCTGCACCTTGTCTACTCCTTGATCCATCAAAAAACAGCTGCCATACCTCATTGTCATCCTTGTGGTTTGGCTTGGTGATGCTAGGAATAGGTTGATTTTCTTCATGTATACAATAGACTCCCAGCTCAGATTCTTCTATTTCTTGATAAGGATCAAAAGCATGCACCTTGCTTTCCCATTCATCAAGAGTTAGATCGGGATGCTTCCAACCTTAGTGTCAGCTTCATCAGAGCTTGGGTGATCTTCTTGATCAAATCTTTGAGCAATTGGCATTAATCGACTTGGAGTGTAAGGCTCAATATGGAAGTTTGCAATAGGTTACGACATGATTGTGGCTTTGGTTCCATACCTCATTCGAAAACATGTGTGACCAATCAGCAGACAAATATCCTCCAATCTTGGCTATGAAGTCCCTTGACAAGCAAAGGGCAAAGAGTGGTGGAAGGTCTATGGTGATACATCTTGTAAAACAACAACGTTTGGACATGCATGCAAGGTAAGACTCAAGTTTCTAATCACCCCAACTATTGCTCTTTGCTGTCCCATCTATTTGCACTACCCCTTTGGATATTGTTTCATCTTTGGAGCCCTAAGTGATCAGCTATTTGTTTAGGCATTGCGAGCTACTTTCCCCGGAATCTATCATGCAATTGTGTCACTAGCTGATTTCAATGATTAATGAAACATAGAAAGGAGGGGGTTTCAACATTTTACCTTCTTTGTCCTCTATGATTTCCCTCGGGTGGGCAGCATTTATAAGCACTTTGTCTTGTATCCGAACTTGCTGATTGAAGTTGGCAGTCCTTCATGGCGCTTGCACGTGCAGATCTCTTTGGCACAGGATGGATAGGGATTCCACATTGATACATTGACATTTGTCTTCTTCATCGATCAATGATCTTGAATGGTGATGAATGATCTCTTTGTTGTCCCTTGGTTTGCACATTCACTCCTTGCATGTGGGCAGCAACAAGCGGTATTTGAGTTGGCCTAGGGGCTGTTTTTGGCTGCCCTTGTGCATTTGAAATTGGACTTTGTTTGCCAACCATTTGTGGAACCATGGAAGGTTGTGGATTGGTTGGGCAGGATGGTTGTTCTTCACCCAAATTCCTCCTTTTGACCTTGTGTTGGCTGCAACACCTTGAGAATTGCCTAGTTCATGCCAAAAATCCTCTGCTTACCAATTTACCAATGTGGTGTCATTTGGGGCTGATTGCTGTTGGAATGTTTCTTGTTGTTGGTTTGTTTCCTTGGTGCCCTCACCCTCCACACCAGTTGTTGTCACCAATTAATGCTTAATTAAAAGCACCATTGAACCACATGGATTGGTTATGAGGCTCATTGCATGGAAAACACCAATCATACTCTGGGCAATGTTGTTTTGTGTTGGCACCAATGCCTTAGAGGCAGATATGGCATTTGGATTGTAGGGCTGAAATGATCTATTGGCAGGAGGCCTTGTTTGATTCATATTTGCAGCTAGATTAGGAGGCCTTTGTGGTTGGTATGGCTGCCTATTAGGCTGAGCTTGGGGTTGATAAGAAGGTCTAAAACCTTGGGCTTGTTGCCTCTTGAGAGTAACCAGCTCATTTCCTAGGTTTTGCAATTGCTTCATGACTTCTTGAAGCTCATTTGGGGCACTTGGAGATGAAGTGGAAGATTCATTTTAACTCTGATTTCTAGGAGTGGGAGAAGGAGCCAAATTAGGTGCTTGATTGGTGTTTGGACTCTCTAAACTTGGAAACAATGGCATGGGAGGTCTAGGGGAAAGTTTTCCAGCTTGGATCAAGCAATTTTCAGCCCTAATGGCAATCTTTATAAGCCATAGGAATAGTTATGCCTCCCATGGACTGAATCAACATAGAAATATCAGAATTTAGAGCTTTGAGATAGTAGAGAAAAGCACCTTCTGCTGCTACATTGGCTTTTTGCCACTAGAATTCTCTTCCAAGTCTTTTGAAATATGAAGTTGAAATCGGTCAATTTGCTCATTGGGAGCTCTCTTGATGGTTGTCGGCTACTCCAAAAAGAGACAAGTTATCTCCCTTCTCTCCAAATTGCTCATGGAGTGCTATACACAGTGCTTCCAATTTGTGATAGAACCAGCTCAAGGCTCCTAAACCATTGCAATGCTTTACCCTTGAATGAAGATGCCGTGCAACTTGCAACCACTTGCATCTCATTGATTTCATGGATTGCACAAAGGTTGGCAATGTCTTTAACATGATCACCTAGAGTAGTCTGATTTTCTCTAGTGAAGTAGGGAATGTTCTTCAAGGCTGCAATAGGAATTGGATGTTGTACATTGAGGGCAAGTGGGCTCGTTGCCTATGAAGTTAACATAGGGGTTGTTTTGTGCCATTCTAATTGGTCTTAAAACCCTTGTATCTTGAATGAAAGGTCTTTGGTGGAGGAGTTGAGAGAGTTCTGTTTGGTGGAGATGGAGACCTTTGAGTCCTTCTTCCTCTTTGCCTTCTTCTTGGAGATAATTACAGGTATTCAAACAACACTTCTTCTTCTCCAACTCTTGACCTTGTGGTGACTCTTCTCATGAGTTTTCAGGCCTGCACTGCTGAAACCAGTTGATTCTTCCCCTTGGAGTCACCAGATATGCAAATAATAGCTCTTTTCAAGCAAGAAAATTGCAGCAGATGCACATCAACTTTGTTGCAATAAAAATGAGACCTCTAGGGTCCCACCGGGCGTGCCAAAACTGTTGATGCAAAATCACAACACCCCTGGATGTTGATCAGATTTCTAGGTTGATCATGCTAGCATCCAGTGTGATTGCACAACATTGAATCCTTTCTCCAAGCGTGGGACTTGTAAAGATGAGAAAGGATTCTCCAAAGAAGGATGGTTCCTATTCCTCTGTTCGGATGCACACGAAAAATGTAGAGGGTTTAATCAAAATATAATCTAATCTACCAAGGAGACGGGGTAAGAAGATGCATAAAAATAAACCTAAGCTAACGAGAGGTGATGCACCAGGAATGAAGAACATCTATCTTGCCAATAAACACAAACCATTCAAATGTGATGCAATATTATGCACGGATAGCAAAATTTGCGGTGAAAGACCAGGAAGATGCAAATAAACATAGAGAGGGTTGAGAATCATCCACAGAGACATGCATTACTTACTCCAAGGATTGATACAATACACTACAAAATGCCAGAGAGGGAGTCGCATTACAGTTTCAAATGGGAGGTTCGAACTCCACAAATTCACACGATAGAGAGAAGAAGGGAGGAGAAAAATAGGAAATGTTTGACCTTTTGAAAGAAGCCACTCTTTACAATATATAGGATGAATGAGAGAGGGAAGAGAGAGGGAAGTCAGATCTACCCCAACCACTTCTAGGTTATATTTAACTCATCTTATTATGGCGAAACGGTGAATCTGGCAAAAGCATGAATTTGTATTTAATCATCTTATTATGGCGAGCGAAGCGGTGTAAAATTTGGTTGTTGAAGCGCCAATTCATCGGCATTACCACGCGTCAGAGACATTTTCTTGATTTTATCTCTCCAAACTACACCAAAATGCAAGATTGATCCCGAAATCATGGAGAATTTCACCATTTTCCATTGATATAAAGAGCGTGAGAATCAAGCTCTGGATCAAAAGTTATGGCGATCGAAGATTTAGGGCAAAAAAGCAGGCCAAAACGAGATATTTGAAATTTTCCCCGCTCACGCCACTTGGATGACACGTGTCGGGCCTTGATTGGATGAAATTCTCTCTCCTACACCTTTCCAGTGGGTTTCCCTTTGAAATTTTGACATTTTTATAATCTTGGAAAATTTTCCATTTTTTCCCCACGCCCGCCACTTGGGACACGTGGCATGATCTCGGTTGGAGGACGGGGGCCGCGGGGTCATCCTTGTCTTTTAATCTTTTGGCCCAAGACTTTTGCCAAATTCTCAAGTCTTTCCCTAGCTCCGCACCTCCTGCTCTGTTGGACACTTGTCCTATTTACGATTCGTTGGCGGCTCTCCCAACTTTTTACGTCCTTCGCGTTCCTTTGGCCTTGTTGTCCCAAATTGCACAGGATAAAAATCTACGAACCACCCGATTCGGGCTTCCTTGTCCCTCTTTGTGGTGAAGACACGTGGCACTTTTCCATTGGCTCTCGGCTCCTTGGCCTTTTCGCGTCCCACGTGTCCTTTTGGCCCAAATGTCCCGGACAAAAGTTTCTAAGTGAACCGCCGGTTCGCGTCCTCCACGCACTTTTGTCCCAACTGTCCTGGACTGTCTAGGACAAATTTCTTGAACCGCCCAAAATGTACTAACTTGCGCCAAAGACAGATCCACGTCTTTGCGTACTTTTGTCCCAGATGTCCCAAACTCTGCGAAGTAAGACTTAGGCAATTTTCTTCATTTTCGGGCGATTCACTTTTCGCGCCCGCGCATCCCAAATCTTGTGTGGACCACGGAGGATTTTCAGCCGATTCGCGCCCGACATTCCAATTGTCCCAAAGACCTCTGGACTAGGACTTAGCCGATTTCTCTCGTATTTCGGCACAAGTGGTTTTACGTAATTTCTTCCATTTTCTCGATCTGTTGGGATTTCTTCTTAGACGGGAGAGTTAGAAGAAGGCCGAGGGACCCAGAAACATGATTTCAGGCCTTGAATCATTCTACTTGGACCGACAATCGATGCATGTTATCAAAATTACCTTCGGGGGAATTTTTGACAACGGGGCCAATGAGGAGAATAACTTCTTCTCCTCATTGGATTATTGGTTGGAGTGGAGAGCGTTGCCTACTCACCGTTCTTTTTGTTGTGTTTGAACAAGAAGAAAATTGTGAATCTCAAGTTGAAGATTTAAACTTAGAGTATTTTGTAGAAGACAAAAAGGAATCCTATATTTTTATAATTTAGCCATGTTGTTTCCACTTAGAGTGGAAGACTTGTAATTCTTGTAGTTTAAAAGAAAGCCTTGTAAATTCTATTTATCAAGTTACAATGTTGTATTTGAAAGGAATTCTAGATTAAGTTGTATTTTTGGTTGGAAATTGAAACTCTCCAAATTTTAGACTTTTTTTCAAATTTGTAATATTTATTCTTATGAAGGAATGACAATATTGTAAGGAAAGTGTTGTAGAGTTCCTTGCTTATATTCTTTTGCAAGTTTGAAATAAAAAAGGAGTTTATTTAAGTGTGTTGTATCTTATTCTTATCTATAAAATTTATATGTAAAAAAAAAGATTTAGAGTTGATGTTATACTCAAAAGTTTACATTTTATTTCAAAGGAAAGATGTTACAAATTTAATGTTTTATTCAAAGAAAAGAATTGGGTGTTCTTTATAGTTGTTTTCTGTCTTAAAAATAGTTTATAAAACTCTATTCTTGATATATATATTCTTAAACATATCCACTTTTATAGTATTCTGTCTTTCACGATGACCAGATCTTGGCCTTCATAACCAACATCGGTAGACCCTGCATCGACATCGGTCACTAGTTATTGTTATAGTTTTGGAAAATTTGACTTCTAGCTTAAGTTACTCGATTTGATACATAAACACAATGAAAAAAACAATAGTAGATATCTTCCTCATCTATTTGAGATTCATTTAGAAGAGTATGAATGAAAATATATAAATTTGTGCTTATGTTATTGAAAATATATCAAATCTACAATAACTAGCATCATTTATTGTATGGCATCGACATTCCTGTGACCGACACCGATCACTAGAAACTATATGCAAAATACACTTTGCACTTTAAACTTTTAAATTTTACATTATGAACAAACTAGAGAATTCAGAGATGTGATAAACTATAAAATGACCCAGAATGTATACAGATGGATATATCTAAGGATATATTCATTTGTATACATTGGTTATAAAATTTGCCAAATTTACCAAAAGCGGCGTTGGTAGTGGAACCGGTGTTGGTAGCCCGGTGCGTATCGCGGACGGATCGAGTGACTAGTAATGATCGCCTATGTGCCAAAACAATTTTATAAAAAAATATTTTTGATCAAACCAACAACTTAAAAGTATATTTTCACAAACCTGGATGTAGATCCAACCACATAATAAGTATATATACATGTATATACATATATACACATATATACAAGCATGTATATATGTATATGAGTGTATATCCTCATAGATCTAATGGAATGAGGGTCTTCCCCAAATATCGAAATCAAAGAATGTAAATAACCAAATACTAAAACCAGATTCATGGTAGAATCTCTACGAGTAAATAAACCCATGAATAAACTAAACTAAATGAAGAGAAGAATGGAGGAAAATTTCCCCATTTGCAAACTAGATCTAAAGAAATTCCTTCTTAGTTTCTCTCATACTTTCATGGCTTCCTCTCCTCAAAATGAAAAAAAAGAAAAGAAAAGAGAACAAATGAGGAAACTAGGGAAAGAAAAAGGTTAAAAGGATTTCATAAGGATGATTAGGGTTAGAATGAAAACCTAAGATCTAAGGGCCTAAAATGAATCAATCTAAGGGTAGGGAATCAATCCTACAAATTTTAGGTGAGGGTATTTTATGGGAATATATGTTTTAATTAAATGTATGTGTAATTTGTGAATGGGACCACTTAGGGCCTTAGTGTTTTAAGTTAAAATGTAACCCTCTTATTATGGTTTAGTAAATAATTAAATGGAATTAAAACTATAGTAACTAAATAATGGTATTGTGAATGGACATTAAAGATAATGACTTAAGGGGATTAATTTAACCAAGGGTAAATGTTATAAGTGTGGAGTATGGATATTAATTTCCTAAAGGAATCAAACTTAAACTAAGAAAGGAATTTATGGATGCATTGCTAGAAGATTATAATAGGAAATAAATTTAGAAATAGATTAATGATATTTAATTATTAATCTAGGTTGGATCAACCTAATGTAATGAAAAAATTATTGGTAGGAATTAATTAAATGTACTCTAAGGTTTAACACCCTCGCAACCCTTTAAACAATTTTTTCCCGAATTTCCTAAGTAATTATTTAAGATTTAATGTGGTTTGGAACGTCAAAAATGTGGGCGTTACAAATATACCTTGTGTTAGATATGCAGCAATAAAGAAGGGTGGAAGTTTTATTTCCAGTTTTGTAAAAGTGTTTGGAGATCTAGACCATGCTGTTGAATTCATAAAATCAGATGTCTAGTATGCAATCTGCATTGCTACCTAATACACTGATGGGACATTTTTTAAAGCTTTGTTTTATGATATCATGGAGTTGTCATGACATTGATCTGTTTTCAGGAAACTTGTGCATGCCTGGGATGATAAGATGGAGGAGGATGTGGATAATAGGAAAAAAAAAGAGAGATACACTCAGAGGAGATGGAAAGACGCTTAGCCAAAGGGAAATGTGAGAGAAGATCTTAAGCCTTGCATTCAATCCAGTGCTTGGAGATGGTGGGGAGAGCATCTCTTGATTGTTTTGTACACCAAGCTTTGTCATTTTGTACAACCCTTTTTCTAGAGTAATTGTATAGTATTGTGCTTATGATAGGTTTTTCATTTATGATTGAATTACATATACCAGATTATGCATGCAAATTTACATATTCTTAAGTGGATTCTGTCTCATTTATGGTTAGATATTTCTAATGTTGTTTTCCATTTTATTTTTGAGAGAGCTAACATGTTCGTGATACGGGTCTTTTTTTTTTTAATGTTGAAAATTTAGAAAAAGTATGCCTCAAAAGGTTTCTATGCATTCCCATACTCTATTCTGGTAAATTTTGAGTTCACCATTCCTAACTTGGAGTTGATTCCATACTTATTTGATTGTTAGTTAATCATCGCCTTGAGCATTTAAATTCTTGATGCTAATTTCTTTGACAACCTTTAATCCTAGATTTATGGTACATCAACGATCCATTGTGTTGTCCATGCATTCAAATTACAAATTTTATGAAAATAAATTGAGTCCACCATGTTGTGATGCCAACACAACTCCTACACTCGGAACAAAAAAAAATGCTATTAAACTTAAAAGTCCATATACCATTGCTATCCTCTTAGACAAGCTTGGGAATATTTGTCTCTTCTTAAAACATTGTCTTATAAGTATATGTAACTATTTATTCTTAAATATTGTTTGCATGAAGAGCATATGACTTCTACACTCTATATCTAGCTTTGAGTTTTGGTTCCAGGATTTTTTTAGTTCTTGTAACAAGAATTATGGCATGGGCCCATTCTAGTAGTATAGTTGTATGTCTCCTCCAAGATCTCTATAGAAACTAATACTCAATGGATTCCCATAGCTGGTAGGAATAGATTTATCATTATTCTAAGAAGAAGAAGCCATTAAATTTCGAGAAGTGGAAGGAGTCGGGATAGCAAGGATTCCTTGGGAGTTTCAAGAAAATCAAGTGTTGTCTCCATTGATATCTTGATAATTTTATCCAGCTAATATGGATTTGACCAAATATATTTGGTTTTGGGACCTATATTTTCATTTTATTCATGTGGTCAATAATGCCCAAGGAAGGTGGGAAAATTTTGGATGACGTCTCCAAACTAGGAATATTAGAAGGAGAAACTTACATTCTTCTCTAGTTGTTTCTCTTTAGATTATTTGGGAAATGGTGAATTCCTATCTATTGAGGATATATTTTGGAGAAATCATTTTGTGGGCATCCTTACGGTTCACCATCTATTTTTCTTTTTATTCTTCAACATATTTTCCCTTCTTTGTTTCTTTCACCTATTTTGCTTCTTCCTTTTGACTCTCGATTTAATAAACATAAAGAAGTGTGGCTATTCATCTATTTGACAATATCAATGATCATCATAGCCATCACAATCATTGATGGGGAGAACTTTACACGAAGTCGTTTCCTCTAAATGCTACTTACAATCCACATCTTCATGTCTCTAAATGCTATGGATAAAACTAAAAACTCATTTTCACTTGAAATATTTTTCTACCACTCCTTACATTCATATATATATACCTATAAATTATTTCTGCAATGTCCTCATCAACAAATCTTCTCTCCTTCAAAGGATTTTGATATACAACATTAGGTTGTTCGACTCTTGAGTTTCACATCAAGTTTCTACTTTCTATTTTCGCTACCCTTGCACTTTTCCACCATCTAACCGCTTCATCTTCACCCCTCTTCCTCTCCCAATGTTTCTCTCCTTCCAATTTGAATCCTTAAAAGTATCTCCTTCGGCATTTCCATCATACATTACACATACGATTGTTATTTTTTATTTCAATGGGATTCTAGTTTAATTTCATAGATGTCAAATATGTTCTATCATCTTAGGTGTCAATAATGTCTTATTTTGAATTTGATAAGTCTCAGTAAATAGAAAGGTGTAATAGTATACTTAAAGACTTAGAATAAAATCAGATAAAGACATTATATATTGAATTTCTAGATAAATTATTTTCTTTTCTTATACATACCTATATGGAAAATTCATATCTCAATCATATAGAAGCATATATTATATTCTCTCCTACTTGTTGCTCACGTCAAAAACATAAAGATTAGGATAAGAGCACTATATAACAATACTTATTTAATACATACTACTTGAATTATTAGTGCTAAGCCATTCTCTAGTTAAGGGGCATATAACTATTAAGGTTATATTTTATTTGGTTCAACATTGCACTAGGACCTTTTTAATCTTGTACATTCTATAAACAAAATGAGAGGATCATTTTTTTTGTGATTTTTGACACGACCAAAGAAAATGGGAACATATATAATTAGTCAAAAATATCACAATTATATAGGGCCTTATTTTTTATAATCTTACTAATTTCATTAAATTTTTCCATATTTAGAAATTATAATCAATTTATGGGATTTCGACCTTTTATTTATGATTTTATTATTTAAGAATTAACTAACATCATAGTCTCGACTTATCTCCTTATAGTGTAATTTAAGCTTATCTCTATATTAATATATATGTGTTTAACACTAATGTCTCGGACATCTTAGTTAGTCTATATTTTCATATGGCAAAGAGTTCCCCTTTTAATGTAAGACCTTTATACACATTCACATTTTAATAAACCTAACATTAGATTAAATATATAATCTATATTATTTGTTGTTTTAAGCCCATCTTTTTATAAGGGATAATTTACCCCATTTTAAATGACCTAGGTGTGGGTAAGTGCAACAAGTTGGTGGACAAAAAGAGGTCATAAGTGGACGTCATATTGCAAAAAACAACAAAATCTCAACTTATAGGGATTATTAGCAATACGTGCACTCAAAATTAGAAAAATTTATATAAATATGAATCGTAGCATCCGGAATCTAGTTTCTAAACTACTATTTTTTAAAAATGGACAAGTTTAGCTATATTAAACACTTAAAATTATATGACTTGGTTTTTTTAAAAAACCTATAAGATTGTAGTCCGTTTGCCCGTGATTTGGATGACCAAATCTTGTTATTTTTTTTTCATTTGGTGAAAAGTTAGATGTAGTTGTCTATCTTGGGATGGATTTTATTTTTTATTTTTTGAGCAATATTTTTTTATGATTTTTTTGTGAAAGTGGTCTGAAAAGATTTAGAAAACATAGCGCTTTCCATTTTCCTACCATAATTATATAAAAAATATTGAAATAATATATATATATATATATATATATATATATATATATATATATATATATTAACGTGTATAGAATTTCTTCACACTTAGGATGGTATAAGTTTTATCACATTTTGATAAGTGAAACAAAAGTCACAGTGATCTTAAACGTAGACATGAACATTCGCGAAAAAAATGTCTTAAAGACCTATTGTTAGTAAAAAATTATAAAATGATATTTATCTTATTCTATTCACTTTAAAATCAATATTTCTACGAAGCTAACAATCTCCCCTACGTGATGACACCATTTTTGTAAAATGTTTTTAGTTTTTCAGCATGGTTCAAGTCTGTGGAAGAGTAAATTTGAAGTTTTTTGACCTTTTACACTTCATAATGACATTCCATAGCTTTGGTTGGGGCAAAACAAAGATTTCCCGAGCCTTAGGGTGGATTTGATGATATAGATAGAACCGCGATCATGGTTTATAAACCATGATCACGGAGTTTTAAAACAAGAACTACGATTGCGCTTTATAAACTGCGAGTGCGGTTTTAAAGCATGATTGCGAGTTCATAAATCATATTTACACACATCCCAATGTTCTAATTACCATGTGATTTTTACTATTTGACTTTACCGTAAAAATTATTGTAAATTTTTGTCATTTACTACACGTTTTTCTTATCACCGAAGAAGCAAAACATCATGGGAGACAAGAAACGAAGTCAAAAAAGGAAGTCATTAAATAAAAAAACACCAAATGAATTAGAGGCAAATAGATTTCAAAATCTTGAGCAAATGCGGAACCTTCGTGAATCAAGAAGAGGTTCATCTTGAACCCCTACTATTATAATGAATGAACTAGGTAACTAGATGTAATGTTAAATACTCGTGATGAAGATGTTTTTACCGTCAATGAAGTTGAATTAAATACTCGTGATGAAGATGTTTTTACCGTCAATGTTGAAGAAGAATTAAATACTCGTGATGTAGCAAATGTTGAAATCGAAGGAGACAATGAAAATGTGAATAAGGAAATTTAGGTTGAAAATGTAGACAATCAAAATTTGAAAAAACACCTCCTAGGAGTTTTAGTAAGAAACTTAATTATTTTATGAAAACATTTTGAAACCAATGTATGAAAAATTTCTAAATGGAAAATCGGAAGAAAAGCCCATTGAAATTTGGATAATCATTTTGAAATTTTAAATAATTCCCAAAGATGTTAGTTGTTGGTTAGTTTGATGAAATTGATTAAAATGAGACCTACATTAAACACCTTAGGATTGACAACATCTAATATACGTGGTTAAACCTCTACAATTGTTGAAAACCTTCATGATGCATATCACTTTGTTGGTGTCAAGAGACGAACTAGGGATAGTAATATTGTGTGTTGTGTACTTGCTACTAGTGTTGTAAGTGAATCAATAAAAAAACATTTGATTATGCAAACGAGTTGAATGTTGCAAGTTAATAAAAAAACTCTAATGAAAGTAATTGAAAGACGTAATATCCTTCAATCACTCAATAACACTTGATTTTTGGGCATTTTCTGCTAGAGCACCACGTAAGGAAAAATATAATTCGATGTTATAAGAGAAGTTGTTATTCAATTTTGGCATGATAACACTAGAGTTTCACCTAATACAAGAGATGTTGTAAAACGAAGAGTTGGTTCTACTAATCGCAAACCACATCCAAATTATTTCTTAGATATGACTCAAACTCAATTTTTTCATAAGTTTGAACAAGAGCATCTAGAAATTAAAATTAGTCAACATTTTTTTGAAATGTTAAAACCATTCTATGTGAAAATCAAGGACACACTCACTTTGCTTGTTGTTGTAGGCAACATGTTGAATTTGCGATGCATTATGCTAAATTTTTACGTATCCATTCTAATTTTCATTCTGAAACTATGTTATCGGAATGTGGTGTTCAAGTTCCACCAATATCTTCTAGGGATTTCATTCTTACAATATTTTGTGAAAAAGTTGGAATTTTTTTATAATTAGGATTGTTTAGATGGAAGTTGTGGTACATGTGGTGGATTACCTAAATTAGAAAGTTGCATCCATGAGAAAATTGAAGGTGCAATAGGACATAATTTAGTTGAGTTTGATAAATATAAATCAGTTGCATACCAGTTGAAAGATGGAAAAGATTCTAAATGGTGTGAGCTAGTTAAAGAACATATGTCTATTTTCTAATTTATGAGAAAATTTAAGGATGAAATTGTTTATGAGTATGTTAGGCATACACACAAAGCTTGATGGTTGGATGAACAGTTCAAGATATGCAAAGAAACATTTCCTATTGGTACTATTGTTTTAGTGATCGATTTTGTAGAGAATTACACATTGCAACCACAAATGGAGGTTCAATTATGATATTATAACTCAAGATACAAGTTTCTATTTTTATGCATTTAGCATTTATACATTCTCCGATAAAGTACAAAGAATGATCGATTTTTTAAGAGAGTACCACTTTTATATTAGTGATGATCATACTCATTCTTTGAATTTAGGCAAGGGTGTTTCTAGTTATTTAATGGAAACTTGTCTAATAGGGACATCCAATTCAAACAACATTATATATGGTCGAGATAATTAAATGTCTCATTTTAAAAATGCACAAATGTTTTATTGGATGAGAATGATGCATGTCAAGATGGGTGTGCAACATATTTGGAGTTTCATTGAGGCTGGACATGGAAAAGGAGAGCATGATGGTGCAGGGGCATGTGTGAAAAGATCTCTTACAAGAGAAGAGTTGAAGTACAAAGATGGTGCTAAATTAAAAGATGCAAAGAGCATAGTGGAATGGTGTATTGACAACATGGCCTGAGGTTCTAAAGAAAATTTCATAGTTCGTAGATATTTTTGGTTGATAGAGGAACAAAAAATTGCTAACTACAAGGATTTTATGACACTCACTAGGTCCAGTGATATGCACTCATTTTGTAGCTTAGATGCTACTTCATGGGCCACATGGACAAGAAAGTTAACATGTTTTTGTGCATCATGTATCGAATTTGTCACTGCTGAGTGTGATTCACAAGAATGGGTGGATGGATGGATTTGTAGGCCTCTAACTCCGCTTCCTAGTTATCAACCTCCACAAGTATTACGATTTGTTTCTACAGATGAAGTTGCAACATCTAAGGACTTTGATGAAATTTTGATTTTGGTGCAATAAGGTATTTATGTTTATTTACAATTTTTCTATTGAGTTATGTCCATTGAAATTTTAATATGTACAATTTAAATTTGAGTTGAAACCTTTGTTTTTATAGGACATGTGTTTGCAGTTATTGCGATAGAAGATAATGAAGAAGGAACAAACTATTTCTTATGTCGTTGCATCGAGGAAAGAAAGAAGTTGACTTCTCCTATTATAGATGGTGAAGATATTGAGTACCCTATAGGGTCAGTGGTAGTTATTGGAACTTGGCTTCGATGGTATCCATTAAAAACTCCTCTGTTTGGGTGTTTGAAGACTTTGAGACACACAAGAAAATACTCTTATATTCACATCTAGTTCTAGCGACAAATATTCAGCTATATAGATATCAAGGAAGGCCTAATAACAAGATTCTTTGGAAGGTTCGAGAGTCAGATCATGAAGTAATCATGTCCGCTATTCAGAGTAGATCCGATCCTGATGGTTCATTAGAATGAATTTACAATGCTCATGTCTAGTATATATAATTTCTTTGGTATATATAAATTTGTTAGTTAGATAAATTTAAGTTCATATATTTTATTAAATTTGTGTATTTTTTATATATCTAGTATGGTTTTGATTTGAAACTTAAATTTCTTTGACTAAAAATTTTATGTGCAGGTTAGTGGTGCTAAAAAAGATTCCACCTTCACGTGGTTGGCATTGTTAGTAGAGAATTATAAATTCTTTAAGCTAAGAGAAACTTTCATTATTTTACAAGAAAAGAGAAACAATTAACAACAATTTATGTATTGTGGAGGGGGTTCTTGGCTCCAAGAGGAGGTATCCCAAAAGGATCGGAGCTTAGAGAACCAAAAAAACCTCCCCAAGTGTTTAAAAGACCATCCCTACGCGTGTGGACAATCGTTATGGTGCCGCGACCCACCATTTGCAAAATATACCATTTGACAACCTTACACTGGCTCAAACTACACTATTTCACATGTTTGCAAACAATAGGGCAGTGAGAGCATTGATTGGACAAGGAAAAAACTGAGATGGACTATTGTCAATGGTCCCTATGCCGAGGTGTAGGATCAGACGAGACATCTCTAGGTGCCATGGAATGCACATAGTCACTTGTCGAAGTTAAACAATTTTTTGGTCTCATGGCTCTTAAGGGACTACGTCCAAACGAGGTAGCCCAGAAGAAACAAAATTTTCACACACCAAAATGAAACCTCCTCTAGCATTCACTGGACATCCAGACATGTCGGCGTAGTTGGTTCGGTGCCATGACCCACCATTTGTAAAATATACCGTTTGTGACCTTACACTGTCTTAAACTGCACTATTTGGTGCGTTTGTAAATAATAGGGTAGCAAGAGAACCAATTGGAGAAGTAAAAATGAGACATGCTATTGTAGAGGGTCCCTACGTTGAGGTGTAGGATTTAACGAGACATCTCTAGGTGTCACAGAGTCTGCGTAATCACCCGTCGAAGTTGAAATTTTTTTGGTCTTAGGGCTTTTAAGGGATTACACCCAAACGAGGTATCCCAAAAGTAACAACGTTGTCACATATCGAAAAGATGCCTCCTCTAGCATTCACCTATCCACCCAGACATGTCGGCATAGTTGGTTTGGTGCCACGACCCACCGTTTGTAAAATATACCATTTGACAACCTTACACTATCTCAAAATGCACTATTTCACATGTTTGCAAACAATAGGGCAATGAGAGCACCGATTGGAGAAGGAAAAAACTGAGAAATGCTATTGTAGAGGGTCCTTACGCTGAGGTGTAGGATTGAACAAGACATCCTTAGGTGCCATGGAGTCCGCGTAGTCACCCGTCGAAGTTGAACAATTTTTGGTCTCAGGGATCTTAAGGGACTACGCCCAAATGAGGTAGCCTAAAGCAACGACATTTTTGCACCAAAATGATGCCTCCTCTAGCATTAACTAGCCACCTAGACATGTTGGCATAGTCAATTCAGTGCCACGACCCCTTGTTTGCGAAATATACCATTTGACATCCTTACACTATCTTAAACTACATTATTTCACGTGTCTATAAATAATAGGGCAGCGAGAGCACCGATTGGAGAAGGAAAAAACTAAGATAGGATATTGTAGAGGGTCCCTATGCCAAGGTGTAGGATCAAATGAGACATCCTTAGGTGCCACAAAGTCTACGTAGTCACCCGTCGAAGTTGAATTTTTTTGGTCTTAGGGATCTTAAGGGACTATGCCCGAACAAAGTAGCCCGGAAGCAACGACATTGTCACACACCAAAATGACACCTCCTCTAGCATTTACCTAGCCACTTGGACATGTTGGCATAGTTGTTTTAGTGCCATGACATCCCGAGGCATGACTTCTCACTACTCGCCTCCGTTCATTTCCTAGGATAATCAAATCCAGGCCTCCCTAGAGCCCGCCATGATTTGGTCTGACACCAATCCGGGCCTCCCTAGGAATTCCAGGAAGGCTCGGATCGGGTGGTGGTTTGACACCAATCTGGGCCTCCCTAGATCCCACCATGATGTGAATTATTTGACAATATACATTACATACATATTTATGTGTTCTTATCTAGATTGATATGTCGTAACATATGTACAAACATCCTAAATAAATATGTAAAGAATGTTCACAAATTCCAAGTGATATATGTTTTAAAATTCATTGAAGAACCTTGAAATTTTTTCAAATACCTTGGAATGGTAAGGATGTGAATTATTTGACAAACCCCCTCATAAAAATGTGTATGGGTATACAAAAATGGGGTTTTTAAAGTGTGTGCTTGAATACAAAAACATATAGGACTTAATAGGGAAGTGAATCTACTTACGATAATCAAATCATGTGTAACTTCTTAGTTGATTGGCATAGCACCAAATTATAAAGAGATATTAAGGTGTATCTATTGATCAATGGGATAAGCCCTATTAATGGGATAATCTCTAAAACAATACATATTTAAATGCTTCCCTTAATTTCTTAACAATTGTACCATGCAATGTTGCACCATAGTAACGTTATATTCATATATGTTACACCATAGTTTTTTAATTTTAAATCAAACATACATATAGAACTAATATACATAGAACATACATACATAGAAGGATATCATGTGCAATGAAATTGAATCAAACATAGAAGTAATATCATTATGAAAACCAACACATGGATATACAATATATCAAACTAAGTGTGTTGGATGCATGTCTTTGAAAATATAAGTTCATAACATGTGTACATCTCGAACTAAGTGTGTCATACATATAGGACCACATGTGTCACATAAGGCTATATATATAATGTCCTATGAAGAATCATGAACTAGGACCAGCTGGCCCATATATATATATATATATATATATATATAGTCCTATATAATCTATATCATGAAACATCTTCCTATCTCATGAAACATCTTCCCTCTCTTCACCCCGCTATAAGTAGCATGTTCATGACCGGGGATGTAGTGGAGGGAGATGCCACTATGGATTTCATCTGTGTGGTCCTAGGCATCTCTAAGCAAACCTGTAACCTAACCTACACATTCATAAACAACAAGTTTTTAACACCCAAATTTTTAAAATACATTCAAAATTTAGAAACTTAGAATTTAGTTAAAATGCATGTGAAATCTTACCGCAATGTCATGATCCCTATCAATTTATCATTGACGCGTCGCAGGGACAAGAATAGACTCACAGAGGGTAAGTTACATACAAATAATTAAATTGTAAATTAAATATTTCATGTACACAATTTCATTTTGTAGATTTAAGTAATAAGAAATAATTCCTCCAAAATTTAACAAATTTGAAAAATTGTACCTCAATTAGTGGATTTGCAGATGTTATGGTAGTATCTACAGTAGCCTCCACAATCTGCATATATGGAGGAGTCTCTCTGGAAGTCATAAGCTATACAAAAAACATGTACAAATCAATATTAATCTACATGACTACCACATAACAGACCCAAAGCATAATCCACGTGAACTTCCACAATTAGAAACAAAGTGTAAAGAGAAACTAACCTGCATAAAATTCACGTGAGGTGTGCCAGTAGCCTTAGTTCCCAGAGCAGATGATGACCCACTAGGCTCCTGCATATAAAAGACAAACATATATTAATATGTACATGTATAGGTGAAACATTATAATAATAAAAGTGCACAATCAAATGAAATTTGAAATTTAAGTACAACTTGAAACTTACATTTGTAACATGCCCAGCTACAGTAGCTAGCATGTCGATGCCGGATGTTTCCTTCACCGACTCTTGCTATTTAAAATAAAATAAAAAATTAGTTTTTACATGTATGTACATGACGTATAATCAAATACATATATATTAAAATCTCAAACATGAATTAAACTATTATATATATATATATAAAATATTTATTTGACATTTACCTGTGAAAGACCAAGATCCTTTGCACTAGTTCCAAAAACATCTGCCATCATCTCATCTAGAGAAAAGAAATCATGTGATCTAGCAAATGATGTCTTGTCCACAGTGCATACGACACCACATGATCCACAGTGGTGTGGTGTGCTAGAACTGACACCTCCACCAACATCGCGGATGCAATCTGCTCACTATACTGGGTTAGAGTGTCAATGAGCTCTCTCAATGCATGTAGTGTGTCAATCTCCACAACCTCCTTCACTGTAGGAGGGATAACTGAAGGTAATGGGGGTTTTGGGGCATGGGGGATCCTTGGTTGACTTACATGTGCACCAGGTCTACTCTGTGTAGAGCCACCTCCTCACCCATAAAAATCGAAAAGTCAAAATAATTTGGAACCTCATTAAGCACAAACTCACAATATAATTTATTCAAAAAATAGAGAGGAACCTCATTGTTGTTGCATGGTGGATAATCAAAAACCATCCACCATTGGTCCCAAAAATTGTTCTTGATTCGGTCATCATGGCACCAATGGATTGGGAACCATTTGCAAGTAGCTTGGGGGCATTGGTTCTTGGGTCAGTAAATAATACACAAATGTAGTCTTTTCCATTTTTTTGTCTTTTACGGCCGCATGGGATAATTTATCTGCATACCACCACCTACAATCACCTCTAAAGGTATTCCATCTATCTATTTGGTTGGTTACGGAGTCAACTTCGCCAATCAATGTTTGTAATGTGTTGGCTAAAGTCATGTGGGACAAATTTGTGGCATGATTTTGTCTTATAGTCTGAATAAGGTTCTCAATGACAATTTTATTTTGTCAGATTCTTCCAATGATATCAGCTTGTGTTCCTGCTAGTTTCGTGGGGACAAAAGGAGCCACAGAAGGCGGATCTATGTTTGGAGGATGGTTTTTATGAATGTTGGGAGGGTTTTGAGGATTGTTTGGAGGGTTTTGAGAAATATTTTGACGGTTTTTAGGATTATGAGCTTGTCGAGCAACTGACAAAACAAAAAAATTGTATACATAAACAAAAAATTGAAAAATCCATGAAAATCACAAAAATAACCTAAAATGCAAACAAATTGATCAAAATCGAGGGCTTACCTCTTTGTCTTGGTGACATGGTTGAAAATATCACGATCTAGAAGTCTGAAGAACAATTTTTAGGGGGTATTCAAAGTGCGAGTGCAAAGATCTAGGAGAAATCATGGTTGGAAATGTAAAATGGGGGAAGATGAGGAGTCGTGGGTTTGTTTTTTTGTCTCGAGAGGACAATGATCGTGGTTTGAAACCATGATCATGGTTTTAGGTTCATAAATCACCGAACCTATAAAAATAATTACGCGAGTGCGGTACCTAAATTTTGGGTTTTTATGTCCACTTAATTATCCACCAACTTGTTGCACTTACCCATGTGTATATAGATTTCTTTTAATTTATCCGTCTTTAATTTATTATTATTTATATTTTTACTTATATACATATCTTTGGTAGCCTTAGTAGTTCCATTTGTTATGTATTATTATTTACATAATATATCACTACGAGAGAAGAGAGAATAATTTTATTTATATGTACTCTATGAGAACATATTTTGCAACATATACTTTTTATTATTACAATATTTTCTTACATATATCGTTATGTAATATATTATTCTCTTTTCTTTTTTATCTATAAAAGTTTTTATTATATATTATTATATAATATATTTATTTAATGAAAAATTTAAGACCATAGTCGATGTTTGTTTATTCAAACTTATAATGATTTTTAGCGATATATATATTTTGCCACTACTCGAAGAATATCAATGAGGCGGATCATATAATTAAAAGGATAGAGAGAAAATAGAAATAAATACACCTTCTACTATTTCCCAACCTAATGGTATGGTGAACAAAAATATCCCCAAATATTATAGGCTTCAACTAGAAGAAACACAAGACTATTATTTCATAACTCAATTACAACCCACTTATTCCTAGATTTGATTACTAACTTAATTACCAAAAATATATTTGATACAATTCATTATAAATGCCACGATACATTGTAAGATCAACCCTTCACACATTTCATATATTGTCATATCAATGATTCATTGTGAGAAAATTATCTACTTTGTATATCCTTGATAAACATCATCCCTTGAATTTTCAATTTAGTAAAAAAATATAAAGATCAAAACTTTTCCTAACAATGAATCACGATAAAAATTATTGGTGATTATTTTCTTACAAATCTAGGTATTGATAAACATGTCGTTATTAAATATGATATGAAGAATCATGGATTTGGAAACCAACCATGAAGGATCCTTTGCATAACTATATGGCGACTTATTAATTATCATTCCTAAACTATTAGCAATAAAATTCAATGTTTATAACATACTTCCTAGAAGATCTTGGATACATGACTTTTGATTTATCTCATTTAAATTATAAATATTATATGTCTGTATCATATATAAACTTTAGACATATTTATAATTTAAACGAGATAAATCAAAAGTCATGTATCAAGATCTTTAGGAAGTATGTTATAAACATTGAATTTTATTGCTAATAGTTTAGGAATGATAATTAATAAGTTTGCCATAGTTATGTAAGGATCCTTCATGGTTGGTTTCAAATCCATGATTCTTCATATCATATTTAATAATGACATGTTTATCAATATATATATATATATATATATATATATATATATATATATATATCCTTTGATCTCTAAGAGGATAGACCTTAATTTACCCAAGAATGAGTGACTAATTTCCAACTATTCAAGTATAAACAATTGACTCGAGAATACATGTAGATAAGATCATCAAGACTTCACCATAAAGTTTTGAATAAAACCATTATGCAAAATGTGAATGAATTGTAAATGAATCCCATAGTAGAAAATTGAATAGTTTTGATTAAATATAAATTAATTTAGTGGAAGTAAGGGAAAAACATCCGTGTGGAGGTGTTGGTGGTGTATTTTTTTGAGATACATATATTTTTAGGTGTTAAACAATTTTAGATGTGTTTGGATATTTTCTATTTCAGTATGTCAAGGATGATAGAGAAAAATGTGTAGAGAATGATGACATCTTTCTAATATAAGGATGATTAATAGGAGATGGATATATTCAGCGAGGAAGGTATGTACTTGAAATTATCTTGTGATTTTAGGGATGTGACTAAGGAGAGACATGAGGTATAGAAAATTCCAAGAATGATGTAGATAAATGGATAGTGTGTGATGATTTTGGTTAATACTAGACCAACAACATTAAATAATAACTAGAACACATTAGAGTGATTGAGACATATGGTGTCAAGGCTAGATAAAGATATATTAGGATAGATTTCAAAAGAAGTCGAGGTCTAACACTATCCATAAAATGAATAATTGAGAACACATCCTTCATAGGAAACAAAATGAAGTAAATCATTATGTTAGGGATGACATTGTGTGGATGAGGTTTGGAGAGCAAATATGTGTTGATGTGTGAAAATGGTGTGGTACTAGGAAAAATATGTATAATATGAGGAGGCTAGTAGAAATTTATGGAAGGTGGATGAGGAGTTGAAAGTAAGTTTGAATAATGTGAAACAATTACTATAGGTCACTTGCGAGGAAGATGTGTGAGAATAATTATAAGAAACTTGTGGTAAATGAATATGAGTGTATATGAGAATAATATCGATAATGTAGGATTATAAGGGGAGGAATGGACTCCTTGGCCAGTAAAATAATTAGGGGTTGAAGATAATCCTTCTAATATGGAAGGTGTGACATGGTTAAGATTTATTAAGCCATCAAGGTGTGGAGATGTATAAATAATGTGTGACAATGATGAGAGAAACATGATTAGGAAAAGTAAGTGATCAGGTAGAGGAGTGATAAAGTGGAAATGGAGATGATGATGATGCGATAGGATGAAGAAATTTAAAGGTTTTTAAATGAAGCTGTGATGGGAGTAGGAAGATATGCTTGAAAGATGGATACATATGGGGTGAATTAATGAGCATCTCTAGGCATGGTGAAGATCACAAAGTAGATTTGATGAGTGGAGGAAGGACTAAGAGTCACTACACAATCAACACAAGTGATGAATGGTATTATATAGATCTCATACAATTGCATCAAGATGGGGTATACAAGATGAGTATGATATTGTAAGAGATGATAAGAAAGATAATGATTCTAAGGAGTATGATAAACAAAATGAAAATGAGGATGTAGGCTAGGGGTGGGGAAAGATTCAAAATATGGGATTTATGGAAAGTGGAGAGGATAAATGGGAGTGATGAGGGAATTAGCAAGAGGGAAAAAGGAAGTAATTGGTAAATAAAGGAGGCTATCACTTTATAAGGTTGGGAACATACAACCTATAGAGGTAATGGATTTGCTATCGAAGGAGGTGTAGGAGGAGATGAAATATGAATAATGATGTCACCCTTATCAAAGAGGTCATATATGATGTGGAAAAGGTGGGAAATGTGTCGGTGGGGTGAATGTTATATCTATTTATATTTTATTTTATATCATCAATTTTTTTATGTGTGACCGAGAAAGTATAATTTTTAACCTTTAGGCCTTCTATAAGGACATTATTATATCTTTAATTCTATTTTTATATGGGTACATGGATAAGAGTTTTGAAAGGGCCTCACAACCTTTAACAATTCCATGACATATAAAACATTAACTCTCACTCAAATAAATTTCCAACCTATTCATTATAGATGAACAACCAACATCTAACGAACTCATGCCATTCAACCTATAAGATCATGAAATGGTGCGAAAAGGGTAGTGAACACTTCTCTAGCCATTCATCTCGAGACAATCATCTAGCTCCACCATATAAATCAAGATCTTTAATTCTTATTTATTTAATGACTTAAATCATGATTTTTATTACTATTATTATTTTATATTTTGGATTAAGGAGTGAGTTTTTAATTAATTGCAGAGTTTTCTTTCCAAGTATTAATGACATCAATATTGGAGACATATGGGCAAGGAAAATGAAATGGGTAATAGTTATGTTATTTTATTTTAATTTTTATCACGCCGAAGGAATTTTTCAAGTCATACTTACAGCAATGTAAGGAGTTGACTTTGACACGATCATATCAACCTAAATACATCCTGTGGTTGTAAATCCATCCATCGAATGGCTATAAATCGTCATATTTAGATCTATCATTTTTTCAAAGATGTCATTTCCCACACACAAAGACTAGCTCCATTTTCTATTCTTCACACAAAGACTAAATCCATCCCGGGGTTGTAAATCCATCCATCGAATGGCTATAAATCGTCATATTTAGATCTATCATTTTTCGAGAGATGTCATTTCCCCACACACAAAGACTAGCTCCATTTTATATGGTTAACATGTAGACTTCGAGAATGGAAACATGATGTCCATAAAATTATTTTACACATGACTAATAAGGAACAGAGAGGTTTTATGATGGTGGATATAATCTTCTAGAATTTAATGGTTTGTGCCCTATTTTAGGGTTTTGACGTCACTTGAACCTCAAAACTTTTAGTCATGTGAATTTTTTTATTTGTCATCTTTTGAGATAATTACATCTTTGACAATTAGATTTCAATATAAATTATTTCTATTTTTAAATGTTAATATTGATTTACTTCACGATGATTTGTGTTAAATGTTATTAAAAAGATAAAAAGAAACCTAGTAAATGCAACATGCTTGAATTTTAAAAAAATTGGATTTATATATGGTTTTCGTTGATAGTATTCTTCATGATTTTCATGGATATATTTTGCAAGAAATCATCTTCTTTAGTCCGAGTAAGTATATTAGTTTTAAAATTAAGAAAACAAGGAATGTATTTTACCCCTAGACATTACACGGTAAACTTTATTGGTTTAATTAGTAAAAATCCATCCTTATATAGCAGAGAGAAATATGCACTCAAACATTTAAAATCATATAGAGACATTCTAAATTTTTTGATAGGAAACGATAATCCACTTAGCGCTCATATGATCAACCACTTGAGGGGCTTGATTATCTTTGATTATTCATGCCAACCTTGTTTCAAGCTATAGAGATCCATCACGTGCACGTAGGTATACTATTAGTTCAACATGTCAACTTCAAGAGCATATAAAGTCATGATGTGCTTTCTAATATCATTGTTTCCATATTTTTCCTAGGCACCATTATTCTCTGTGTTAACTCTCTCCGCATTGTGCATGTAGATCTAGAATGCAATCAAAACTTTTATATTTATATATGGCTACTTGAGTAAGTACATCAGATCTTAAATTTAGAAAACAAGGTATCTCATTCACACCTGGACATTACATGGTACACTTTGATGGTTTTATTTGTAAAAATCCCTTCTTGTAAATCAAAGAGCAATTTGCACTCAACAACATAAGAAAAATATTGATTAGTAGAGAAAATCTACTTGGCGTTCATATGACCAACAGTTGGAGGGGCTCAATTATTGATGATTATTCATGCATTCCTTGTGTTCATGCTATAAAACAAGATATCTCACTCACACTTGGACATTACATGGTATAATTTGATGGTTTAATTTTTAAAAATCCCTTCTAGTAAATTAAACAAAAATTTGCACTCGATAACGTAGGAAAAAAATTTACTAGAAAATAAAATATACATGGTATTCATACGAAAAACCATTGGAGGGGATAAATTATCATTGATTATTTGTGCATTCCCCATTTTCATGTTATAGATTGGCATCATGTATATGGATAGGTGTATTTTCCAACTTATTATGAGAATCTAAATACATGATGTGATTTCTAATATCATGAATGCCAAATTTTGACACAAAGGCTGACCATGAACATGGGATAAGGATTAGAAAACTAGAAAGGATGACCACAAATGTCAAAAATTGTGAAAATAACAAAGAGGACAAAAGCACCTAGAATGGACGGGCGTGCTTGGGGGTGCTAGTAGTGTCTAGAGTGGCTGCCAGTGTCCTGGGATAAATGATGATAGATGTGAAACCACATAAAGATAGGGATACATGTTACTATATGTACCCAAAATTGTGAGGGATCTTGCACCACCGGAAATACGCTACACATACCCTAATGATGATACAGGTCTCCTTCTAAGGTGTTCAGAATCTAGAAAAGCTCACCAAGTATACATTTGTATCCTGTATGCCTCGCTCGGCCTCCGCATGCTTTGTTTTGCCATTTGCCCCTCTTTTTTCTTGCATTTTGGTCTTGATGATGAGGCGCCGCCTTGGCCCAGGTGGCGTCTCATGCTCTGACCGCCACCGAGATAGGGTGGTGGTCGTAACCGCGCATCGCACTGCATAGGGCGGCGATCTGTACGTGTTTCCAAAATGCTCGACGATCACATCAAACGTAAATCTTCAATTTCTACCCGCATTCTTCAGCTAAATTTCTTTGCATTTTTGTTTTGGCCACCCTATGAATAGTGTTTTCCCTTTGTTTATAGTAAAAGAGTTCAATTGGGAGTTACCCTCACAGTAAATGCATTTGCTTATAAATGCAACTTGTTTTCAAACAAATGGCCCCTCACCTTCTCAATTCTATTATTCAGTCTTTGAATTTCTTGCTTAGAGTTCTACTAGCTTCATGTTTTGCATCAATTATTAGCTTTCCTTTGTTGTTTAGAAGTCATTCAATATTCTTGTTTCATCTTATTCCATTGTTGTTCCATATAATCAGCTTAGCATAGAATAGTTTCATTTGTAGATTAGAATCCATTAAAGTTACAGGTTTTGTTTTGTCACAAGGATAGATTCTAAAACTCTCAGCACATTTGTGTTGTATTCCCGTAATAAATCCCACTAGGAATTGCATAGTCAAGCTCTATTCACTTGCACTATCCCTCTCCTACTCGCATTGTATTCGGTCTATATCCAAAGCTGCCATTGTTCGAATACCTTCTTCTATTGATGCTATCATATACACACTTTTCTAGATTCACGAGAACACGAAGGAATGAGGAGATCACACTAAGGGATGATGTCACACATAGCTGGATTTACCAGCATGCTCGTAAATGCCAAGTTTGAGCTATCAAAATTCTAGTTATAACATATCAAATATAGTAGTGAATTATTTTATTTTGGTCAAAAGCTCACTCTCTATATTGCTAGGGAAAGTCTGTGGGGATTGATAGTTTCTAAGAAACTATGATTCATTCCTCACTTCTGAGGTAGGATCAAGAGTCTTTCAATTCAAAATAATTAGTTGCTTAGATATTTAGGATAAAATCACAACTACAAAGACAAATATCCACACTAGGCTACTTTGTTTGTTTTAAATTTTATTACTAAATTAGTTGTTCATTTTATAAATATACTAGAATAGCTGCTCTTTAATTTCATTGAAATACGTCATCGAAAATACAAAAATAGAAGAATGCTTGCATAGTGTAAATACATCTTTTGTAATCAGTTTATTAATTTTAGTTAAAAGTTGAATCATTTTGCATGACAATCACAGGATCTAGAGAGCCTAGAGAATATATATTTGAACCAATAGTGCCTCAACCAAATCTACCCACAACATTAGTTGATATAGACCAAGACCTTAGGATATAGGTCTTTTGAACAAAGAAAACCTACAAGTAATTAGTGAACAACTGAGAGGGTTAAATATTGAAGATGACAAAGCTTACACATTTTGGTCAAACCATCCTAATTATAGACTACCTTGATAAAATATCAAATGACTATACAAGGATTCGAAAGAGAATAAGTATTTGGTTTCGATCCTTTAGTTCCATAGACGACACATGAGACCTCCTCATTGACATAAATACTAGCTTACGCATTCAAGTTTCCAAAACACCTGTAAGGTATTATGAGAAAGCTACACAACTTCTAGTTCTAAACATAGGGGTTGAAAAGGTGTATGATTACTAGATAGTTGGAAGAAGGGATTAATTTTTCATATGACCATAATAGTCTCTGCAACAACCACAAACTCATGGTTGCGATCCCCAAGTCCCACAACCTAACGTGCCTGCAAATTAGTTAAGCATTGACATTGGTTTACAAACGCTGGTATTTAGATCCTCACCACTCCCGGATATCATAACGTAGTTCTCCATATTAAATATAGAAGCCAATCAATCTAATATTTTCTGGGCTAGACCAAAAATCACCCATAGTTCGCTACAAATCCACTACACCTCTTATCACCATTTTCATGACCTTGTCTAGAGATATATACGAAGCTCCCACAGGTCACTTCCCACATATCCAACAACCAATAAATAGGATCTTGGTAGAGCTCGACATTGATTGGAGCCTCCGAACAGCCATTATATCCAGAAATCCATTACACCAATTCGGATTAGGAGGATTTCTTCACCTTAGCTTCGTAGATTCCATTATTGCGTGTTGAGGATATAAGATTACCCAACTAGTTTTTCTGTATCCATATATATTCCATATTCATTGGCTATCTTAGCATGACCTTGGGAGGTCAGGTACGAGGAAGAGTTACTTGTAGATTCCTATGCTTGCATGTCACTTTTCCATCGTACAAAATTGGTGAACCCAACGTGAACAAATAGTTATTCCTCTTTTATTTTTCATTTCTTTCATCCACCTTCGCTCTTTCCCATTATTCTTGTGGGTATTCATATACCCCCTAATATGTCGGGATACGATGCATATGGTAGACCTCTCTCAGGTCTTGAAGCAAGCTATAGTCAAACAAATAGACAACCATCACCCTCACTTTCTGCATGGGCTGATAACTATTCAAGTAATTACTTGTCATCTCAAACTCCCCCTCATAGAACTAGTTCTAGTTCTTCATTCCAAATTGAGGAGTTAGATCAGCTTGCACAAACACAACAGCCAGAGCCATCAGGCTCTAATAATATGACATTTACTGGAGAGTCCACTTCATCTCCTCGGGTCTTGTTTAGACCACATATCAGTAGACAGTCAGATCCACTCCCATTTTTGGATGAGGAGTACTTAGCACGCTATGCTAAAAGTGAACAACGTTTCCAAAACATGTATCCACCTATAGGGAGTTTGCAAACACAATTTGATACCCTATTCCAAGAAAACACCCCCATTCCTCCACCTATGGGAAATACCCTTGGTGAAGCTTGGTAGGGTAATGATCAATTCATAGCAGGGTATCACACCCCTTTACAACCTCAAGGTATACAACAAATTCCATTAAGGAAAAGCACTGTGTGTTCATCAATAGAGGTCATTTCAGCCTTAGTTGAAAAGGTTAGAGGGTGGACCTTGCTCAAGAAAACCAAAATTCATATTTTGGGCAAGCAGGTATCCCTAACCCTCCGCATCATCCCAGTCAGGTTGACCTCCTTACAGGAACAGGCACGTTAGGCATGCCTCCTCAACATCCATATAATTACCCACAACAAATGCCAACTAGGACCGCGTTTTCAAACACCGCTCCAGTTGAAAACATAACACCTCGACTTGGCACCAAACAACCCATATCGAACATTGCTCCTCCTCACTTAAACATTTATTCAAAGTCACCACAAGGAGACATGTTCTCTTCTCTCGGGATGTTCGTTCAACCACAAGGATTCCCTTATGCCCTTGCAAATACATATGTTATGCCATATCAACAAACCATGCCACCCCCACCCCTCTAGCAAACACCATCGATGGTTAAGGCCTACGCGGTATGGAATTATTTAGAATATTTAAAAGAGCCCCTAGAATTCACCATACGAAGTGTTATGCTTCCAAGTCCTCTGCTGATTTACCCAAATATAAAGGGGAAGGTGATCCAAATGCACACATTAAGGCCTATGCCACAACCATATGGGAATTACTCCCTTGGGACGGGGTTATTGCTAAGATATTCCCTAAAACCTTAGAAGGTATTACCCTTGATTGGTATTATAGAATACTTGAAGCCTTGATACACTCATTTAAATAACTCATGTCAGAGTTCATCAAAGCTTTTGATATGAACAAATTGTTAAGAATAGGAATTAGGGAGTTCTTGCATATTAAACAAGAACATAATGAATCCGTTGCTCATTTTATTCAAAGATGGCGTACGGTTCTTTACTCATCAGCAAGTGTTCCAAACATGGATCAAATGGAACTATGTGATTTATTCCTTAATTCTCTCAATAGAGAGATAAAGGAAGAATCCCACCTTGAAGTTCCCACTAAGAACTTATGATGTACTTGAGAGTGCTCTCCGAATCGACTAATCGACTCAGCAACAATAGATAGTGGTCATAAAACATATGGAACAAATGGGAAATTAACCACTCCCAATCAAAACACCGCGGCCTATTCTAATACCAGGAACACTAATCAAGGACCTATGATCATTAACAAGAACCGCGGAGTTACAACAGATGGAGTAAATGACCAAGTTAAAAGGGAAAACGTTGTAAACATTTTGCCACCTATTAATAATCAGTGAAATAACAATTTTACTCCAACAATCAATGCGGTGGATTTTAATCGTCCACCACGACCACAATAACAACAACAATAATGAAAAATCTAAACACAAGGTCCAAATCAAAACCCAACTGGATATCAGAGTCAAAACCAAAGGCAACAACCTCAAAATTTTAACTCTAACAACCAGCAACCTTATCAGAATTTTGGGCCACAACAAGTTTTAAATCAACAGCCTCGAAATTATAATCCCAATTTGTATTGTGGCTTCCACAAGATTCAAGGCCACAATACTAGGACTTGTCGTGACTACAATAAATTCATGCAACATTTTCCAAAAGATCAAAAGCAACTCTTTATAGATATGTTTTTAGCAAATTTTGTAATACCTATGCCAAACACTTATACAGGGGCAATTTCCCCTCAAAATGCACCCCTCAAGATCTTTAATGATCCACTCCCAAACCATTCTAACAATAACAGGATAGATCCTAACGGAACAAACAAGGGTGTTGTAATAAGAAACAATGATCATGAAGCTTCAACTTCATTAAATCCACCAGTCGCACCCCAACTAGGAACTCGACCCCAAACTAAGATAGTTGGTTTGGTAGAGTTAGACACCGAGCTACCCATAGAAACCATAACAAGAACACGGGATTATTCTTCTCAACCTACTCCAAGTTATCCATTAGAACTAGACAACAAAAAATGTTGGTAAAACCCATAGGCACCTATGATTTAATTAATGACTTAACTAAAACCTTCTCTCACATTTTCTTCCTAGATTTGTTAAAAATTCTCCCACCCATAGGGCTGCCCTCTTAGAAGTATTAGGCCTTGGTCATTTAATCAACATCACTCCTCCTTCGAAAATGCAAGTAAACCATGTAGACTTTGACGTTTATCCTCCGGGGCAGCCAGATAGGGATATTGAATTTATATTTGATATAAGCAAAATGCCAATAGATGCTGAGATTGCACGAAGAGGTGACCCAACCTTACATCTACAAGTATGGGTTTACAATAATTATGTTAAACATGCAATGGTTGATGATGGGGCAGTAGTTAACATAGTCCCCTTCGCTTTTCTTCAAAATTTAGGATATGGAGAGACAAACTGTTCCACAACACAAAATATGTTAAGAGGATATGATAGCCTCAAGGCCACTTCAATTGGAACCATAGTTTTACCAGTCACTTTAGGACCCAAGACCGTCCTCACCAAATTTTATATTATAGATTAGGAAACCAACTATAATATGATCCTCGGTCGACCATGGATACACTGCATGAAGGCAATCCCTTCCACGTTATTCCAAGAAATAATATTTCTACACTTAGGGAAAATATTTGTGGCACAAGGTGACCCAAAACCCTTCGATATACACCTAGCTGATTTGAAGAAAAGACTAGGCATTCACTCCGAGTTTGAACTCCCAATAAATCAACTCATCAAACCAATTAATTTGAAACCAAAAGAGGAATTAATACCCACCAAAAAATTGGAACTTACAAATCTAGTTGAGGACATTCTAGCACTCAAAAATGAGACCAATGTTATAGAAACAGTGTCACTAGGGACTACCGTAAAAATTGTCGAGTTGCTTTAGAGAAAGACTTACCTATTCTCCTACCATTTGATTCTATGGGTATGGGACACACCCTGGGAATTGCTTCTCTTCCATCAGATGAAGTTTTTATGGTAGAAGTAACCGAAGCAAAAGAAATAGATATGACAGATATCCCAATATCCATTTTTACAAGCAAGTATTAGACTCTCCACTTCGATGGAGCTAGATGTTGCTTTGGAACTGGGGCGGGAGTAATCTTTACTTCACCTGAGGGAAATATCCTACCTTTCGCCTTTAAATTAAACTTTGAATGTACAAATAATGGGGATGAGTATGAAGCTCTCCTCCTTGGCCTCATCCTAGCCAAAAGAATGGGTGTTGATAACATTAGAGTGCTAGGAGACTCGCAACTAGTTGCAAACCAAGTCTACGAGGTATATGAAACTAGACACTGAGCATTTACAACTCTATAAAATAGCAAAAGTATTAGATCTAAGCAAGGGATTTAACTTCATATCAATTGAAGCAATCCCACGAGAGCAGAACCTTCTCGTAGACTCAATAACAACCTCAGCTTCCCGTTTCACCCCAAATAGTGAGTTGGAAGATACAAATTTCACGGTGTCACTTCGTACTGAACCATTAGTGTGTAAAATACCAACAAACTCACTCCGACTCATGGAGAAGATGTGGATGATTTTTCTATCATGGATCAATTTTACTGATGATAGGTCACTCTCGAATATCTAAACACCTATGCAGAGCTACACATTGCTCACCGCATAGTGGATCTTTCCCTAATACCACATTCATCTTCCTATTTTGGAAATCCCATGGTAGAGTCTCCTCCACCGAAGGATCTCGATATCTACGATATAGAAAATGAAGAAACTTGGAGCTACCTCTAGCCCCACCTAAATTTGAATAAGGTAATGCTTCTTTAATAGAAGAAACCATTGACATAAACATTGGAACGGTGGAAGAACAAAAAGTTTTGAAGTTGGGATCCTCGTTAACTCTGGAGGAGATAGAAATACACACCCAAATCCTCAAAGAGAATCAAAAGGCTTTCACATTTTACTATAAAGAAATGACAGGCATTGCACCACACATCATAGTACATAACCTTGTCACTAAACCGGGCCTTAAAACCAATTAAATAGAAGTCAAGACCAATGAAGCCAAAAGTGGCTCTCATTGTAAAAGAGGAAGTAATAAAGCTTCTCTAGGTGGGATTCATCAAACCTATTGACTATTCACAATGGGTATCTAATATCGTCCCTATTCTCAAAAAGAATGGGAAGATACACATTTGCATAGATTTTCGGGATATTAACAAAGCTTGTCCCAAGGATGACTTCCTATTACCATCCATTGACGTTATCATTGATGCAACAACTAGATTTGAACTATTGTCCCTCATGGATGGATTCTCAAGGTATAATCAGATTAAAATATCTAAATAGGATCAAGCCAAAACCACATTCATAACTCCCTGGGGAACTTATTGCTATGTTGTCATGCCATTTGGTCTTAAGAACACCGGTGCTACGTATCAGTGGGAAATGACATATATATTCCACGATCTTATCCATAAAATTGTGGAATCCTATGTGGATGACTTGTTGGCCAAGGCCAAAAAGTGCTGCGACCACCCAAAAGTATTTTGTATCATCCTCTCATGATTAATTGAATATGGCGTCACATTAAACCCAGAAAAGTGCGTGTTTGGTGTGACAAGAGGCAAACTTCTGGGCTACATTATATCTTCACGAGGGATTGATGTCGATCCAGCCAAAATCAGGCTATTCTCGAAATGATCCCACCATCGGACGAGTCTGGAATCAAGTCATTTCTTGGGAAACTTGGTGCAATCCGAAGGTTCATCCCAGATTTAAGTTTTGCCATTCATCCAATTAACAATTTATTAAAGAAAGATTATAGCATTGATTAGATTGAAGCAGTTAAATGCTTCTTGTTGTCTCCACCCACACTAATGCCTCCTAGACCAGACCACCCTTTGATCCTATACTCATGGGCCACTAATGTCTCGCTAGCCTACATGCTAGCTCAAGAAGACGATGATAAACGGGAATGTGCGGTCTATTTCATTAGCTGAATGTTGCTTGATTATGAAACATGTTATACACAAGCAAAGAGAGAATGCCTTGTCATAGTCTTTACAACAAAAAGTTTAAGACATTACATGTTAAATTCAAGAAATAAGGGTCATTGTAAAGACAGATCATTTACAAACATTTCTCACGCAAGGGTCTTTATCTAAAAAGGCTGGACATTTCATAACCTTAATGGGAAAATTTGAGTTGACATTCGTAAACCAAAAATCCGTTAAAGGAAAAGTCATTGCAGATTGGCTAGCTAACAATCCACTAGATGGAGGCAATCTGGTAAATCTGGAATTTCCTAATGAATGTGTATACTTCGTTGAAACCAAGCCCCCATCTCTACATGTCCATGGTACACTACCCGATATCATTAATTTTATCATAAACCACACATACGGAAGGTGCCACATCACAAAAAGAAGGCGGTTACACATTATCACCACTAAATATGTTGTTTTAGAATAGGTACTCTATCGTAAAGCCTTCGACGACATGCTTCTAAGGTGCGTCAACATAGAAGAATCTAAGAAGATTCTTCATGAATCCCAAAGTGGGATATGTGGAGGCCATTTCGGTGGTCATGCCACTTTGCTCACAAAATACATCGAATGGGCTATTTTTGGCCCACTCTCGAAGCACGAAGCGGTAGAATATGTACGTAAGTGCCACAAATGCCAAGAATTCTCTCACGAGATTCACATGCCAGACAATCCCTGTCAACCAATAGTGACCCTGTGGCCCTTCTCCACATGGGGTCTGGACTTGATAGGGAAATTCTCTCCCTCATTAACCGATGGCCATAATTTTATAATTACAGCCATGAAATATTTTACCAAATGGGTGGAGGCCATGCCTCTCACCACCGTACTAGGTTTGGTAATTTCCAAATTCATTCTAAACCAAATCATTTGCAGGTATGGTGTCCCACAAGTCATTATCTCTGATAATGGCACATCCTTTAAAAATGATGAAGTCCGTGAGTTATGTAGAAAATTCAAGATAAACCATCACATGGCCTCTCTTTACTACCCTTAAGCCAATGGGCGGGCCAAGTGATAAACAAAGCGTTAAAGGCTATTCTCCTCAAACGATCAAGGAGAACAAGTGAGATTGGAATTTAAAACTATATCCGACCTTGTGGGCCCATAGAACCTTAATAAGAACACCAATAGGGGAAACCCCTTTTCGTTGGTATTTGGGGAAGAATTAGTTCTCTCGCTTGAGGTTGAAATACCCAGTCTCGTATCTCATTACAAGGATTACGGATGAAGAAGCTTATAGGGAGACACACCTCTCTCAATTGGAAAGCCTTGATGAGGCCGGGTTAAATGCTGAACAACGACACTGAGCCTATGTTGATTTGGATGTGCCGGAAGTAAACAAAAATTCTATGAGTGAGAAATATATGAGGGAGATCTAGTTCTAAGACTAGATAGCCGGATCGATAAGAAAATTGGTGAAGGAAGGAAGTTTCGGCCCAAATGGTTGGGCCCATACCGAGTCATGAAAGACTATGGAAACGGTGCATATCTCTTGTGCACACTAGAAGGTGAGGAATTCAATGAAACTATCAATTCCTTGCATCTTAAATGGTTTTACGCATAAGACATCAGAATCACCACTTGTACATTATAGCTACCTACATTGCATTAGTCATTTAGCTATTTCATTCTGTCCACTCATTTTGTAAAAATGGTAGTCCAGGAACTTACTCTTAAGAAATTTATTACAAATTTATGAAAGTATTGGAAAAAGCATTCAAAACACATCTCTTCAAACATCATCAAGTATTTTCAAATCTTCTCATCAAGGTCGACAGACAAGTATTGACGAAAACCATACCAAGGCCTGCATACTTGGTTTTGCTCTTTCTTTCTACTATGTGAAGTTACCCTTACCTATGGTCTATTCTAGAAGCTTCTTGGTGTCACATCTATCCCTCTTAAGTCTCTTTTAAAGAAAGGATATCCCAAAGTTACAAGTCAAAAAGTTAAAATCAAATGGAATCAAAAGCACCAAGCAAACAAAATATTTTATTTTACACACTTCTTTGCCCCATCAACCTTCGGTGATAAGCCCACATCTCTTACTGGTGGTGTGAGGTTGGAAAGAAAGAAGTACCCTTACTCACCTATATCCTACCTTTGGTGACAAACATGTGCTTCTTACTAATGGCATGATGCTTTGGATATGGGGGTCCATTCACACAAATTAACAAATCTTGGTATGCTAGAACCACAAATCAAATTATATTAAGAGAAAACAAATATCCAAATTCTAAAGAGATCAAATCCTCAAAACCAGATTTTGTCAACCAGGTTGCCATTTATAAATCTAAGTCTAGATAAACTAGAAAGTAAGTGGCCTTCTAAGCTTGGTGATAGTTACGAGTAGGATAAGTGTGTAGGTTTAGGTTTGGTTTTGTTCTTGGTATTGTTTGTCTCTCATTGTTCCATTTTGCAATTTTAGTATTGTTTGTCTCTCATCGTTCCATTTAGTCAAGATCATACAATTTTAGTCCCCCCTTCCTAACTCTTGGTGTAGAGCCCTCACATCTTACTTTGGTTACGTGGAGCTAGGAATGGGAAAGTTCATCTCTTTATCACTAAATATTCATCATGTTTTCCAACATAAGAAGAAATCACGAGACATGCCCATCAGGCCAAAAGTGCACGCGGAGGACGCTTGAATCGGCCGCCATTCGGCAAACAGGGAAAGAGGTCAAAAGTTCAAAACTACAATGTGTTAATCATCACATATCAGCATTACAAAAGCATAAAAAGAGAAAAAATCTACTCAACATTTGTTATCATTTGTCATCCATTGAAACATACCGCTTGAAAAACATGAAAACAAATACTCTAAAAACATCTAGTATACATGTGGAAACAAGTCACAAAATTCTAGGCACCAAGAGTCTAGATCAAGATTTTTAGAAAAGTTCATATGTTTCATATATATATATATATATATATATATATATATATATATATATAAATCAAGTTTCATATATAATGCCATCATGCACTAGGCATGGCTGCAAAAATGATCAATGAGCCCAAAAGTACAAAAACACTCATATAGATATCTCGACAAAATACTACAAAAATGGCCTCTCAATCCCTATGGGATCCCTCGATTAAGGCGCACGAACACGTCTAGGACTCCGGCTACGCTTGGCACTCCGAATGCATGCACCGAGGGCTCATGGTCACAAGTCCCCAACTTGGAGATAGTACCCATGTTAGATGTTGTCCCACTATGAGATGAGAACTACTCTCACACCCTCCTTTTCGGTGTATCACCACTCCTCCTCATCAAGTGCTCGACCGTCCATGAAAACAAATATCATCTAGTATACATGTAGAAACTACCTCGGCACTGAGAGAGAATTCATGATCATTTGCCACATGCCGATCAATGACAGAAAAGTACAAAAACATCAATATGACTACTCGATAGGATCTCGTAAGGCACATGAAAAGGCTCCCCCATGTCCACAAAAATCTTAGCATGAGTCTTCTACCCAGGGGAGAAGCAAGGTATCTGTGCATACTCGAAGGGCGAATCAAGTCTTCTCTCACAACTCATCAAGTCTCGCAACTCATGCTACAAATAAAGGAGGAAAACAAGTTAGAAAATGATCAAAAATAAAAAAAAGGTAAACGAAAAGAAAAGAAATAACAATTAATACAATTCTAACTAAAAACAAAGTCAAGAGAAGAGTGACAACTCACTTGGATCTCTAGGCCTCCAGGAAGGATCTCTAGGATCCGCGCCTGCCACTGATTCCGCCACTGACTAGTGTCCCTCTCCCGCATCTGGGGCAATGTGACGACCTACAATGGACTCACCATCTCCCCCTAAATCCTGAGAGAGCAAATCCTCTGAGACTAGAGTCACCCTCTCTGTGCTCCGCTCCGCCCTCTCGGCCCATAGGATCTCCTGAGTATCATGCCACTCGGGATCACTATCATCCTCCCCACCCATCCCACCGATCTCCATCTCCTCTGTCTCCTCCTCTATCTCTCCCCCAGTGAACTCCTTAGACTCGGAGTCCACGTCAATGGGCTCATCACTGCTATGGGTGGGACTAGCGGCAATCTGAAGTAAAGGTGCCTAAGGAGCACCGACTCTCCCTCGAGCACATACCACCCTCCTGGCCACGATAGGAACACCAGGGGTAACAATGGTCCAACCCCAGCCTCTAGGACCTCCCCGAGCCTCATGAATAGATCTATACACTAGCCCCATCGGAGAAAACATGTCAATATAGGGGAGGTTGAACTATTGTGGTACTCTATCAAAGGGGTGGATCTCTAACTTCCCCGCCTTGTCTACCAGCTGACTAGTAGTTTGACAAGCAATCAATGTAACAGTCTCCTCTCCCCATAGCCCTGCCATGGCCTGATAAGGAGTGGCCTCCATATCTGCAGTAGTCAAAGAGGCCACTGGATGGTGGGGTGCTCTAAGAATAGTCATCCTTGTCCACCTTGTTGTCCTGATGGCCCAGGATCCTCTGCCTCTACACCTCTCCCATACGGAGTGATATGCTCATACACCCAACTCATGACAAGAGTCGGGTGGCTCAGTGACTGTCCCTGTAGTTGGCCACCCTGTACAAATCATGGTAGGTGGTCCCAAGGATGTCTGCTCCCCAAGCGTAGACACGTCCATGGCCCTCAATCTATGTAATAATGGGGGCCCAACAATATAAGAGAGTGTCTCCTCCCTTGTCCCCAATCAATCTTAAAGCAAGGATGCCCATGATGGCCTTGCGGAGCACAGGAATTTCTATCTCAACAATGGAGTGGATCCTCACCCCCTTCTTCAACCCCATCGAAACAATTGCATCCCCCATATATGTGGCCCACTGAACCACATGAGATCTCAATACTACTGTCTTAAGATACAGCCGCCGCCCAAGGATCGAAACCCCTAGTATATGGTAAACATCCTCTAGGGTGATGGTCCACTCACCCTAACTCTTGGCAATCAGAAGGTGTTCTGATTTGCATCCTAGTATGAAAATAAGTCACATAGCATATGACTAGTAAGCGCAACGTGAGGGACATGTGCAATCCTCCAAATGACAGCCATCTGAAGAGTATCTCACTCTGCCTGAGTGAGTACCTCTAACACTGATGGGAGAAAATCACACTCCCTCTCTCAACTCCATCTAATGTACTCCTTTTTCATACACTCGAAAACACAAAAAGGAGTAAGTTAGTATCAAAATTTGATTAGAAAAACTATCAAAAACATGTAAAAGTGCTAAAAATGCAAAAATAAGTAAAGGAAAGCATTGTTTTTACTTTCTGTTGCAAACCACGCCCTACGTAGAGTGGTGGTTCCATAACCACCACCTTCTAAGGTGGTGGTCTCTGTAACTACCCACCCCATGCAAGGTGGCGGTCTGTCCCGAACCCACAAATGGCTCGAATACCTAAAAATGCCTAAAAACAAGCCAAATTCACCATTTTAGCTAAAATAAGGACCTACCCTATGGCCCCCCCTAGAGACTCGTTTAAAACTAATATTTTCAAAAATAACCCCCGAGACAAAGATTTCATCATTTCCACATTTTAGGTTCAAAAACAATAAATTGAGAAGAACTAACTTGAGACTTCGTGGGTTGATGTTTCGCTCTCAGAGGCATGATCGCTATCTCACCATGAACATTTTGACTATACTCTCATCGAAAACCATCACCGTGGGTCCCAGAGCTCAAAAAATATCAAATCAATCCACGCAAATGAATAGTAAAATGAGTTTGTTTTATATATAGCTTTTAAAATTGATTTTAAACATCTTTCGTAGGGTTAGAGCGTCGACAGAGGTAAGTTCTAAACCCCCTTGCGAGATGGTAAGTCCTCATTTCGTATCAATTTATTTCTCAATTTATTTTATATATTTGCACTTGAGTCCTTTTTTTCATTTTACGAGATAGCAAGATTTTGGATGGCGACTTTCCAACACATGGGCGTGTCAGGTATAACTCCTAACTCCCCATTTCGGGACCACTATACTTGGATCCACCATTTTATGCCTCTTCATGGCTAAGACGCTTCTCGAGGGGGAAATATATACGTACCCAAAATTTTAGGGTCATTGCACCACTAGAAATACGTTACACATACCCCAATGATGATATAAGTCTCCTTGGAAGGTGTCAGGAATCCGAGAAAAGCTTGCCAAGTATATGTTTGTATCATGTATGCCTCGCTTGGCCTCCGCATGCTTTGTTTTGCCATTGCCCCTCTTTTTTCTTGCATTTTGGTCTTAGTGATGAGGCTGCCACCTTGACAGGTGGTGGTCCCATAACCACCGCCGCCTGTGGGCGGCGGTCCTATACGTGTTTTCGAGAATGCTCAACGATCACGTCAAACGTAAATCCTCAATTTCTACCCGCATTCTTCAGCTAATTTTATTTGCATTTTGTGTTTTGGCCACCCTATGAAATGCATTTGCTATAAATAGCCAGCTTGTTTTCAAACAAATGGCCCCTCACCTTCTCAATTCTATTATTCAGTCTTTGAATTTCTTGCTTAGAGTTCTACTAGCTTCATGTTTTGCATCAATTATTAGCTTTCCTTTGTTGTTTAGAAGTCATTCAATCTTCTTGTTTCATCTTATTCCATTGTTGTTCCATACAATCAGCTTAGCATAGAATAGTTTCATTTCTAGATTAGAATCCATTAAAGTTACAGGTTTTGTTTTGTCACAAGGATAGATTCTAAAACTCTCGGCACATTTGTGTTGTATTCCCGTAATAAATCCACTAGGAATTGCATAGTCAAGCTCTGTTCACTTGCACTATCCCTCTCCTACTCGCATTGTATTCGGTCTATATCCAAAGCTGCCATTGTTCGAATACCTTCTTTTGTTGATGCTATCATATACATGCTTTTCTAGATTCACGAGAACATGAAGGAACAAGGAGATCACACTGAGGGGACAAAGTCACACATAACTGGATTTACCACTATTTTGTAAATGCCAAGTTTGAGCTATCAAAGTTCTAGTTATAACGTATCAAATAGAGTAGTGAATTATTTTATTTTGGTTAAAAGCTCTCTCTATATCGCTAGGAAAATTTGTGGGGATTGATAGTTTCTGAGAAAACTATGATTCATTCCTCACTTCTGAGGTAGGATCAAGAGTCTTTCAATTCAAAATAATTAGTTGCTTAGATATTTAGGATAAAATCACAACTGCACAGGCAAATAGCCACACCAGGCTACTTTGTTTGTTTTAAATTCTGTTACTAGATTAGTTGTTCATTTTCTAAATATACTAGAATAGCTGCTCTTTAATTTCATTAAAATACGTCATCAAAAATACAAAAATAGAAGAATGCTTGCATAGTGTAAATACATATTTTGTAATCAGTTTATTAATTTTAGTTAAAAGTTGAATCATTTTGCATGACAATCACAAGACCTAGAGAGCCTAGAGAATATATATTTGAACCAATAGTGCCTCAACCAAATCTACCCACAACATTAGCTAATATAGATCAAGACCTTAGGATACAAGTCTTTTGAGCAACGAAAAACCTACAAGTAATTAGTGAACAACTGAGAGGGTTAAATATTGAAGACGACAAAGCTTACACATTTTGGTCAAACCATCCTAACTATAGACTGCCTTGATAAAATATCCAAATGACTATACAAGGATTCGAAAGAGAACAAGTATTTGGTTGCGATCCTTTAGTTCCAAAACTTGACATGATACCTCCTCATTGACATAGATACTAGCTTACGCATTCAAGTTGCTAGAACACTTGTAAGGTATTATGAGAAAATTACACAACTTCTAGTTCTAAACATAGAGGTTGAAAATGCGTATGATTACTGGATAGTCGGAAGAAGGGATTAATTCTTCATATGACCATAACAGTGCAACAACCATGAACTCATGGTTGTGATCCCCAAGTCCCACAACCTAACGGGCCTGCAAATCAATTAAGCATTGACACTGGTTTATGAACGCTGGTATTTAGATCCTCACCACTCCCTTGGATATCATAAACACGGTTCTCCGTATTAAATATAGAAGCCAATCAATCTAATATTTTCTAGGCTAGACCAGAAAATCACCCATAGTTCACTACAAATCCACTACACCTCCTATCACCATTTTCATGACCTTGTCTGGAGATATATACGAAGCTCCCACATGTCACTTCCCACGTATCCAATAGCCAATAAATAGGATCTTGGTGAGCTCGACATTGATTGGAGCCTCCGAATGACCATTATATCCGAGCAATCCGTTACACCAATTAAGGTTATGAGGGCCTTCTTTGCCTTAGATTTTCAAATTCCATTATTGTGTGTTGAGGATATAAGATTACCCAACTAGTTTTTTTCGTATCCATATATATTCCATATTCATCGGCTTCCTCGGCACGACCTCGGGAGGTCAGGTACGAGGAAGAGTTACTTGTAGATTCCTATGCTTGCATGTCACTTTTCCATCATACGGTTACCCAAAAAGAACTAGGTACATAAAATAAATATGTGAGAGAGTAAGATAATAGAAACAATCAAAAAAACCAAATGGACAAAGGATTATGTCACCAGTGAATACTTTTCTTACTTAAGATCCATGCATATAACAACATACTTGATGGCATAGTAAAATAGTAGTATGTGTGTGATTTTGTGTCTACATTTTCCTCTGCTTTATGCTATTTGAATGAAATTCAAGTAGTGTAAAGGAAGTAAGGAACACACATGTATAGATTCCATAGAATCCATTTTACAAAGTGCATGTAGAAACTTATAGCATTATAAACCAAGGATCGGTGCTTTGACCCATGTAGCGTAAAAGAGATATAAAACCATCGTAAGGAGAAAATGGAGAAATAGTTGAAATGATTTGGAGACTTTGGGTATTTTGATTTTTTTTATAGGAGATAGAAGAGGTAGGGAGTGATCAATTCCCAACCTGATTTTGTTTGTAAATGAGATAATTTCAGCATCCTATCGCTAGAGAAAGAGTGTTTGGGAGAGATTTCTGGTTTTAATCTCCATCCATGAACGTATCCCCAAAATGTCCAATCTTTGTAGATAGATAAGGACCAAATATAGTTCTTATTTAGTTCCGATTAGTTCCATTTGAAAACATGTTTATTCCTATTGAAGAACCCATATAGGAGCAAAGTATAGGAAAGGAAATGGTGCCTCTTTTCCCCCACTCCTACAGAGAACAAGTTTTCTGATTTTTATAATGATAAATGGATTCCAAGTTAGGTAATCTAGAAGAGATAGTAATGTAGTGTACCTCCCAAGTTAGGTTGTCTCGAGAGAGATACTAATGTATGCTTATTGAACCGATTGATTTATTTTCTTTGAGATTGCGTACTTAGTAAATTACTCATAAAGAGATTTTCATTCTTTTCCCCAAATTAGGTCATTTGGGGAATAGATTTGAAATATTAGAAAATATTGAATGTTCAATAGAATGATTTTACCTTTTTTTGAATGATATCGAAAAGCAAGTTGCAATAGCAATATGTTAGGAGTTTCGATTGATTGTATTGTAACTAACGAGAGAAATTATGAGGTGATCATGATTATATGCCCTCATTTTAGGAAAAGAGTGAAGGGTGGATAAATGAACATTGAGAAGAAAGTAAGACATATAAAATCCTCTAAAAATAAATGAGAAATAGTATGGGATAATATTGTCAAAGTATGAGTATATTTGTATTAGTACATGTACAAGATGTGAGTACAAGATAATTTAAATGTGTATGGTACACTCGCTAGAGGAAATTATGATATGCATGGTGTAAAGGGTGAGAAAAAGGGAGATACATAGACCAAAATATGAGTGAAAATGTGAAACTTCTATTAGTTGTAAAAAAGGTTGCAAATATTAACTATAGTGTATGAAAAATTGGAATTATTATATTTAGTAATATAGAGAAAAGATGCGTTATAATTTCTTTTGTATCGAAAGAAGTCGATTGGAGCTTTGGTATGTGAGGATGCCACATGTTAGAGAAGTTAGTTTGAATATAATTGATAGAGTAGCAACATTTGTGGCTTTGCAAATGACCGATGAGTTGGTTAGTGTGATTATTTTTGTAAAATTATGTTAAATATGTTTGTTTTTCATCAATTGTAGGAACATTTTATTTCTTGTGGTTGTTAACATTTCGACTTGGGTGAAAGTGGCTAGGGCATTTATGTCCACTGGGGACACTCGCAACCAATTGTAGGCACTAGTGATCCTATTATAGGTTTTCGTGACTCGCTCTTGGGCCTTGGCATCCCAAAGCAGGATTTGGAAATTTTATTATAAAATGCATAATTATTGATTAATTTTGGGTTATGATGAGATGTATGGTGTGTTGATATAAATTTTTATTTTCTATGTTGTGTTGTGCAGAGGTATATAAACTCTAGTCCATCGTGGTCCAGATGAGGTAGATATGGGTATAAAGATGATCTAGATTTATGACGTGGGGTGCACCCATGCCTACAATGTGTGGTGGGTGACACATCGATGAGTGTTGTTACTTTCGGTAGTGGTGGATGTTTCAAGTGGACCATAAGTTTGGGGAGTAGAGGGGAAGGAACCTGACCTTAATGTAGATGGTGTAGCAATGTCACGAGACAAATGTAAGTATTCTTCATTATTATTTGTGATTTCTTGTGTGGTTATTAAATATTTTGAAGGTGTGTAGTAACTAATGATGTTTTTGTGATTTTAGATTATGCCTATTGGTCATTGATTGTAGATTCATCGATACGCACGTTGATGTGGAGCGTGCCTCAAGATTTTCTCATGGGATATGGTATGCTAGATTCGGTTGATGTTTCTTGTGTGTGAGCATGCCCATTTGATCGAGATGGTTGTTATAGCAGCAACCACATGTACTATGTTATTGAGAAAACATGATTAGGCTCATGCAGACATCTGCGTGAGCTAGAAAGTTCATAGGAGGAGGATCCCTAGCTCATGATGTTTTATGCTAGATATGTCGAGTTGTAGGGCATAGTAGAAGAGCAAATGGACAAGGTTTTTGTATTACAAAGTCAGCTATATAGATATAGAGGTGAGACCAGCGGTGTAGAGTGAGCGGTGAAGCCTCTAGTTCTAGAGCTTTCGTGATTGTATATAGTGATAATGAGGATGATGTATGATATATTGTATATGTTATAGTGAAGCATATTTCCACCGAGTGGGTTTAATTTTGAACTTATGATTTTTGACATGGTGTGTGTGTGTGTGTGTGTGTGTGTGTGTGTGTGTGTGTGTGTGTGTGTGTGTGTGTGTGTGTGTGTGTGTGTGTGTGTGTGTGTGTGTGTGTGTGTGTGTGTATATATATATATATATATATATATATATATATATCATATGTTTTGTTGATGTGCATTGGTATATGATGTGTTCATTTTAAGTAGTAATTGTGTAATGTGATAGATTGTATGTGCATTGTTGAAATGGTTGTTTTGATTGTTGAATGTTGGAATGTAGTATGATGTGGAAAGAATAGATAAGTAGTAAACTAGATAAAGAATGTATGTGAATAAAAATGAGTGGTAGATCATAGAAACATATGTATGTGATGTAATGTGGTAGGGAAATAAAAGTGGAAATGTGACTTAGATAAGATAAGAGAGTAAATTAATTATGTGTTTATAATTGAATAATGATGACATGTGAATAAGAGATGTTTTATCTTGGGATGAGAATGTAGGGCGATAAGATGGATTTCCCCAGTGTGAGAATTAGGTTAATTTATAAATGTCCCCAAAGTCAAGAATGAACCATAAAACAAGAGTGCATCATCGGGAAATGGGTTTGTCATGTGCAAGGATAGGCTAGAAAAGATATGACATCAAGAAAAGTGCATGAGTTATGAAGGGAGAGGTTCATTGATGTATTGTTTCCTCAACATTCAAGTGTGAACCGTAACACGAGAGTGCATCATAGGGTAATGCAATATAAAGTGGATGTCGTCTACTGCAGAGCTTAAGAATCCTACAAGGCTTGGATGGAACATGTGAAGCAGCGGTGATACGCGAGTAAGTGTCAAATTGGATGGAGGAGGGAATGGAGCCAAGAATATGTGTGGTAGGAGGAAGTGCGGAAGCAATGGGCTTATGAATCTAATTAGGTAATATAGCAATGTGTGAGGAATGATAGGATGTGACCATAGGTTGAATAGATATAGGACATGGATGGATAATGGCCTTAGGTGGTGGGAAGATAAATACTTTAGATGGAGGTGAAGGAGACAAGTGAACATTGGTGAAAGCTCACTTATGAGGAATAAGAGAGATAGAGCACTCGAGAGAGATATAGTGAAAAAAATGAAACTTGTTTATTCTCATTGTTGTAAGTGATCACAAAGAACATAGAAATCATTATCACGATGGTGATTGATGCGGTGGAAAATTTAGAAAAGGCAGTCACACTGGCATTGTAAGCGGTGAGGTGGGTAATGCTTATTAAAAGGTAAATAAATGACCCTCTTATCAATTAAAGTTTTGAAACATCATATCATTTTACATTATGTTATAAGTGTAATGGTTTACAACTAGGAGATGAAGAAGACTTTGGTGAATGTCGATGTGGTGGAGGGGAAGGAAGATAATTACATGGAGGAAGAGATGGAGACCGTGGAGGGAGATTAATGGATGGAAGAGGAGAAGAAGAAGTAGAGGATGAATTAGTTAAAGAAGTAAAAGGGGATGGTATAATATATTCAACAATTAAATCTTTTTCTAAATAAAATTGTTTGTAGCATAAGAGAGTAAAAGATTCACATGTATCATATAATAATTTTTCTTTCAATGCAGGAATCAAGCCATGAAAAAGATAAATTTCTTTTCTAAATCAATAGGCTAAAATAATAACTGATGCATGCAAGAATTGAAGCATAAAATTTAATCTAAAATTGGTTCATTCTTTCCTTGATGCAAAGAAGGAAAGCATTCATATGTGACTTTAGGACCATTGTTAGAAATAAATTATCTAAGAAAAACATCCTCCATATCATAATAAGTACTAATGGATCCATAAGGAAAATGAGTATACCATTGGAGAGCATGATCAAAAAGGATATGACAAAATGCTTTGAGTAACAAGTGATCATTGGAATAAGCAGACATGGCTAAATGATAATGCTTGAGATGTAAATAAGGATTTCCAATGCCATCAAAATATGAGAAGTTAGGCATGATGAAGTCCTTTAGGAAAGTGGAATTGTGAATCTTTTTAGGAATAGGATCGCCATGAAGATCATTATTGTCAATATAATCATAATAGGATTTACTTTCAAAGGTAAGTATATGAACTTGATATTTCAAAGTTCCAACAACATGCATGAGGGATAGAATATCATGTGAAGGAATGGTTAGTGAAGTGAGAGGTATATTTAGGGGTTGTATCTTTTCATTTTCAGTGATCATGGGAATGTGAGGAGGAGTGGATGTGGAAGGAGGCGAAGGAGGTGGATGTAGACACAAAATCACACACTTATTACTATTATTATACCACTAAGTATGTTGTTTTATATATGGATATTGCATAAGAAAATTATTCACTGATGACCCATTTGATATTCCATCCATTTGTCTTGTAGGTATTTTTGTTTTTTTTTCTTGCACATTTATCACTCATACACACAATTCTCGATTAGGTCTCAGGGATCCCTGTCTATCAATTCTCACTCATTTGTCGTCACTTGTCTCTAGACACTAACGCCCACGGCCACACACTAGTGTCAATCACTCCCATCCATCCACAGGTGCCCTTATCCTCTTTATGTTTGATCTTATTTTTAACATTTGAGGTTAGTTTCTTCATTTTTACTCTAATCTCCGAGGTAATATATGACATGTCGGGTCATTGTGTTCAAATTCAAAAAGAGAGATCCTTATATAAACACAACATAGATAACATTTTATGGGCATACTATTTTTATCAAGGGCTAGCTATATACATAGAGCAAGGGACCGCATTTGGGCCTATTACTCGCATACACACTACATAGGAAGTGGATTTCCTTCTATTCCATCCACACATTCAAATTTTTATCTAGCTATTACCCGTTATCTTGGCATCATTGGCAAGAGGGAAACCTAGGAGCACTATTTCACACACAAGAACACATAACTACTTTGGGTCTGAGATGTAGTGTAGTGCTTAAATGTAAGTCCACCATTGTGGCGGTTGAGGATAGTCTGAACCTTCATTTTACATCTTTCTTTTTTAGGATTTTATGTCTATTTTAAGGTTTTGTAGGTCCTTTCTTCATTACAGGTTTATAGGTACCTTAGTGATCCAAGTATGACATACACGTGACAAAAGGTGAAAAGTGCGAAGCCACAGAGACCATATCAAAACCAGATTCGACCTTTTCGCAAACCTAGGCACCCATAATCAAGAAAAAGGCACCCCGGGGTCACCATCCCTCTCTAGGCATCCCATTCTAGCCAATTTCACCTCTGTTAGGTTTCTATGTGGTTTTTTGTGGTGGTTTGTTATTTTATTTCATCACACTTATCCGTCCTGGAGTCACTATGAGGTAAGAAAAATCAAGGTAAGTACCTTGTCCCTCTTATTTCCTTTCATTAATAAATTAAATAAATTTTTTTAACATTCTTATTTTAGTTTATATCATTTATATCATATAGTTGTGCATTTAGATTCATATAAAATAATCATATTTTATTGAATCATTATTGTGAACCCATAGCTTAGAACTATTTTCCCTAGGATCCACTAAAAACCCTAATTGATAAGAATAAATCTTCTCCTCTCTACTCATCATACCTCATGTGAGTATCAACCCAATCTATGATGAAGCAACCATCACTAAACTCACTGCCCTATATCATGATGTTACTCTTTTAGATGATACTCAATAACAACTCTTAGCTAACGAATGCAATATACCTACTAGCTTTGAGCATTATACCATTGGCATTGTTTCTTATCCGATGAGACTTACTTGTTTCATACCTTATTATACTGATTAGCCACACTCCTTCTAAAATTTCTAATGAAAACTTAGATGATGCTATTATTAGTTTCATGCTTGGTCTTGATGATAATAAAGATGTTCTTGATCATTCTCACATTAGTCATGATGATACTCTACTGCATCACATACTAGTTCTCTACTCCATTGTATGTTGATGATACACTCAATGAAATCTTTCTTTTATTCTAAAATACTTTTCATATTTTTTTTTTTTAAATAAATGCGGTATGATACTCCATCCTTTCCACCAAAATTTGATTCCTTTGGACTATAATTCCCTTTCTTAATTTCTCCTCAAATGATTTCCAAACTTTACAACCCCAAAAAGTATAAGAAATTATTGAAGGGGGTCCTCCACCTCCATTCTTCTTCGACTCTTGAAAGCTTTTAGGCTGATTTTTTTGGATGACTATATAAAGTGCATGTGTTTGCAAATGGGTTCAACTCGCAGCTCTAAAAGGAATAAAAAACATCACTCTTTACAATTTGGTAAACATGAATATAGATGGTAGGAAATTTAGGATGGAAGTTCCAAGCTCTCTTTTTTCCTACAGTACCCTTATCAATTTAGAGCTGGTAGATTTGGCATGTCCTAAAATTCCTACCGATGTGGAGGGTTTCTAGTATCTAAAAAAATGGTTTCATGGAATGCCATGCTAGTTGGATATGCACAAAAGGATTTATGGAAAAAAAAGGCATTGGAAATCATAAGCGAATGTAAGTCACTGACCTAAAGTGAGAATGGAAAGCCCCATGTTTTTTCCTCCAACAAACGTTGAATACAGGTATGGTTTTCCCCTTTTCACTTGCACTAAATCTTGCTTCATCATTTCTATATTTTAAAAAATTAAATGTTGAATGATAGGGAATGTAATCCAAAAATTGAAAAAAATATTACCTTGATGTGAACTCTTAAAGCATTAAAAAAATGAAAAATCGAAAGTCATGCACATGGAGTGCCACACGAAAATGTACCACAAAATAGAAACTCTTTGCATGACCCTTGGTGACATGGAACACCTTAGGAGCCTTAACCAAGTTTTTTAAATTATTTAATGTAATTGGAAGTCATATTCCTAAACCATCTTAGCTTATTAGTCACTTATGGTGACATGGTTGTTTTAATAAAACATTATCATTTTCAGCTTACGATTGTTGCTTAGCTTGAACAAAACTAAATACCACTACCTCCTACCTTTACAATTCCAACAAGAGGATTGTAACCCACCTTCTATTTGATGGAAATCACCTTTGAAACTAATTTTGCAAGTAGGTTTTGGGGCCCACTAGTCGTTGTGTGATAAGAGTTCTTGATGCAATTACGATAACTAGCCTCGGAGTTGCCCTTGTAACTTGAGCTCTTCTCTTTTAATAAAATTCCGTAAAACATGATGAATTATATGTATATGGGAGAGTACACAAGAATCATCAAAATTTGTGTTCAAACTTAAAATGAGTGTTTTCAAGGCCCAATTTGTGAGCACTTTAGATGTTTTGACCAACTTGCACAAAAATTACAACTTTAGCTAAACACACCTTCTAAGGGTTTTGTTGACTCCTAACTAATCGTGGAACCTTTTACATATTGTTTCCAAACTTTAAAGAGTATGAATTGATAAAATTATTGTATGAATTCTTTTTGGGTGATGTTTCTCTCTCTTCCCTTTTCTCTTTCTAGAAGTAACTTTGATATTTTGACTGGTTCTAAAAATTTAAATGAATTATAAATGTTCATAGGTTAGAAATTATATGAAAAATTTATAATTTATGTGATTATAATATGATGAATAGAAAGGATAATGAAATCAAGAATTTCTCTCTTCCCATTTCTCTCTCTAAAGATAATTATGAAAATATTGATTGGGTTTTGAAAATACAAATGGGTAAAAATGTATATGAGTTGAAATGAAATGAAAATTTGATATGGGATGTTATGGTGATTTGAAAAGAAAATGAATCCTAGATTTGCTTCCTCCTTCCCTTACTCTTATGTCTCTCTCCCCTTTCTCTATCTCTCTCTATTGTATGTTCCGATTGTTTGAAATGGTGGATGCATGGAATTTATGCTTGAGTGTAGGGGATTTCCATACTCAGTCCTAGGAATAATGCAACATTGGTTGTAGGTACTTGAATAAGAGGAATTTTTGGATGTGATATGTTGTAATTAATGAGTTATAATTGTAAAGTTATCTTCATCTTTCAATTCATGTATTTACCATAGAATAATGATATGTATTTTTTTTATTAATAAGGTGGGTTGAAGGGACATGTTCCCTATTTACATAAGCGAGAGGCCAAACCTAGATATTCATGAAAAACTAATAAAACATAACCGAGTCACACTTGGCATACTAACAAAAATCAATATTTTATTCTATATTCTACTAATAGGACCTAAAATATTTACTTATCAGATTCAACCGAAATAGAAAGACTTTCTATCGATGAACCATGATCATCTCATGCGAGCTCAACATTGGAATCCTTGTAGTGAATTGACTTTTAACCAACCCCTCCAGAGATACTCATAGGCATCACCGGTAGAGTCTCGTAACTTCGACCACCGGCATGGTAGTGGTTCTAGTAATAGACTAAGGGCTTTCACATTAGAGAGCTTGATGTGAGCATGGCTTGAGCTCCTATCCCTCACGAATTCCACCAAATTCTCACAAAAATCCAGTGAGAATCTTTGAACCACTTTTCTAATTCCTTGAAACACTGCGTTAAAAATTGAAGAACCCTGATCACCCTTTCTTGTTGCCTAGAACAGGACATTGAAATTTGTAACCTCGGAAGCCAAATTCCCATAGAAGGAGGGCCTAATCTATTGCATGGCTAAATTAACCGCATCCACTTTCGACGGATGAAGAACAAGAAAATTATCCTCGAAAATAGAGATAATGCCATTGTTAACCCACGACTAACCTTCCACTTTCAGAAAAATCCTCCCCTAGGACCAACTTAATAGCCACCAAATCTTCAACACATGACATATTAAAAATCCTCTTTAGCCGATTGTCAGAGATACTATTCCGGAATGTCATTTCCCTCATATCTCTAAGCAAGGCAAGATGGGGAGTTGTAGGAGGATCCATCGAGATAGGAGCAAAAAAATGAAAACCTCCTCCGCCCTCCTTAAAAAGACACCCTATCTCCCACACGAGCGAGAGTACTATCGTCGAAACCTTGACAAGGCATTTCCCTCAAAACCATCATATCGAGGCCATCCCATGCTAAGTAATTAAAAGCCACTTTTTCTAATTGATCTTGATTAATCCCTTTTATAGCCAACCAATTGGCACATTGATTGCCTTCTCTATACATGTGTTTTATACTTTAGAGAGGAAAATTTGATAATTTCCATAAAATGTTTTTGAATGCCCAAATCTAGCTTCCAAGATAGGGCCCTTTTTTAATAATGGCATTAATAATGATCAAAGAATCACCTTCGATCTCCAAATTCTCAATATTCAGAGAAGCAACCAGATCCAGACCTTTACTAAGTGCTTGTAGTTCAACAGAATTACAAGAGCCGTCCTTGAGTCTAAACAAAATGACCCCTACCACTGGCCCAATGAGTTACAAACTAGGCATCCAGCTCCAAAAGCACCAGGATTACCCTTGCAGCCCCATCAAAATTAAGCTTAAAGAATCTAGGGGAAGGGGGACCATTTAGTATTCTTCCTCGCCAAAGAAGAAGGAAGAGAAGATTTTAAGGCTCCATCTCTAGGTTTGACAATCTTAGGCCAATTCTTTTCAATCTCCCTATCATGAGAAGTAAAAGGACAAGATCTAGACCAATTCGAGGAAACTGCTTCAGAGATAACCCCTTCCAACCTGAAAAGGAATTTTCCACAGAGTTACTTTCTTCCCTAAAGATCCTTTTGTTTCTTTCCCACCAGATATGCCACAGAAGAAGCACTAAATTACATAACCAAATTGAAGAAAGAGGTCTAAAATTTAGCTTCTTAGGCCAAGCCAAAATGGCTTCCAGAAGGGAATTAGGCTACACCAAGGGAGATTGAGTTTGGCACACAACCAATTCCAACATTTCACAGCAATGGGGCAATGCAACAATAAATTATCTCTATCTTCTTCCTTCATCTCACAAAGATAATATCTAGTGGGATCATGGAAACCAAACTTTTTCCTTCTTTCCTGAGGAATAATTTTACCTTGGAATGCCATCCAAGTGAAAACACCAGCCTTCATAGGGCAAGAAGAATCCCAAGAATCCTTCCAAATCCTATTTCTGCAGAAATATCTAAATGCAAAAAAGATATCCAAGATGTGGGGAGTAATAACTGAAGAGACAAAGAGTCAAACTATTTCATGTTGCTTATTCGACAACAACACTTGTCTCTCTTGAAGGGATGATTTGAATTTTTTTTTAATCTCCTCAGGAAAGGAAAAATGATCAATACTTTTCCATTGAATCACAGAAGGGAAATAATCTATGGACCAACCATAATTTGAGACAACAAGGCCCCATTCCTCCACCAAAATTATTTTGATCTCCTCAAACTCCGGAATGTCCCCAAGAGCCGAGAAGCCATTCCAAGGATTGTTCCAAAAAGATTTTTCACCATTTCCTAGCTTCCAAGTTGCATTGTTTAAGAATAAAGACCTACAATCAAGCATAAAATTCCAAATGTGGGAACCCCTAGGAGGATTCTCTATATGGAGGATGGATTCGGGAAGAGGGGCTCCCAAATATTTCTTTTCAACCACCTGACTAAGATAAATGTTGGGTTTGGAAATAAGATTCCAAACTAACTTAGCTCCAAGGGCCAAATTTTGAAGACCCAGATTAAGAATACCAGCTCCACCAAGAGCTTTGGGTTTAGAGAGAGTATCCCAACTAATCAAGGGAATTTTATTTTCATCAGAAAGACCTTTCCAAAGAAACTTTCTCATAAGAGCCTTCAATTTATCCAAGAAACTCTTGGGGATTTTTAGAACAAAAAGTAAATACAAGGGGGAAGCACAGAGAACTAACTTAATAAGAATCAATCTCCCAACTATAGAAATCCATCTACCTTTCCAAGAATTTAATTTAGCTTCAATAGAGGAAAGGATGTCCTTCCATAAAGAAGCTTTGCCAGATCCTCTAAACAAAGGGACACCAAGATACTTAACTGGTAGGATACCTTTTTAAATCTAAAAATATTTAGAATTCGAGCTTCAAGCCTGGGGAAACATTGAAGAAGAAGATACAAGATTTAAGGAGACTAACCTCTTGACCAGTAGCCAATGAGTAGGCATCCAAAGAGGCTTTCAATTCCTTGGATTCAAAATACTAGCATTACAAATAGAAAATTATCATCCTTGAACTCATGGTGGGAGAAAGGATTATCCCCATTTGCAATTTTCAAACCTAATAATTTTCCTTGAGCCACCTTTTTTTATAGACCTGCCAAGAGATTCCACTACCAAAATATATAGAAAAGAAGATAGAGGGTCACCCTTCTCGATACCCATGTCACTTTCAAAAAAGCCATCGACACTCCCATTAATCGAACCGAGAAAGAAGGAATATAAACACAACTAAAAATCTAGTTACACAAAATTTTGGAGAAACCAAATTTCCTAAGAATTTTGATGAGAAACCTCTAATTGATCTTGTCATATGCCTTGCTGATGTAAAGCTTCAACAACATGCCGAAACATTATTAGAGAGAGAGAGAGAGTGAACCATCTTGTGAGAGAAGAGAATACCTTCATAAATTGACCTGCTAGGCATAAAACCAGTTTGCTCCTGGGAGATGAGAGGATCCAAAACAACTTTCAACCTAACAACAATGGCCTTAGAAATAATTTTATAAGTAGTATTACAAAGGGAAACAGTCTAAAATCTGCAAAGGAGGAAGGCTGGAGCTTCTTGGGGAAGAGGAAAATAAAGGTTTTATTCAACATTCTTAGTACGAAATGGGATGTCGAATCCTCCACCATGTCACCCAGCATACAGACATCATAGTCTACTATATCCCAAAAATTCTAAAAAAAGTCAGCTTGGAAACCATCAGGGCTCGGAGATTTATTTTTTCCATAGAGAAGACCACTTTCTCTATTTCAGAAAAGGAGAATGATTTGAGGAGGGCCAAATTTTGATCCTCATTAATGAGTGAGGGAATACACTCTAGAAGGGAGGACTGGACATCATCGAGGGAGGAAACATATCCTCCCAAAAGGGAAGATAAAAATTGAATACCTTTAGCCACAATATCCTTCTAATCAACTAGTAAAGCCCCTTCACCATTCTTGATTTCGAGATAAAGTTCAAATTTCTCCTAGACTTGACTGAGGTAGGGAAAATTTATTATTTTTGTCTCCATCTTTAAGCCAAAGCTCCCTCGATTTTTGTTTCCAATAAATTTCCTCTCTGAGGAGCAACTCACCCAGCTCCCTAAGAAGAGATTTCTCCAAATCAAATTCAGCCTACCCCATACCAGAATTAAACACTTTCAGATTAAGAGATTTCAATTCTGATTCCACATGAGCTTTTTCTTGAAAAATATTTTTAAAACAATTCTCATTCCAATCTAGCAAATCCCTTTTCAGTCTCTTAAGCTTCGAGTCAAGACAACCATCTTTGATCCTACAATTTGATAAGATTTCCACCCTTTTTTAACTTATCCTCAAGGAGGCATACTCGAGCCACATTAGTTCAAACTTGAAAGGGGATTTATGAGGAGCTTCATCAAAACTTACCACAAGGGACAGAAAATGATCCGACCCGGACCAAGGCAACACAAAACTTTCAAGAACAATGTCTTTAAGAGACCAATTGGACTAGCAAGGAAACTATCTAATCGTTCATCTATGTTATTGCAACCTCTCTTCCAGTTTCTCCATGTGAACTAACCTAGTTAGGTTCCAAATCAAACAAAGAGATGTCCCTAATGAAGGAACAAAAGTCAATTTGAGATTGAAGATTTTGCAAATGCCTCCCTTCTTATCCTTACTTGAAATTTGTGACATTGAAATCACCCCCAAAATGAACATATGATCCTCCGGAGTAATAAAGGATCTAGAAATATCCACCCATGTGGTCCTCTTTCCAATAACATTATTAGGAGCTCATACAAATTAAATAGAAAAAAACTAATTGAGAGCGGTGAGGGCTAACACTAACTAGTTGCTAATTAGAATTTTGGGCCGTAACTCTACCTTTACTTGAATCTCCTTCCACATAAGACCAAAACCTCCGAAGCCCCATTCAAACCAGAGAAAACACATTTCCAAACTTTACAAGCCCTACCCCAAACACATTCATCTTTAGAAATGGACATCTTAGTTTCCTACAATAGAACCATACATGCCTCCAAGGAAAATAGGTAACACTTTAGCAAGCGTTGTTTGTCACGGGTGTTGAGACCCAAAAATTCCAAAAAAATGCCTTCATTGATGACAGGGAAGGATTTTCACCTTCATAGAGTCAGAAACATCAATCTTCATGTAGTGCTTATTTTACCTGAGTCCACTTCTTTCTCGCTACTTCTTTCTTAGATTTCCTAACTCCCTTTCTTGTTGAACCACAATTAGAAAAAATTAAGCCTTCTTGACTAGCAACTAATTTAGAAGGAACTACTTTTGAAGCTAAACCATCCGGATCAAACTCACCATCCTCCAAAACGCCATCTAAGTCTACGAGGATTCTCCAATTGCAAATCTTTATTGTTTAAAATCCATCTAATTATATCTTTAAGTGAAGAGGCCTGCCCTTTCTCCATTCCTTCCCTAATCAAGGAAACTAACTCTCCTGAGTCTCTATGAACTTATTTTGTTTCCTTTAAAAGAGAGCGAGGAGACAACTCCTTTGAAGGGCCGAGAAATGGCGAACAACATTGGACGATCGGGAAGATTCCCTATCTTGGGAAAGACTTGTGAAAAGGGGATTTCATTAGAAATTTTGGGAGCAAGCTACGAAGCCCCGACATGAGTAAGAGGAAGACCAACAAGTCTTTGTGGCTTTGACCGGGAAATCTCTCCTCATATGACCCAATTTCCCACAATAAAAGCACTTCACATTCAAACCTTCGTAATCAATATCTTGAGACTAGGAACCTCTAACAAATTTTACGCTAAAAGAGCTTGGGAGTGGGGAAGACAAATCCAGTTCTACACAAACTCAAGCCGAATAATTCCTCCAGGCAGAGAGAGAAGGATTTCTTATGGGGAAATATGAACTAAGGTTATTCATAATATCCTCTAAAGCGGACTGATTCTGGAAATTATAGGGAAAAATATGGAAACCTAACTTGAGAGAGGGGCTCGAGAATTTTTTTGTCGCCGGATTAAATTCTCAAGACCAAGGGTGAAAATATAGACCTGGAGGAATTCAAAAACTAGGGTACCTCTTTATACACACTTTCCAAGAAATCTACCGAGGGAAACAAAACTTGAAAGAAGCCATTCGCAAGAAAGCTTACCTTAGGCTTCCTCTCCTTCCCCCAAAATAAGAAGATCTAATCTAAAATATTTCTTTTAGAGAACCTTACCCCCACAAATTTGCAACAGATTGCCCTTCTCAAACGAACATCCACAAATTCCACTCCCGAACTGGCAGATAAATCCACATTCACCATTTCCATGGAGATTTTGAACTCAATACCACCCACCTTAATCTCCTCTATGTGATTTCGAGAAAGCTAATCCAACATCAATTGGATTCAAAGGGACCTCCTCCGGTGAAACAACAAGAGCCTGAAAAACCTTCCACCGCGATCAAAAAACTTCAGCCACCAAATTTTCCAAAGCAGAGATCCCTAACAACGAAGCCAAGGATTTGATAACCGCTCTAAAGCACCAATCTTTTGCACAGGGCCAAAACTTTTGCTTCCAATCCCCATCCCTTTCATTCCACACCACTACTTTTACCAAGCGGGATCATGTTCACTCCGCAGGCAAACCCACGACCCCTGTGAAGATCTTCGGATCCACCAATGGAGACAACGGTCTCTTTCTCTTGCAAAAATTCAAAATTTTCATGGTTTTCGCTATTTTGGTGCTCCATAATGATATGTATTGTTGTTCGAAGAATTATTCTTGTTATATTTGAAAAGAGAATACCAATGTGACTATATTTTATAGTGTCGAATTGGATGTAAAAGATGTACTCAATGTTGTACCTATGTTATAAATATATTAAACTAAACTTTTGCTATGTTAATTATTGGTATATTTCCTCAACAACCACAATGCTAGGTAGAATCTCCTCTCATCAAAACTAATGAAAATAAAAGAACAAGTTATAATGCCTATTGTCCTTCCTTCCCCATTTGAGTCTTTTTCTAGGGTATAAAACATTTATCGTGTTAATAAAATACTCTGATCTCATTAATCATCTTCATGCTTTGCACCTAAGACATCTTATTAAGGACTATTTCCTTGATATTTTATGAGGTGGTGCATATATGTTGTGAAACCTATCATTTTGGGATGAGTGAGGTGATCATGTCTAGGTGTTGTAGGTCGACCATATCATGAATAAGTTAACCCCCTTATGCGTAATTTCCTTGGTACCCTAGTGGGTGGCCAAAGCCTTACAAGATAGTTGGTGGTTGTACCTACAATTGATCTCTTGTGAGATCTAAATTATGTGAGTGGAGACTACATTTTGAATTACTTGCGTATTTACCCAACAATTGAAATAGGTCCTTAGGAGGCTTTTGTAATGCATAAGATTATTTGGGATATCTCTCTTACAATATACACTTAATACTTGTGTGTCTAAGAGAAATGAAATGAGTTGTCTTGTGCGAGGTCGTACTCCTTGTAGTCTTAAATCCCTAAGTGTTACGTAAGTGTTATAGGAATAAATTTGTTCCAAAATGATGTTATACATGACCAAAGTAACTGTGTAAATGTAGTTAGTAAAAAAGGGTAAATAAGATTAATCTATGGAATGCCCGCTATGAAAAAGGAACACCTTTGAGCGATGTCAAAACCAACCAAAATGTCAAATGTGATCATAAAATGAATGTAATAAAGTAGAGTTCCACAACTAATACAACAACCTAATAAATCAAAAATCCAAATATGATGCATGATCACATGAATTTTTGCATAAATATGAATCAAACAACGATGCTAATGAAATATTAAAATGTAGCCTTGAGAATGGGATAACTTCAGTTGTAGCCAAGGTCTTGCGAGTTAAGGAAATTGCACTCTAGTTGGACTTGTAAAAGTTAGTAGAACCCTTAGCGTAGATAGGAATATATTAAACCTAGAATCACTTAGGAAGTAGAATGTATGGTCGAAACATGTAATTAACCCGTTGTTATTGAGATTAAATCCTTAAGATGATGAAATAGAAGTAGTTTGAAATGTGAAATTGTCACTTAAATTCAAAGAAAATCTCTATAATGGGAACATAGGTGTAATGTACCCTTCCATGTGCAATATGATTGTGAAAATATGAATTCCTAATTAGAGCAACGGATTATGAATCAAGAATGATACAACTTAATTAGTTAACCTACATAGTTGGTTGTAATAACTTGAATATTAAAAGAGTGTACTATTAGTATTAAACAAGGAAGTGAAACCAACTTGGGATAGGTTTTCTATTGATCTAGTAACCTTCCTTTTTTTCTTCCTATGAATTTTCCTCCTTGTAATGAGAGTATGTTCCAAACCAAGTGAACACGACTCTTTCAAACAAATCCTTAAGTCAAATATTAGAAGATGCATGTGTGTATATACATTCCTCATCACAATCATGATGTATAAAGTTATTTCCATAAGAGAAACGAGAAAATTCGAAGGAACCACTATAGGTGAAATGTTAAACAAAAACATGCAACCTAGTTGTAGAGGAACGAAGGGTCCCATGTTATGTGTTCTTCAGACAATTATAGTCAACTAATAAAAATAGGATTGTAATAAATATTTCACCATGAAAAACGATGTGTTGTGGGAAGTTCCTATGAGTAAGTGTATATTGTAGTGGGTCATTGTTGTACTTTGTCATTTTTGGAAATATGGCTTCAATGTGTATATATATGGTGTTATCATATTACATATGCGGGTCCATGGTTACACAAATGTCCCATGTGTTATATATTATCCTAAGTGATCCTATGTGGTGTTATGTATCAAACAATGTAAGCCAAAAAAAATCTTGTTATTATGTGTGTAAAATGTGGGCGTTACAAAAGAATTCACCGTAAAGATAAGGACTATACGACTCTTGTTTAAATAAATAGTATTTAATAAATAAATTTAATATTATGAGTTTCCTTTCAATAACATTAAAAGTATAATAAGTATGAAAATACACATGATTATTAATAAATTTTAATGTCATAATTATTAAAACATGATTTATAAATTATAATATTTGTAAATTTAAATTTATTAACATATATAACTTTAAAAATAAACTTTAATTTTAACAGATTTTAAAATTACGCCTACCTCGAATATATAACCAATCACATATTTTCCTAATTTATCTATTTCATAATGTATCCCCTAAATTATGACATTTGAACACGAGCTGCAAGCTACATTTATATTAAAATTCATAAATCCTAATTTCAAATCAACCCTAATTTCCTAATTTACCTTGACCTCACCTTTACCAAAATTTGCAAACCAACTACTTTACCAAAATTTATAAACCCTAATCTCAAATCTTATCTTATTTTATCGTGTATCCACTAAAAAACATAATAACAATTTATTATATTTTATTAATTATTTATCTTCTATAACGACTTTTCTTGCCAGCTGTTCAATAACGGTAAAATCGCCCGCTATAAAATTACATCCTAGGAGGCTATTGCAAACAAAAACCAATCCGCTGTGCGTGGATCGAGGAGTTTCGCACGGTATCGATCGATCGTTATGGCTGCTTCAGCCCCATCCACGTGGATTTTCGTTTACTCTCTAGTTGCAGGATTTGTTATATGCAATCTGCTTTCCACTCCATGTCATGCCAATGAAGAAGGTGATGCCCTGATTGATGTGAAGAATATGATGCATGACCCTCAGAATGTTCTCCAAAGTTGGGATCCATCCCTTGTCGATCCCTGCACCTGGTTTCGTATCACCTGTGACAACAATGGACGTGTTACCAGGATGTAAGTCTGTGTATATAAGTATATACTTTCTGCCATGGAAACTTTTATTGCTTCTTATAACATTACATTTGCTGACTTATATTTAATTTGATGTCTATAAATTTACAGAGATTTGGCACTTAGTGGCCTTTCTGGTACTCTCTCACCACGGATCGGTGATCTTCCCAACTTGCAGTACCTGTAAGCTTATTATCCCAATTAGCATACACAATATAGGGCTTTTTTGGTCTAAGATTAATTAGATTTTTGCTAAGGTGAAGAGTGTTACAGCTTTACATTGTTATTTCAAGCATTTATTTCGCAATTCATTGAGTGGAAATTTGCCAACAAGTTTGGGGAAGTTAAAAAATCTCATTGCCCTTACTGTTTATGGCAACAAGTTTACCGGAAACATACCCACTTCGATTACCCAACTCTCACATCTGCGCTTCCTGTAAGTTATCACATATGTAGTGAATATGATAGAAATGATGTATTTTTATATCTTCAGCCCATACCTTTTGGGACAAACAAGTTATCTTTATATCTGTAATTTCTCAGAGATCTTTCAGACAACCAACTCAGTGGCCCTGTTCCAACAGGAGGCTCGCTCTCAAGATTTGGTTACGATAGGTAACCACATTTTCATTTGGTTTTTTGCATTGTTATATCAGATATATTTGGATGGCTTAACATTGATTGTGTGTTGTTTCATGTTATTTGGTACATGGAATGAAGTTTTAAAGGCAATCCAAGGCTTTGCGGTGGCGTTGTGCGCAAGCCATGTCGAACCAATTAATGAAGTGGACAGCCATACGATCCATCCTGAGCTATAGATGTTATGTTTAAGAAAGTTATGACAATAAAATTGCATGCCACTCACTCATTAGAGGACGCATGGCAATCACTTTAGTAATAATAAACATATTATCACTAGATAACCAAATAAGACTTATTATCGATAGGCCTCTTTTATTTGTTCCATTCTCAAAATCAATTAGAGGCGAAGAATATGTTATTACACAAAAAAAAAATTGATTTTAAATTTATAACTATGTCAGTCTTTTTATAACCGGAAAGCATATTATTATTGGTTACCGTACATTTTACAACTAGCAATGGCGTTTATATGTGCAAAGACCATAATGGAGGTCGAAAATGGATTTACAATTGCATTATAATGTAAAATGAAATATAATTTTTTTTTTTCATAAGGTATTTGATCATGTAAAATAAGTAAATTTTTAATAATATAGTTAGGAAGTCACCATACAGGTTATATCATTAGGTCATTGACAGAATCTCCAGCAAGTACAAAACTTACAAAATAGGAATGGTATTTTTGAAAAGAAGTATGAATATATTCATACCGAAGAAAAGATGAACAAAATACACAAGAATAATAGAGATGAGCCATTGTAATTTACACTTTTTAATGTTATTATGAATATTGAAAAGGAACATTGTTTTGAATCTAGTTACATTTGTATTTTGTATAAAGATGGTGTTCTTCTCCAAGATAATGTTAGATATGTGGAGGTTAATTAATGATTTAATTGTTGCATTACATGTTATGCAATGCAACCAAATTTTCAGTTTGATATACATGAATAAAAGAATTGAAATAAACTTCTTGTTTTATGCCAAATATGTTAAATTGGACATTAGAATGTTTCAATCTTCTCATCCCAAATGTTGGACGGTAAAATAGTTTAATACGGGATTATTATTCCTTCATAATTTTGACTCACTCCAAACTTAACACTTTGCTAATGAAAAAGTGATAATAGTATATGCAATACTCTAATACACCATACAAATGTGACTACCGTATAAAAGATAAGAAAGTATACATAGATGGTGCAAAAATAAGGTCCCATTTGTCTTTTTGTACATTTATTAGGCACATAGCAATGGCCCATTTAAACATGTCATTTCTAAATGTTGGTGACATTTATAGATAATTTTCCACTATTTAATAGATGTATTTTCTATATGACTCAATTTTTAACTTGTATTATTATGTTATTAACATGCTCAATCTCATTTTTTTCTAGAACATTTAATTTTTGGTTTCCCCTTTTATTACGCCGGAAGTGTTTACAATTGAAACGAACCTTACACCCTCTGACAGCTATTAGAAATCTGACGGTGGAGATTTGCTTTTGGTAATGCATTGAAAATCAACATTAGCTATGGACTGTCTGTGGCTATGTGTACATCTGTCAACATTAAATGTAAAATGAATCTACGATGAGACCCAGAAAATGTCTTACGCATTGATCAAGCCATGCCACATTTTTATTCGTCGTTGCGGACCCGACTCGAGGTCTAGATACCCTCTGCACACTGCATTCTCTATGAGGTATTTTGACTGATTCTGCTCCTGTTTAATTCATTGGCATTTTCCTTGTCTTGGGACTATTTCTAGAGAGGAAGGAAGGAAACGAAATGATGGCGAAGATCTGATTAAAAGGAAGCCATGGTGCCCAGCTTTGACTGCATGCCCAATTTGCTTGAAAATGGCTCCAATATCGAATCATGGGATTCCCGGATGATACCCAACAGACCCTTACGTCAATGTATTTTTCTGCAGTCGACGATGATGAATCACTCTCTATGTTGGTACAAAAACAGTCCAATTACACACCTATGCAAGACTATCTGGAGTGCTTTGGGAATTGAACTCTGGACCTCCACGCATGCACGGACGCCGTCAAATGGATTCTCAAGGTAGTTAACTTGTTTCTTCATTTAGTTCAATGAGAATAGATGGCGTAAAAATTGGTCATTTTATTGGAGATTGTTTCTAAGGCTGTTCCAGTTTTATCTTGATTGAAAAAGGATTTGGGTGTAGAGTTTTAAGTTTGGGTGTAGGGATATTGTACCAAGTTATATATGTCTGTATTTTAGCGAAATTGGTCTATATACTTGTCAAAATGTATTCACTTGTTTAATAAAAGGTGGGTTAGATGTGTATTTGGGTGTCAAGGTTTTGTACTCATTTAATATTTGGGGTGCAATAATAATGTACCTGATTATCCGTGTCACCGTAGTTTAGCCAAATTGTCCTATAGACCTATCAAACATTATTTACTTCTTTGGGCGTTTAGTTTTAGTTTGATTGAAACCGTATTTGGGTTCCTAGTTTAATCTCTGGTTTAAGATTATTATAGCTTATATCTGGAAATGTGTGTGTTGTTAAGACAAATTAGTCCAGACTTTGTACATATATCATACTTTCAAAGTGTGTTTACTTGTTTCAAAGATTCATTGTTTCTAATTCAAGATTTCATGTTCCTACAATTTGGTTTGGCCTAATATCATACCAATTATTTTAGGCTAATATTAGGATATTTGTGTATGTGCGAGATGCATTGCTTTTATAATTTTGGGTCCCTAATAGGATACATGGCTATTAATTACCTAGATCAGTTCCTATCGATGTATAGATTACTAGTAAGTAATTTGGAGGAAGATAGTCATGACTTTTTGTGTGTTTGAAATCCTGTGCTCTTTGTTGATAAAGGGTTTGTTGTTTCTTTCAATTGTATGTACAAAGGGAAATATAAGTTCTGAGTACCATTCTGCAACAAGGTACTTGCAAGGCTTAGATGTTTTAGCTGGTCTCTGTTACTTGTGTGTCTCTCGTGGCTAAAATGAAGGACACCCACTTTCCTCTTCTCCTTGATTTGTAGGAAAAAACATGACTAAAAAGTACCTTATTTACTAGAACGGGACATTGTAGATGAGAGGTATGATGTGATGTTTTCTATAATATATGAGAGGTAGGATGCAAGATTCATATTTGATGCTTATACCATTCAAAGAATGGAGATTATGATCTTGAGCACACTATAATGCGAGAATGCATTTCATTACACCATTTTCCTTCATGGATTGTTTTCCTTTTTGTGCCATTCAAAGTAGTAATGGTCTTCCGGGAGCTCTCATTTTTCTCAAATGTTGTAGTTGTAAATACCCTAGTAGATATGTATGCAAAATGTGGAATCATACATAAGGCACATGAACTGTTTGAAAAAGTGCCTCAAAAAAATGTAGCCTCGTGGAATGTCATGATTTAAGGATATGCACAAAATGGCTTTTGCAAGGATCCTCTTGAACTTTTTGAAGTGATGAAGCACTTAGAATATACCTGACCATGTAATTGTTAGTGCAGAATCATAACACCCCCAAATGAGCTCTAAAAGATCTACTTTTCTAAGGTAGGCTCATTTGGTGTGATTGCATAACATGGAACTTTTCTTAAGGTGTGGGACCTTGCAAATTGGAAAAGATCTCCAGATTAAAGGCTGGTTCCTTATTCCTCTGTTTAGGTGCATACATACAAACTTACGGAGAGGGTCATGTTGTTAATCCTAATCTGAACTTTACCAAAGAGATGGGGATAAAAGAGTAAAAAATAAGAAATAACTAAATTACCAGGTGATGCACCAAAGGAATGATGAATAATTAATTTTCCTTCGGCATGAACCAAAAAATGCATACCATAAACAAGCACAGATAGCTAGATTTGTAATGAGAGACCAAATAGAAGCAAAAGAAATAAGAAGGATCTAAGATTGATCACAAACATATTTTATTACTTTATAGATTGATACAGTTCATTACAGAATAGCTGAAAGGTAGAAATGTGTTACAATTTTAATGGAAGGCCTAAACCCCACAAATCCTTTTCTAGAAGGAGAAGGGAGCTTGCAAAACTAAGAATATCCAACCCTTTACAATGAACCCTGCATCCGTCTTTATAGATTCAGCCTAAGAGAAGAAAGAGAGAGGGAGAAAGAAGTGGGAAAATGCGGGTCGAGGCTTAACCACCACTATTAATGTGTCTGCTAAAATTTTCCCGAATCCATCTTTACTACATCGATCCTTGGTTTGGCACCTTGAAGGAAGAGGAAACAATGGAAATAGATTGAATCGATCTGGTTGTTGAGACTGATGATCCTGCATTGAAAGCTCAAAGATATTTCTCCATTTTACCTCCACCTAACTTCCCAAAAATTAAAGTTTCAGATTCCCATGGCGTAGAAGAGATCGAGATCTTTCCAGCTAGATTGGAAAAAAATTTGGGCCCGTGGGTCCATAATTCACCTTTTAACCTTTTGCGCAAAAAACACAAAACTTAAAAAATTCTCGTAGCCCCGAAGCTCCGCATGAACATGTGACTCCTTTTGGTTAGATGGGAAATGTGCTCCCATTTTTACCTTTATGCATTTTGGGCGAAAGGAAAATTTTCACCTTTACCTCGACTCCCTGCCTTGGCTTTGACTTGGGTCTAAATTCTGACTTTTTCCCTGGGTAGAGTTGCGGGCCATTTTGTAACTTTTACTCCCTTTTGAGGCAAAGGGGAAAAAATCAACTTTTCCCCGATGCCCCACTTTCCCTTAGGACACATGTCACCTTGGCGCTCACTCAGGACCCTTTTCTCCATTTTACCCTTGAAATAGCGCCCTTGAGACACTTGGTAGCCTCCACCGGCCTATTTGTGCATTGACTATTCAACTAACTCTACCCCCTTTTGAGGTACATGTGGAGGCACCGTGCTTGCTTGTAAACCCTGTCCCAAATTTTTCCTTTGGAGGAGCGTCGAGTTGAAATTTTTTTGCCTTCGCTGGTCTGTGGACTTTTCAACAATCTTTCTTACTTTTAGACTTTGGGCTACATGGCGAGCTTGCGCTCATTTGGGTCTCCACCTTTGGGCTAACTCTTGGAAATGCACCATATTGAAACTTGGCACTCTCTTCTTACACTTTCATACTTAGCCGATTTTAAGGCCCACCCTATCTTCCTTTGACTTTATTTGACCATTTGACCCTACCTCTGTCCTGCCTTGGGACAGTGGAGATGCGATGCTTCTGTTTGAGCCTCTCTATTTAGATTCATCTTTGGAGAAGCACCATGTCGACACTTGTCTCTCTCCCTTTGGCTCCTTAACTAACTTTGACCATTTGCTACGTGGAGGTCTGACACAAGTTTGAGTTCCTTCCTTTGGATTTACAAGAGTTGGAGCGTCGTTAGGACATGTGGTCTCTTCCGTTGCCTCTTCCATACTTAGTCATTTTTGATGCCTTTCCTGAATTGTTTTGAGCCCAAGGGCACAAATCTTCATTGTTCTTCTTCCTTCTCACTTGGCTCCTTTGTAGCATCTTCTTTGGTTATCTAACCTCGTTATTTGATGGTTCTTCTGCGTATGTAACTTGGAGACTCAATTTAAAGTGTAGAGATAGCCCGACAGCAGTCGTTTCTTCAGTGCCCCTTTCTTCCTCTCCACCACTTTATTATTGAATATTTTTGCAACCAATTTGTAGGATTAAAATGAATTCTTTCAGTCCCTTTTATGCATGGTCATGATTCGATACAATATTTAGCTCGGGGTGAAATATGGACAACAATTTGGCAACTCACGTGGAGATCTACCCGCTAGATGGAGAGAACATTTGCCTTGTCATATCTATTGGGCATGGATTCAAGAATAATAATCTGATACTAATTTTGCCTCTCGGTTCATGAGCCCATTGCTTGCATTCTTAGATTTTATGAGAAAATATTGAAATGAAGATTTCTGAGAGTAGGAAATTGTTTCAAATCCAAGGCTTTGTCTATCTCTCTGAATGAACTACATAAGAGCAACAAAACAACACCATGACTATGTACAAAATTGAAAATCATACATGCTCCAAATGGAACATGTAGAGCGTGTAAAAGCACTTAGGAGAAAATAAGTCTATACTACAACAAGTCAATGTAGAATAACTTAGAGGAAAAGAAACTAAGCTAATATGTATAGGGTGAGACTTCCCTTTCAGTAGCAGTGTTTAAGATAGATCCCGTTCACTGGAATCTGTAACTCCTCGCCCTCCAATGTGGACAATTGAAAAGAATTACTACTTTGCATCTTTTTATCATATAAGGGTCACTATAGATGGCATAGAACTTAGAATGTCTCCCTGGTTTTGCTCGATCTGCATCCCACTTCAAAACCAGGTCCCCTTCCTGGAAGGTCCTTACTCTAGCCTTCTTGTCAAAGCATCTTTTAATTAAGTCCTAGTTTTTTTCCAATGCTTGGAGAGCTTGCTCTCTAGTCTCTTCTAATTCTATCAGCTCCACGTACCTGGCCTCCATTGGTTCAAATTCAGACATCTCTAGTTGCTTCACAAGCTCTAATGCTGGTAATTCAAGTGATATGGGAAACACTGCTTCTTTCCCATAGACAAGCTTAAATGGGGAGCTGCATGTAGATCTCTTGGGCGTTATTCTATCATCCCATAAGGCCATTTTGAGATTGTGTGCGGGACCTCTCGATTCACATCCAAAGTTCTTCTGATGATCTTCAACAAGTTTTTGTTTGTAGACTCATCTGGTCATCATCTTGAGGGTAATAGTTTGATGAAGTACTCAAATAAGTCCCATTTTTAACAGCCCATCCTGTGATCTTGGAACCTATAAATGCTAATGCATTTTCTAAGATGATGGTGGTTGGTACTCTAAATCTGGTCACTATCCCTTCATAGAAATATAAGATACTAGACTCATTTTCTTCTTTGAGTGCCATTGCCTCGGTCCACTTGGTGAAATAATCAATTTCTATCAGGATCCATTTGTGACCTTGGCTTGAGTTTGGGTTGATGACTCCAATGAAGTCCAATCCCGATTACATGAAAGGTTGGTCTACTGCGATTGGGTGCAAAGGAAGTGTTGCTAACTTCTCTTTGCCTTTGAAGAATGCACAACTCTTGAACCTTTTGATCTATGTGAAACAATCACTAAACAATATGGGCAAATAATATCTTGCTTTCATTATTTTGAGTCTTTGTCACTCTTGGAGCAAAATGGCTTCCAGCTGCTTCAACATGAAATTCTTTTAGCACTCTCTCCACCTGATCTATCCCAATGCATCTCAGTAGAATACCATTGATGTCTCTTTTGAACAAGACACCATCAATAAGAACATATGGGATGGCCTGTAGCCTGAAATGCCTTCTTTTTTCTTTACTCATCCCATGAGAACATAGACTTGTTTGAAGGAAGTGCACCATGTGTTGGGTCTAACAAGGAGTAGGTATATCATCTCTCCCTTCTCCTTGATCATCTTGTAAGATAAGAATGACCTATTTATCATTGTTTGTTTCATCTTGTAGAGTAGAGGCTAATTGCTCACATAAGCCCCTCCCATGGACCAGCCTGGTGACCTTAATCTCAATGTCATATAACATGACATGAGTGATCCAACTTGCACATTTCTCATTTAGGTCCTTGCTGAGGAGGAATTATTTGACTCCTGTATGGGAGACCAATAGTTGGATTTTGTTGTTTGACACCAAATGCTTAAACTTCTTCAATCCCCTAATCACCACCATGACTTACTTCTCAATGAAGGAATACCTCACCTCATAGTCCTCTAGACTCTGACTGAAGAAAGTAATTGGTTGTTCTGAGCTTTCTTTGTTCTCTTTGAACCAGGATTAGAGATAGTGTCATTACCACCAAAGGCATACAATATGAAGTCCTTGGAGAAATATGGATTTAAAATAGTTGGGGCCTGTGATATGGCCTCTTTGATATCTTCAAAGCTTGCCTTTCCTTTAGCTATTCATTTGAATGCTAAGCTCTTCTTCAACATCAATGTTATTGGCTTAACCAGAGCAACAAAGTTTGGGACAAACCTTCGAACAAAGTTGATCTTCCCCAAGAAGCTTTGAAGAGCCTTCTTGTGACTTGGTAATGGCAGTGCTCTTATTACTCCAACTCTTTCAGATCATTGTCAGACCCTCCTTAGACGAATGTGGCCTAAAAGCCTGCCCTCATGGGACAAGAATATGATTTTTAGGGTTTAAAGATATCCCAAATCTTCTGCATCTTTGAAACACTTGCCTTAGATGAAAAAGGTGGTTTGTTGCATTCTTGGAGAGCACAAAGTGATATCATCCAAATAGATCAACACTATTTTGTTGATTATCCCTTTGAATGCCATATCCATGGCTCTTTGGAAAGTAACACCAGCATTAGACAGTCTAAATGGAATTTTTTTGTATGCATAGGTGCCCCATTTGGTGGTGAAAGTAGTTTTGAATTGATCATCTTCTTTCACCATGATCTGATTGTATCTGAGTATCCATCCAAGAGAGAAAATCTCTCTGACCTTGACACCACTTGCAAGATCTTTTCCATTGAAGGGAGTGGGTAGTGATCTTTGAGAGAGGCTTTGTTCAAATCCCTGAAGTCAACACACAACCTGATTTCTCCATTTTTCTTTCGAATGGGACTAGATTTGTAACACAACTTGAATGATTGATTGGGAATATGATACTTTCCTCTATTAGATTGTTTAGCTCCTTCTTCATCGAGGCTTGGTATGTGGATTGACTGGTCTTTGCTTCTTCCTAATAGGTGAAAGGTGGGTCCAATTCTATTGTGTGTTGTGCTAGTTTTGGATTGAACCCTCTTAGGTATTCATAACTCCAAGGAAATACATCAGGGAATTCTTGGAAAAGTTGTATGAATTCATAACTTTCTTGCTTGGTGACTACTTTTCCAATTTGAAGTGTTTTGTCTTCTCTAACTAGGATTGACTTTGAATCCTCTCCTTTGATCTCGCATGTTAGCCTTCTCTTTTCTTAAACGATCATTAGGATTAAAAATGGATTCAAAGTGTCACTAAGCCTTTGGGAAGCGTGTTCGTATATAGCTATACTATCTGATTCCCATACTTATGCTCTAGTTTTCTCTGGTTTCTAGTTGAGAATTCAACTTCTTCTTATAGAAATTTAATGATCTCGGTGATGATTATCAAACACTTGCCAAAGCACGTATTATTATCTCGGCACTATGGCCTCACAACCACATGGATATGTGGTTGTTCTTTGTCTCTTTTGATGTTGTCCACCACATCAAAGGCTGCTCCAAGTGCTACAAGTCTATCAACAGCTTCATTTTCTTTTCTGGGTATGGACACAATGTTGAAGGCTTCAAAATCCTCTATGAGGTCCCATGCCCTATTCTTATAGTTCTTGAGCAGGTCATTTTGACATTATTAAGTCCTCTTGAATTGATTGGAAACCAATTCACTATCACCAAACACTCGCAAATTCTTAATTCCTAGCTTTCTTACCTAATGAAGACCTTGGACTAAAGCCTCATATTGAGCAACATTATTTGAAAGAAAACTAAAATCTAAAGGCTGAATAATACTTCATACCTTTGGGAGACATAATCATAACTCCTCCTCTAGCTCGTTGTCTACTCCTTGAACCATCAAAGAATAATTTCCATACCTCATTGTCATCTTTATGTTCTGGCTTGATTAAGGTAGGAAGGGGTGATTTTCTTCATGTAGAAGGTAGACACCTAGCTTAGATTCTTCAATTTCTTCATAGGGGTCAAAAGCATGTATTTTGCTGGCCCACTCATCTAGAGTCAAGTCTGGGATACATTCCAACTTGGTATTTGCTTCATTAGTGCTTAGGATGTCTTCTTGATCAAAAGCTGAGAAGTTAGAATTGATTGGGCTAGGTACATAGGATTCAATATGATAGTCAATAATAGGTTTAGATCTAATTGTGGCATTTTCCCCATACCTTGTCCTAAAGATCATATGTGACTAGTCAGCAGACAGGTAGCCTCCAATTTTGGCAGTGAAGTCCCTAGACAGACACAAAGCAAAATGTGGTAGCAAATCTATGATGGACAAAAGTTTTGCAATATAGTCACATTGGGGCAGGAATGTAGGGTGAGGGTCAGATCTTTGATGATTCCCATAGTGGTCACTGTTGTCCCATCTAATTGAACTACTCCTCTAGAGATAACCTCATATTGGAGACCCAACTGGTCGGCTATTTGTTTGGGCATCACAAAACTACTAGCCCCAGAGTCAATCATACAATTGTGCACTAATTTGTCCCCAATAATTAATGAGACATAAAATGGAGGGGGTCTCAAGTTCTTACCTTGTTGTTCTCCTTTATTCTTCTCAAGTTGAACTGCATTGGAAAGCACTATCTCTTGCTGATTAGGGGTTTGATTTTAACTTGAATAATTCTGCATGGAAGTTTGTAATGATTCCTCTCCTTGGAATGGCCAATTACTCCCATAGTTAAATGTTCACACTTGTCCTCTTCATTTGCTCAATAATATTGAATGAGCTATATTTTTGCTGCCCTTTCCTAGACACATTTCTTTCTTGCACATAGGATGTTACAACCGGTGCCTGGTTGGATTTGGAAGGTGGCTTGGATTGGTTTTGCATGGTGGGGGTTACACTTGGAACACTAGGACCTTGTGGAGTGATGGAAGGTTGAGGATTACCTCGAGTTCGGTGGTTGGCCCTATCAAATTCTTGTCTTCTTGGACTATGTATTCAAGCAACCACACTTTGAGGAGGGAACCGATTCATCCCACAAAAATCTTCACCTACCAATTTATAAGCATGGTCTCTCCCGAGGTTCACCTTGTTGAGCTCCTTGCTACTCATCATCCTCTTGACTAGGCTCTTGTGACATCATACTAGTTTTGCACCATTAGAGCTTGGTTTGAGCACCATTAAAACACATGGATTGGTTATGTGGTTGATTGCATGGAAAACACCAATCATATTCCTGTGCCATATTATTCTATCGCAGGACCAATGCCTTTGATGTTAAGTTTGTACTACGATCATAAGGCCTAAAAGGTCTAGCAACTTGAGGTTGTCCTTGATTTTGATTTTGATTTATAGTCTAAGGTGGTGGCCTTTTTTGCTGGTATTAGGGTCTAGCTTGATATTGAGCATGAGGCCGATATGGTCTAGAGCTCGTGCTCGCTTTACCTTTTGATGGTCACTAGTTCATTTCCCAGGTTTTACAGTTGCTTCATCACTTCTTGAAGCTCTTTAGAGGTGTTAGATGATGAAGTGGAAGCTTCAGCTGAGCTTTGACTCCTGGGGGTGGGTATAGGAGCTAATGTGGGTGCTTGGTTAGTATCTGGGCTTCCTAACTCAGGGTATAGAGGCATGGATGGCCTAGGAGTGATTTTTCTAGCTTGAATCAAATGGTTTTCAGCCCCTATAGAGAGGCTATAGGCTGCAAGTAATGTAGTTCCCCCCATTGACTGAATCATTAGGGAAATATTAGAATTTAAAGCCCTAAGAAAGTATAAGAAGGCACCTTCATCAGTGGGCTTTACTATTGTTGGAATCCTATCCCAAGTTCGCTGGAATCTGAGGTTGAAGTCAGTCAGCTATTCATTTGGGGCTCTCTTGATTGTTGTTAGCTACTCCAACAAAGATAAGTTATCACCTTTTTCCCCAAACTAATTGTGAAGGGCCATGCACAACTGGTTCTAGTTATGGATAGAGCCTGCTGCAAGACTCCTGAACCATTGTGAAGTCTTCCCTTTGAGTGAAGAGGTGAGTAACTTGAATTTTATGTCCATTTCATGAATCTCATGGATTGTGCAAACATTTACAATATCTTGGACATGATCACCTGAGAAGTTTGGTTCTCCCCAGTGAAATATGGGATACTCTTTAATGCTGCAATAGGAACTGGATTTTGTGCATTCAAGGCAAGTGGACTACTCCTAAGTGAAATTAACATAAGGATTTGGCTAAGCCATTCTGATTGGTCTGAGCACTCCTCTTGATTGAATGAATGGTCTGCTAGGAGGAGGTGTTGATAAAGCTTTGCTTGGTGGGGATAGAGACCTCTAGACTCTTCTTCTTCCTCTCCCTTTGTCTGGGGATAAGTCTAAATAGACAAATATTCCCTCTTCTCTGGTTCTTGACCGTGTTTGTATTCTTCTCATGAACTTACTTGGACTGCTGAAACCAGTAGATTTGTTTCTTTTAGATTCGCTAGATGTATATTTTTAAAAATTCTTAAAAGCCAGAATCACAGCAAGTGTACATCAATCCCTATTGTAATAAGATGGAGACTTCTTGTCCCACCGGGCGTGCCAAAACTACTAGTGCAGAATCACAGCACCCCCAAATGATCTCTAAAAGATCTACTTTTCTAAGGTAGGATTATTTGGTGTGATTGCATAACATGGAACTTTTCCTAAGGTGTGGGACATTACAAATTGGAAAAGCTCTCTAGATTTAAAGGTTGGTTCCTTATTCCTCTATTTAGGTGCATACGTACAAACTTGTAGATGGTCTATTCTTAATCCTAATATGAACTTTACCAGGAGATAGGGATAAAAGAGTATAAAAACAAGAAATAATTAAATTTCTAGGTAATGCACTAAAGGAATGATGAATACTTAGTTTTCCTTTGGCACGAACCAATAAAATGTATACCATAAACAAGCACAGATAGCCAGATTTGTAATGAGAGACCAGATAGAAGAAAAAGAAACAAGAAGGATCTAAGATTGATCATAAACATATTTTATTGCTCTATAGATTGATACAATTCATTACAAAATAGGTGAAAGGTAGAAATGTGTTACAATTTTAATGGAAGGCCGAACCCCACAAATCCTTTGATAGAAGGAGAGGGAGTTTGCAAAACTAAGAATATCCAGCTCTTTACAATGAACCCTGCATCCATCTTTATAGATTCATCTTGAGAGAACACACAGAGAGAGAGAGAGAGAAGTGGGAAAATGTAGGTCAAGGCTCAACCACCACTGCTAAAATCTACCCCGAATCCATCTTTACTACATCGATCCTTGGTTCGGTGCCTTGAAGAAGAGGAAAGATGGAAATAGATGAATCTAATCCGGTTGTTGAGACTGATGATCCTCCATTGAAATCTCAAAGACATTTCTCCATTTTACCTCCACCTAACTTCCCAAAAATTAAAGTTTGAGACTCCATGGCATAGAAAAGATCGAGATCTTTTCAATGGTGTCAGATTTGCAATATTTTGAGCCCTGGGTCGAAAGATATGCCCCTTTGAAGTTTGAATCAATTTTGTACAAATGAGCGAGATTTTTTTTCGAAAAATGGGTCCCCATTTTGTATTCGGACACATGGCAGCTAGATTGGAAAAAATTCGGGCCCATGGGTCTATAATTCACCTTTTTACCTTTTTATAAAAAAAAAAACTTAAAAATTCCCACAGCCCCGAAGCTCCGCACGGACACGTGGATCCTTTTGGTTGGATGGGAAATGTGCTCCCATTTTTACCTTTATGCCTTTTGGGTGAAAGGAAAACTTTCACCTTTCCCCCGACTCCCTGCCTTGGCTTTGACTCGGGTCTAAATGCTGACTTTTTCCTCTTGGCGGAGTTGCGGGCCATTTTGCAAATTTTACTCCCTTTTGATGCAAAGGGTGAAAAAATCAAATTTTCCCTAACGCCTCGGTTTCCTTGGGACACGTGTCTCTCTCGGCACTTTCTCGGTACCCTTTTCTCCATTTTACCCTTTAAACAACACCCTTGAGACACTTGGTAGCCTCTCGCATTGACTGTTTGTGCATTGAATATTCAACTAACTCTCCCCCAATTTGAGGTACACGTGGAGGCACCATGCTTGCTTGCAAACCCAAACCAAAGATTTCCTTTGGAGGAGCGTCGAGTTGAAATTTTTTTCCTCCCTTTGGTTTTGGACTTTTCAACAGTCTTTCTTACTTTTAAACTTTGGGCTACATGGTGAGCTTGCACTCATTTGGGTCTTCACCTTTGGGTCAACTCTTGGAAATGCACCACCTGGCCGACAGTTGGCACTCTCTACTTACACTTTCATACTTAGCCGATTTTAAGGCCCGCCTTGTCTGCCTTTGACTCTGTTTGACCATTTGACCCTACCTCTGTCCCACCCTGGGATAGGTGGAGATGCGGCACTTGTTTGAGCCTCTCTATTTAGATTCATCTTTGGAGAAGCGCCGTGTCGAGACTTGTCTCTCTCCACTGGATCCTTGACTACCTTTGACCATTTACTACATGGAGGGCCGGTGCAAGTTTGAGTTCCTTCCTCTAGATTTACAAGAGTTGGAGTGTCATTAGGACATGTGGTCTCTTCTGCTGCCTCCTCCATACTTAGTTGTTTTTAGGCCTTTCTGAACTATTTCGAGCCCGAGGGCGCCGAATATTCATTTTTATTCTTCCTTATTTTCTCGGATCCTTTGTAGCATCTTCCCTAGTTAACCAACCCTGCTATTTGATGGTTATGCCTACCTGTAACTTGGAGACCGGATTTAAAGTGCAGAGACGACCCGGAAGAGTTGTTTCCTTCTATGCCCCTTTCTTCCTCTCCACCACTTTATTGCTGAGTCTTTTTGCAACCAATTTGTAGGATTAAAATGAGTTCTTTTAATTCCTTTTATGTGGGGTCATGATTCGAATCCAATATTTAGCTTGGGGTGAAATATGGATAATAATTTGGTGACTCACGTAGACATCTGGCTGCTAGATGGAGAAATCATTTGCCTTGTCGTATCTGTTGGGCATGGAGTCAAAAATAACAGTATGATACTAATTATGCCTCTGGTTCATGAGCCCGACCACTTGCATTCTCAGATTTTATGAGAAAATCTCGAAATGAAGATTTCTGAGAGTAGGATATTGTTTCAAATCCAGGGCTTCGTCTATCTCTTTGAATGAACTACATAAGAGCAAAAAAACATCACCACAACTATGTACAAAATTGAAAATCATACATGCTCCAAATGGAACATGCAGAGCATGCAAAAGCACTTAGGAGAAAAGAAATCTATACTTCAGCAAGACAATGAGTAGAAGCACTTGGAGGAAAAGAAACTAAGCTAATATGTACAGGGTGACACTTCCCTTTTAGTAGAAGTGTTTAAGATAGATCTCATTTACTAGAATCTGTAACTCCTTGCCCTCCAATGTGGACAATTGGAAATTATTACTACTCTTGCATCTTGTTATCATATAAGGGTTACTCCAAATGGCATTAAAGTTAGAATGTCTCCTTGGTTTTGCTCAATCTACATCCCACTTCAAAACCAAGTCCCCTTCCCCTGGAAGGTCCTTGCTCTAGCCTTCTTGTCAAAGCATCTTTTAGTTAGGGCCTAGTTTTTTTCCAATACTTGGAGAGCTTGCTTTCTAGTCTCTTCTAATTATATTATCTCTGTGTACCTATCCTTCATTGGTTCAAATTCAGAGTCATCTCTAGTTGCTTCACAAGCTCTAATGCTTTGGTAATTCAAGTGATATAGGCAACACTTTGCTTCTTTCTCTAGACAAGCTTAAATGGGAGCTGCATGTAGATCTCTTGGGTGTTATTCTATCAGCACATAAGGCCATTTTGAGCTTTGTGTGCCAGTCCTCTCGATTCACATCCGAGTTCTTCCGATGATATTCAACAAGTTTTTGTTTGTAGACTCACCTGGCCATTACATTGAGGCTAATAGTTTGATGAAGTACTCAAATACGTCCCATTTTTAACAGCCCATCCTATGATATTGAAACCTATAAATTCTAATGTATTATCTGAGATGATGGTGGCTGGTACTCCAAATCTGGTCACTATCCCTTCATAGAAATCCAAGATACTAGACTCATTTACTTCTTTGAGTGCCACTGCCTCGGTCCACTTGGTGAAATAATTAGTTGTTGTCAGGATCCATTTATGACCTTGGCTTGAGTTTGGGTTGATGACTCCAATGAAGTCAAATCCCCATTGCATGAAAGGTTGGTCTACTGAGATTGGGTGCAATGGAAGTGCTGCTAGCTTCTCTTTGCCTTTGAAGAATGCACAACTCTTGCATCTTTTGATCCATGTGAAATAGTCACTAAACACTATGGGCCAATAATATCCCACTTTCATGATTTTAAGTCTTTGTCACTCTTGGATCGAAATGGCCTCAGGTGATTCAACATGAAATTCTGTAGCACTCTCTCCACCCGATCTTTCCCAATGCATCTCAATAGAATACCATTGATGTATCTTTTGAACAAGACACCATCAATAATGACATATGGGATGGCCTATAGCCTGAAATTCCTTCTTTTTGCTTTACTCATTCCATGAGGACATAAACCTCTTCGAAGGAAGTGCACCATGTCTTAGGTCCAAAAAGGAGCATGTATATCATCTCTCCCTTCTCTTGATCATCTTGTAAGATAAGAACAACCTATTTATCACTGTTTGTTTCATCTTTTAGAGATGAGGCTAATTGCTCACACACGTCCCTCCCACCAACCAGCTTGGTGACCTTAATCTCTATTTCTTATTCCATGACACAAGTGATTGAACCTACATGTTTATCATTCATGTCCTTGTTGAGGAGGAATTCTTTGACTCTTGTATGGGAGACCAATAGTTGGATTTTTTGTTTGACACCAAATGCGTAAACTTCTTGATCCTCCGATCACCGCCAAGACTTACTTCTCAATGAAGGAACACCTCACTTCATAGTCCTCTAGACTACGATTGAAGAAAGCAATTGGTTGTTACGAGCTTTCTTTGTTTCTTGAACCAAGATTACAAAGATAGTGTCACTTCCAAAGAAAGGCATAGAATATGGAGTCCTTGGAGAAATCTATATTTACAAGAGTTGGGGCTGTGATATGGCCTCTTTGATAGCTTCAAATCTTTCCTTTCCTTCAGCTTTCCATATGAATGCTAAGCTCTTCTTCAGCATCAGTGTTATTGGCTTAACCAGAGCAATAAAGTTTGGGACAAACCTTTGAACAAAGTTGATCTTCCCCAGGAATCTTTGAAGATCCTTTTTGTGACCTGGAAATGATAGTGCTCTTATTGCTCTAACTCTTTCTCCATCAATTGACAGACCATCCTTAGACACAATGTGGCCTAAAAGCCAAGAATATGCATTTTTTAGGGTTCAAATATATCCCAAATCTTCTGCATCTTTGAAACACTTGCCTTAGATGAAAAAGGTGGTCTGCTGCATTCTTGGAGAACACAGTGATATCATCTAGATAGATCAGCACTATTTTGTTGATTAGCCCTTTGAATTCCATATCCATGGCTCTTTGGAAAGTAGCACCAACATTAGACAGTCCAAATGGCATTTTTTTGTATGCATAGGTGCCCCATTTAGTGGTGAAAGTAGTTTTGAATTGATCATCTTCTTTCACCATGATCTGATTGTATCCTGAGTAGCCATCCAAGAGAGAAAATCTCTCTGACCCAGACACCACTTGCAAGATCTATTCCATTGAAGGGAGTGGGTAGTGATCTTTGAGGGAGGATTTGTTCAAATCCTTAAAGTCAACACAGAGCCTGATTTCTCCATTTTTCTTTCTAACTGGGACTAGATTTGCATCCTAACTTGAATGCTTGATTGAGAATGTGATACTTGCATCTATTAGTTTGTTCGGCTCCTTCTTCATCGGAGGCTTAGTATGTGGATTGACTGGTCTCGCTTCTTCCGATAGGGTGAGTAGCTTGGTCTAATTCTATTTTGTGTTGTGCTAGTTTTGGATTGAACCCTCTTAGGTCTTCATAAATCCAAGCAAACACATCGGGAATTCTCGGCAAAGTTGTATGAATTCATACCTTTCTTTCTCGGTGTCTACCTTGCAAATTTGAAGTGTTTTGTCTTCTCTAACTCGGGATTTACTCGAATCCTCTCCTTTGATCTGCATGTTAGCCTTCTCTTTTCTTAACTGATCATTAGGATTAAAAATGGATTCCAGTGTCACTAAGCCTTTGGGAATCGTGTTTGTATGCAGCTATACTATCTGATTCCCGTACTTCTACTCTAGTTTGCTCTGGTTTCTAGCTAAGAATTCAACTTCTTCTTGTAGAAATTTAATGATCTGGTGATGATTCTCAAACACTTACCAGCATGTATTATTATCTGGCACTACTAGCCTCACAACCACATGGATATGTGGTTGTTCTTTATCTCTTTTGATGTTGTCCACCACATCAAAGGCTGCTCCAACTACTGCAAGTCTATAAAGCATCTTCATTTTATTTTCTGGGTATGGACACAATGTTGAAGGCTTCAAAATCCTCCATGAGGTCCCATACCCTATTCTTATATTTCTTGAGCTGGTCATCTTTGACCTCATTAAATCCTCTAACTTGATTGGAAACCAATTCATCTATCACCAAACACTTGCAAATTTTTAATTCCTAGCTTTCTTGCCCAATGAAGACCTTGGACTAAAGCCTCATATTGAGCATCATTATTTGAGAAAGAAAACTGAAATCTAAAGGCTGGATAATACTTCATACCTTTGGGAGACACAATCATAACTCCTCCTCCAGCTCCTTGTCTACTCCTTGAACCATCAAAGAATAATTTCCATACCTCATTGTCATCTTTATGTTCTAGCTTGATTAAGGTAGGAAGGGGGTGATTTTCTTCATGTAGAAGGTATACACCCAACTCAGATTCTTCCATTTATTCATAGGGGTCAAAAGCGTGTCTTTTTCTTCACCACTCATCTAGAGTCAACATACTTTGGTATTTGCTTCATTAGTGCTTAGGATGTCTTCTTGATCAAAAGCTAAGAAGTTAGAATTGATTTGGCTATGTACATATGATTCAATATGATAGTCAGCAATAGGTTCAGATCTAATTGTGGCCTTTGCCCCATACCTTGTCCTAAAGAGCATATGTGAATAGTCGCAAACAGTAGCCTCCAACTTTGGAAGTGAAGTCCCTGATGCAGGACACAAAGCAAAATGTGGCACAAATCTATGATGGACATGTTTTCCAATACAATCATATTGGGGCAAACATGTAGGGTGAGGCTCAGATATTTGATGATTCCCACAGTGGTCATTGTTGTCCCATCTAATTGAACTATTCCTCTAGAGATAACCTCGTATTGGAGACCCAAGTTGGTTGGCTATTTGATTGGGCATCACGAACTACTAGCATGCAAAGTTAATCATACAATTTTGTACTAATTTGTCCCCAATAATTAATGAGACATAGAATGGAGGGGGTCTCAATTTCTTACCTTGTTGTTCTCCTTGATTCTTCTCAGGTTGAATTACATTGGAAAGCACTCTCTCTTCCTTGATTAGGGGTTTGATTTGACCTTGACTAATTCTGCATGGTAGTTTGTAACAGATCCCTCTGCCCTGGAATGGCCAATGACTCCCATAGTGAAATGTTCACACTTGTCCTCTTCATTTTCTCAATAATATTGAATGAGCTATCTCTTTGTTGCCCTTTCCTCAGACACATTTCTTTCTTGCACATAAGCTTTTACAACCGGTTCTTGGATGGATTTGGAAGGTGGCTTGAATTGGTTCTGCATGTTGCGGGTTACACTTAGAACACCAAGACCTTGTGGAGTGATGGAAGGTTGAGGATTACTTGAGTTCAGTGGTTGGCCCTCTCCAATGCTTCTCTTTTGGGATTTGTGTATTGGTAGCCACACTCGAGGAGCGAACCGTGATAAGAACCTTGCATATAATAAATCAATAAATTATAGAAGATAACACAACACAAGATATATGGGGGGCCAAGATGCCTTAATATGCAATATATTCAGAATAATACCCTTAAGGTAGGGCAACACCATACAATTCTCCTTAAGGAAGGAGTAACTCCACAATCTCCCAAGATGGGAATCCACTTTGAGGGGGACACCTCTAATATACCTCTACCAAGTAGAAGACTCAATTCATACATCCATTACCCTCATAATGATACTCACATCCTTTAAATAGGATGGGTAACACCTAATCCCAATGTAGGCCGACCCATTACCCAATATAATTAATTCCTATGTGAGCCCATATAACTAACTAAGGGGAGGTGTGCCACATGTCAAAGCATCTCCATCAACCCATAAACATTATAATATTATATCCCATGTGAACCCATACATATAAATAAGGGGATGTGTGCCACATGTCGGCATCTCCATCAACCCATATATATTATATTATCATATTCCAAGGTACATAACAAACGATTCATCCCACAAAAATCTTCATCCTGCCAATTTACAATCATGTTCTCTCCTATAGGTTCACCTTGTTGAGCTCCTTGCTGTTGATCTTCCTCTTGACTAGGCTCTTATGACACCATAATAGTTTGCACCATTAGAGCTTGATTCAGAGCACCATTAAAACACATGGATTGGTTATGTGGATGACTACATGGAAAACACCAATCATATTCCTATGCCATATTATTCTGTGTAGGGACCAATGCCTTTGATGTTGAGGTTGTACTAGGATAATAAGACCTAAAACGCCTAGTAGCTTAAGGTTTTCCTTGATTTTGATTTTGATTTATAGTCTGAGGTGGTGGCCTATTCTACTGGTATTGGGGTCTAGCTTGATATTGAGCCTGAGGATGATATGGCCTAGAGCTCTGTGCTGCTTTGCCTTTTGATGGTCACTAGTTCATTTCCTAGGTTTTACAATTGCTTCATCACTTCTTGAAGCTCTTTAGAGGTGTTAGATGATGACGTGGAAGCTTCAACTAAGCTTTGACCCCTGGGGGTGGGTATAGGAGCTAATGTGGGCACTTGGTTAGTATCTGGGTTTCCTAAATTAGGGTACAAAGGCATGGATGGCCTAGGAGAGATTTTTCCAACTTGAATCAAATGGTTTTCAGCCCCTATAGAGAGGCTATAGGCTGCAGGTAATGTAGTGCCCCCATTGACTAAATCCTAAGAAAGTATAAAAAGGCACCTTCATCAGTGGGATTTACTGCTGTTGGAATCCTATCCCAATTTCGCTAGAATATGAGGTTGAAGTTAGTAAGATGTTCATTTGGGGATCTCTTGATTATTGTTAGCTACTCTAACAAAGACAATTTATCTGTTTTTCCCTAAACCGATTGTGAAGGGCCATGCTTGGTTCCGGTTTTGGATAGAGATTGCATGATATTCTTGAACCATTGTGAAGTCTTCCTTTGAGTGAAGAGGTGACCAACTTGACTTTTATGTCCATTTCGTGAATCTCATGGATTGTGCTGAGACATTTACAATATCTTGGACATGATCACTCAGAGAAGTTTGGTTCTCCCCAGTGAAATATGGGATACTCTTTAATGCTGCAATAGGAAATGGATTTTGTGCATTCAAGGAAAGTGGACTACTACTAGTGAAATTAACATAAGGATTTGGCTAAGCCATTCTGATTGGTTTGAGCACTCCTCTTGATTGAATGAATGGTCTGCCGAGAGGAGGTGTTGATAAATCTCTACTTGGTGGGGATAGAGACCTTTGGACTCTTCTTCTTCCTCTCCCTCTGTCTGGGGATAAGTCTAAATAGACAAATAGTCCCTTTTCTCTGGTTCTTGACCGTGTTTGTATTCTTCTCATGAACTTACTTGGACTACTGAAACCAGTAGATTTGTTTCTTTTGGAGTTGCAGATGTATAATTTTAAAACTTCTTAAAAGCTAGAATCACAACAAGTGTACATCAATCCCTACTGTAATAAGATGGAGACTTCTTGTCCCATCGAGCGTGCCAAAACTATTAGTGCTAGAATCACAACACCCCAAAATGAGCTCTAAAAGATCTACTTTTCTAAGGAAGGCTCATTTGGTGTGATTTCATAACATGGAACTTTTCCTAAGGTGTGGGACCTTGCAAATTGGAAAATCTCTCCAGATTAAAGGTTGGTTCCTTATTCCTCTGTTTAGGTGCATACATACAAACTTGTAGAGGGTCTATTATTAATCCTAATCTAAAATTTACTAAGGAGACAGGGATAAAAGAGTACAAAAATAAGAAATAACTAAACTACTAGGTGATGCACCAAAGGAATGATGAATACTTAGTTTGCCTTTGACACGAACCAATAAAATGCATACAATAGACAAGCACAGATAGCTAGATCTGTAATGAGAGACCAGATAGAAGCAAAAGAAACAAGAAGGATCTAAGATTGATCACAAATGTATTTTATCACTCTATATATGGATACAATTCATTACTGAGAATAGTTGAAAGGTAGAAATGTGTTACAATTTTAATGGAAGGCCTGAACCCCACAAATCCTTTGCTACAATTTTATCCAACTCTTTACAATGAACCCTGCATCCATCTTTATAGATTCATCTTGAGAGAAGAATGAGAAAGAGAGAGAGAAGTGGGAAAACATGGGTCAAGGCTCAACCACCACTGTTAATGCATCTACTAAAATCTACCCTGAATCCATATTTACTACATCAATTCTTGGTTTAGTGCCTTGAAGGAAGAGGAAACAACGAGAAATAGATCAAATCCGATCTGGTTGTTGAGACTGATGATCCTGCATTGAAAGCTCAAAGATGTTTCTCCATTTTACCTCCACCTAACTTCTTAAAAATTAAATTTTTAGACTCCCATGGTGTAGAAGAGATCGAGATCTTTCCAACAATGTCAGATTTGCAATATTTCGAGCCTCGGGTCAAAAGATATGGCCCTTTGAAGTTTGAATCGATTACGTACAAATGAGCAAGAATTTTTTTTGAAAAATGGGTCCCCATTTTGGATTGGGACACATAGCAACCAAATTGGAACAAAATTCAGGTCCATGGGTTTCAATTCACCTTTTAACCTTTTGCAAAGCTCGCACGGAACACGTGGCTCCTTTTGGTTGGATGGGAAATGCACTTCCATTTTTACCTTTATGCCTTTTGGGCTAAAGCTAAATTTTACCTTTCCCCTTGAGTCCCCGCCTTGGCTTTCACTCAGTCTAAATGCTGACTTTTTCCCTGGGCGGAGTTGCGGGCCATTTTGTAACTTTTACTCCCTTTTGAGGCAAAGGGAGAAAAAATCAACTTTTCCTTGATGCCCCACTTTCCCCTGGGACACGTGTCACTCTGGCACTCACTCGGGAACCTTTTCTCCATTTTACCCTTGAAATAGAGCCCTTGAGACACTTGGCAACCTCCACCTGGTCTATTTGTGTATTGACTATTCAACTAACTCTGCCCCCCTTTGAGGTACACGTGGAGTCACCACGCTTTCTTGCAAACTCAACCCAAATTTTTCCTTTGGAGGAGCGTCGAGTTGACACTTGTCACCCTCCACTGGTTTGTGGACTTTTCAACATTATTTATTACTTTTATACTTTGGGCGAGCTTGCACTCATTTGGGTATCTGCCTTTGGGCCAACTCTTGGAAATGTGCTAAACTGACACTTGGAAATCTCTGCTTACACTTTCATACTTAACCGATTTTGAGCCCCACCTGTCCGCCTTTGACTTTGTTTGACCATTTGACCCTACCTCTATCCTTCCACGGGACAAGTGGAGATGTGGCTCTTGTTTTAGCCTCTCTATTTAGATTCATCTTTGGAGAAGCGTCGTGTCGACACTTGTCTCTCTCCGCTGGCTCCTTGACTTCCTTTGATCATTTTCTACGTGGAGGGCCGACACAAGTTTGAGTTCCTTCCTCTAGATTTACAAGAGTTGGAGTGTCGTTAGGACACATGGTCTCTTCCGCTACCTCCTCCATACTTAGTCATTTTTAGGCCTTTCCTGAACCATTTCGAGCCCAAGGGCACCGAATCTTCATTGTTCTTCTTCCTTCTTGCTTCAAGCTCCTTTGAAGCATCTTCCATGGTTATCTAACCCTACTATTTGATGTTTCTGCCTGCTTGTAACTTGGAGACTAGATTTAAAGTGTAGAGACAGCTCGAAAAGTCATTTCCTTCTATATAGGATCCATTGCCCCTTTCTTCCTCTCCGCCACTTTATTGTTGAATCTTTTTGCAACCAATTTGCAGGATTAAAATGAGTTCTTTCAGTCCCTTTTATGCGGGGTCGTGATTCGATCCAATATTTATCTTGGGGTGAAATATGGATAGCAATAACCTTCACTTGTGTTTTATTATCATGCAACTATACGAGGTTTAGTAGATGAGGGCTATAAATATTTCAGTCACATGAATGAATTTTATTGTATTATAGCTACAATTGGTCATTATGTGTGCATGGTTGACCTTATTGGTCATGCTAGCTATCTTAAGGAAACTCTAAAATTTATCATAAAAAATTCCAATAAAAAAGTTTTTGTTATGTGGTCATGTTTACTTAGTGCGTGTAGAGCACATAGGAATATAAGGTTATGATTATTTACGAAACTCTTCTTTTGGAGTTGAATCCTCAAAATGATGAGGCTTATGTTCTTTGTCACACATATATGCATAAATGGGAAAGTTAGGTGTGGTTCAAATGGTAGGGAGATTGATGAAAGAAAGGAATTAAAAAGATACATGGATGTAGTTGGATTGAAGGCCATAAATGGTACATGTTTTTGTGTAGAAGACAAATCACACCCACAAAAATATGAGATTCATGAAATGTTAGAGAAATTGTCTTGGGAGATGAAGGGAGAAGGATATTTTCCAGATTCATAATATCTATTGTTTGATATGGAAAAGGAGGAAAAATAATTATTCTTCTGTCACCATAGTGAGAAGTAGGCAATTGCATTTGGATTCTTAAAGATGTTCTATGGGAAAATATTATAGTAGTTAAGAACCTTCACACATGTGTTGCCTGATACACACCAACCAAATTTATCTCCAAGATTGTTGCAAGAGATACAAATCCATTATATCATTATAAACAAGGAATATGTTCTTTTGGATATTATTAGTAATTTTATGTGAAGAAATTTTGTAAAACAAGATTGTAGTGCCCACTCCTCTTCGACACTTTTCATATTTTGATTTTGATATGGACTATGACACGAACTGATAGATGGTAGAGATAACTATTTATGTTGTGATTATATTTGGTTATATGGATTCTTTGAAGAATGGATAAACACTTTGCATGATGATGATGATGTGAGATGATATATATATATATATATATATATATGTATGTATATATATATGTATGTATATATATATGGATATATATATATATAGATCTATATAGATATATCTATATATATCTAGATATATATATATACATATATATATACATACATATATATATACATACATATATATAATATATATATATATGTGTATGTATGTATATGTATATATGTATGATGTATATGTATATGTATATGTATATATATATGTATGTATACTATGTATATATATATATATATATATATATGTATATGTATATATATATATATATATATATATATATATAGATATATACATATATATACATATATATATAGATATATATAGATATATATAGATATATACATATATTCATATATAGATATGATATTATAGGTGTATATGAACTAATGTTTTGGTGTTTCTAATCTTTGATCTCAACGATATTGATGAAATGGTAGAATTGAGATGTTTTTGAAATTATAAACAAATGATAGCATTGCTTAGCTTTGATGATGAATTTGTGATATGATGATGTTTATTGATGGATGTGCATGTATTTTATTATTGATGTATTTGATATGGCCATGAGGCCGAAGGAGGTATTGTTTTATTTTTGTAGGTGATTATATCATAACAAACAAAAAGGGGATAGGAGACCAACCATAGTGGAATATTGGATGGATACAACGAAGGTCACCATGACATCTTTATGTTCAGTTTTATTGTTGTGTGTTGTTAGATTGTTAGGAGGTCCCCATGGGGGATGACCTCAAATTGTGACCATGGGCTATGTGTTTTTTTCCCTTTCCTTTTTATTATGTTGTGAGTATGTGCTTTATTTTAGTAATGTGATTCACTTTATTATTGTTAGTTAATGTGCTCTATTTAAGCTAATTAATCTTGTTAATTAAAGTAATTTGAGATGTGACCAAGGGGTATTTAATTTTGGTAGATTGTCCTTGATTTTATTTTTGATTTGAAAGGATTTTTATTGGTTTAAGTGTTGTGTACTCAACCTTGCATGTCAAATTCGGATTTTGGCTTAAGGGCCATTTTTGGAGGCTTGTGGGACAAGTTAAGCTTGTCCCACACCTCTTAAATTCATCTACCAACTATACCTATGGGTTAAGGGGTAAAAATAGACCCCATTATGTTATTTGTAAGGTAAAAGGTGATATTTATTGCACTTTCTTACATGAGTTTTTAATTGTGTCCTTTAGAGGTGTGGGTAAGAGTTTGTGTGTGTAAGAGGTTTGTCATTTCCTCAACCACAAATTTATTAACCTTGGGTTTGATGTTTGACTTGGTGATGTGGAGTTGAGGAGAAGTGATGTGGCATCCTACATGGAGCCACCTCACCCTCCTCTCCTCTTTTTCTATATATGTAAGTTAATTTGATGGTTTTGGGGTTACTTCATTTTTTGTGCATGGTTATTTTGGAGTTTTTAGCTTGAGTTGATTACTTGGGAGTCTTGGATCTTTCTTGGATTTTGGCTTGATCTTGGAAGGAGCTTAGAGTTGTGATTTTGGATCAAGTTTCTTACAATGGAAAGGTAGGAACTTCACCCATGCAATTTATTTTTATATATGTGTGTGTATGTAAATAAATGAATGTTGTGTGTGCATATTTTTGGGCTTGGGTAGTATGGCCTTAAGTATGGTGTAGGAGAAGGTTTATGGGGATCTTTTGGAGGGAGGAATAAGAGTATTGTTACACATTTTCAGAGAAAATTGGGTTGTGTGCCCACCTTTTAGATAAGAAAAATGCTTACTTATCTTATATGTTTTATTTAAGGGAGGCATAAGAGAATTTGAGGGAGGCATAAGAGTCTTGTTTGGGTTTGTTTTTTGTTTTGGAGGCTTCAAGGTGGGAACCTAATCCCATTGGGAGGCATAAGTGATTTCCCCATAGTTCCTTGCTCCATTGGCTTAGAGATTTCAAGCCTTGTTTGGAAAAGTTGCATTCTTTGATATTGTTATTTTTGTTCCTTTGTGTGTGTTGAAATATTGTTGGCATGTGTGTTGTATTGTGGAAGAATTTGTGAAATTTTTCATTGGTTGTATCCATTTCTTATTGCTCTATGGTTGGGGCTTAGGGGCCAATGAGGAGAATAGATTCTTCTCCTCATTGGATTATTGGTTGGGCGGAGAGCATTTTGTACTCCCCCTTCTTTTTGTTGTGATTGAAGAGAAGAAAATGGTGGAGCTCAAGTTGAAGATTTGGACTTAGAGTATTTTGTAGAAGACAAAAAGGAATCCTACATTTGTAAAATTTAGCCATGTTGTTTCCACTTAGAGTGGAAGGCTTGTAATTCTTGCATTTTAAAAGAAAGCCTTGTAAATTCTATTTATCAAGTTACAATGTTGTAGTTGAAAGGAATAAGCTTAAGTTGTATTTTTGGTTGGAAATGAAACTCTCCAAATTTTAGACTTTTTAAAAAATTTCAATATGTATTCTTGTAAAGGAATGACAATATTGTAAGTAAAGTGTTGTAGAGTTCCTTGGTTGTATTGTTTGCAAGTTTGAAATAAAAAAGGAGTTTATTTAAGTGTGTTGTATCTTATTCTTCTCTCCAAAATTTATATGTGAAAAATAATGATTTAGAGTTGATGTTATACTCAAAATTTTACATTTTATTTTAAAGGAAAGATGCTACAAATTTAATGTTTTAATCAAAGAAATGAATTAGATGCTCTTCATAGTTGTTTTCTATCTTAAAACAATTTATAAAACTTTGTTCTTGATATATATATATATATATATATATATATATATATATATATATATATATATATATATATATATATATATATATATATTCTTGTATATATCCTTATTATAGTATACCTTCCATAGTAGTGACCGGTACCAATCTACTTAACCAACATCAATAGACCATGTATGACATCGGTCACTTTGGATGTTGTTATAGTTTTGGAAAATTTAACTTCTAGCTTAAGTTACTCAATTTGATACTTAGAACACAATGCACAACAATTGTAGATATCTTCCTCATCTGTTTCATATTCATTTAGAAGATTATGAATGAAAATATATAAAATCTATAGTAGCAGCGTTGGCTAATCTTTGTATCAGATCGGTATCGGCATACCTATGACCAACATTGGTCACTTTGGAAACTATATGCAAAACAAACTTTCCACTTTAAAATTAGAAATTTTTACATTCTGAACAAATTATAGAATTCAAAGACTGTGATAAACAATAAAATGACCCAGGAATGTATACACATGGATATATGTAAGGATATATTCATTTGTATACACTAGGCTATAAAATTTTCTAGAATTACTTAACCAGAGCTGTAGTGGAACCGGTGTTGGTAGTCAGTCGTACCACAATTGGTCGGGCAACCACCACCGAGTCATTTGTGTGCCAAAATATTTTTATAAAAAATGTGTTTTTGATCAAACGAGTAACTTAAAAGTATATTTTCGGAAACCTAAATGTAAATCCAACCACATAATGAGTATATATACACGTATATACATATATACAAGCATGTATATATGTATATGAGTGTATATCCTCATAGATATAATGGAATGAGGGTTTTCCCAAATAATGAACTCAAAGAATGTAAATAACCAAATATTAAAACTAGATTCATGGTGGAATCTATACAATAAACAAACCCATGAATAAACTAAACTAAATGAAGAGAATAATGGAGGAAGATTTCCCTATTTGCAAACTCGATCAAAAGAAATTCCTTAGTGGTTTATCCCATACTTTCATGGCTTCCTCTCCTCCAACACGTGAAGCAAAGAAAAGAAAAAGAGAACAAATGTGGAAACTAGGGTAAGAAAAGGGTTAAAAGGATCTCATAAGGACTATTAGGGTAAGAATGAAAACCTAAGATCTAAGGGTCTAAAATTAATCAATCTAAGGGTAGGGAATTAATCCTACAACTTTTAAGTGAGGTTATTTTTATGGGAATGTATGTTTTAATTAAATGTATGTGTAATTTGTAAATGGGGCCACTTACGGCCTTAGTGTTTCAATTTAAAATGTAACCCTCTTATTATGGTTTACTATATAATTAAATGGAATTCAAACTATAGTAACTAAATAATGACATTGTGAATGGACATTAAAGTTAATGACTTAAGGGGATTAATTTAACCAAGGGTAAATGTTATAAGTGTGGAGTATGGATATTAATTGCCTAAAGGAATTAAACTTAAACTAAGAAAGGAATTTATGGATGCATTACTAGAAGATTATAACCAGAAATAACTTTAGAAATAGATTAATAATATTTAATTATTAATCTAGGTTGGATCAACCTAATGTAATGAAGAAAATTATTGGTAGGAGTTAATTAAATGTACTCTAGGGTTTAACACCCTTACAACCCTTTAAACATTTTTTTTCCCAAAATTTCCTAAGTAATTATTTAAGATTTAATGTAATTCATAACATCGAAAATGTGGGCATTATACTTGGTATTAGAGTCATGGATTCAATGCTTGAACCACAGGCACACTTGGAAACAAATAGTAAACTTAGTGTAACTCTAAACTTAGAACACATGACATTGTGATAACTTAAAAAATAGGATCTTAGAAAACTAAAACAAAACATAGATGATGATGAAATAACTCTCATGTTGGTCTATGCAGGAGGCTCGGACTAGACGATGAATTCTTGCATGTCAAGTTATATCTACCGCCTCAAGAGCGGGATGTTGTCGTTATACTACCACAAATCTTGCAAACCTTACAAGAGGTGAATGTAACTATACGAGGTGGAGAAGTAGGGGCACAACATAGCTAGCATGATAGGGAGCCATCACATGAAGCTCAACAAAATTCATGGAACAACAAGGAGAATAGAGCAGAGAACTCCCATGTGGAGTCAGCAGGATAGTGTTCACCTCAGAGGGGACATGGAGATAGCGTTGTAGGACATAGAGGGATATCTAGGAGACCTAGACAAAGAGATGACTATGATGAGATACCTAGAGGAAAACATTCTACAACGGAATATCATATCATGGAGATCTGAAGCTACACATGTCTCATTTTTCTAGAGACACTTGGGGGATTTAGGAAGAGGCATGGTTGGTTAGCTTAAGTGGATACTTCAAGATATGTCCACAAAAAAGCAACATGTAGGTTTGTGTTGCCATCCACCTTCCGAGATATGGAGTCAAGGTTTGGAGGAGGAATGAGGAGGAGAAGCTCTATATAGATTCAAATATAGTTATATGAGATTTCTTTGAGGAGTGTTTTAGGATTCGATACTTATCTAGATGATTTATTCAACAGAGGATCGATGAGTTTCATGATCTACAACAGGCTAGCATGACACTTTGGAAGAGTATGAGAGAAGATTTTGGATTTTATTTAGTATGTTGACTACATGCAGGATACGTAGGTCGGGATCCATAGGTTCATTAGGGTCCTAAACCTAGATTTGGGAAGGCGGTGCATACTCATAGTCCATGAGACTTTAGGTGAGGCCGTAGAGAATGCACGTTGTCATTGTGGGGAGACAAGGGGAAGATACAACATGATAGAGATAGAGTGAGGAACCATATTTAGTAGATGTAGGATAGTAGATCAAGGAGGTCAGCTCCTCCTCCTCATAGCGGACATGGTTTAGCACAGTCTTCTTTCGAGGCCACCACAATAGTCACCTCAACAAAGCAGAGTAGCAGGAGTAGAATCATCTATTGTTTAGACATCCATATATATTTTATACTTAGAGGAGACAAAGTATGGAACCTCCACCTAGAGTACCCGTCGAACACACGGGGCCACCTAGATCTTAGTCAACTTGAGCTCACGTCAACGGTGAGCACAACAATCGATCCATGTGATGAATCATCAAGATCCACAACACATACCACTAGAGTACTTGTCAGAGCAGCATCTTATTAGAGGGGACCAGGGAGTTTTTACGAATGCGGTTTACGGGGCATCATTGGAGAGAGTGTCTAGAGAACCCTAATAACAAGGGTAAGGGACCTATTTCAGAGCCTATAGTAGGTGATATGGCTAGGAGACACATGATAGATGATGTTGTCAAGAGCTGCCGGGATGAGCACTAGGGCACAATTATTAGCACTTTAGGTAGCATTGGTGGTATTTATACCTCTATCTTATTTGATTCAGGATCCTCAGATTATTTTATTTCTCCTTCATTAGTAGAGTGATGCAAGCTGGTGGTAGTTAGGTAGGGCCTTAGTTGGGATGTTGAGATGGCTTCTGGAGCCAAGCTCTTAGTGGAATCCTTAGTTAAGGAGTGTGTAGTTTACCTAGGACCCTTCACCATGACTTTAGATCTTCGTATCCTTCCCTTGGGTTCATATGGAGTTATCTTGGGCATGGATTGGTTATCTACCCACAAAGCTAGAGTAGATTATTACAACAAGGTTATATCTTGTGTTGACGATCTGGGAGTTGAGTCAGTGATTGTTGGAGTTAGGAGACTTGTATCCATTTGCACCATATCCATTATGCAGCTTAAGCAGTGTGCACGATGAGGTTGTTAGTTGTATGCTATCATTGTTAGTGATAGGTCAGAGGATGAGTCTAGTGGGCCGTCACTTGATGATCACCCTATTTTGAGGGAGTTTTCTAATGTTTTTCCCAGGGATTTTCTAGGTCTACCTCCCCGCGTGAGATATACTTGCATATTGATTTGGTTCCTAGAGTGGATCCTATCTCACACATGTCATGTAGGATGACTAATACTGAGCTTTGTGATCTCAATTTGCAGCTGGAGGGCCTTCTTGAGAAAGGCATAATTCATCCTAGTGTATCTCCTTGGGGTGCACCAATTATTTTTGTGAAAAATAAGGATGGGTCCTTGAGATTGTGTATTGATTACCTCTAACTGAACAAATTAATGATCAATAATTGTCACCCCCTTCCATGCAACGATGATTTTTTTGATCAAATGAAGGGGGATACAATGTTTCCCAAGATAGATCTTTATGTCTAGTCACCATCGACTTTGAGGATCATAGAGGAAAATATTCATTAGACAACCTTTCATACACAATATGGCCACTATGAGTTCACAGTTGTGTCATTCGATCTAATGAATGCCCCCACAATGTTCATGAATATGATGAACAAGGTATTCAGGACATTTTTAGATCACTTTGTGCTTATATTCCTTAATGACCTATTTATATACTCATGAATGCGTGAGGAACATAAGGAGCACCTTCAACATGTTATTATTTGTCTTTGTGAGTAGTATCTTTATGGGAACCTGGAGAAGTGTGCATTATTTCAATCTGAGGTTCAGTATCTTGGCCACATTATTTATGGGGAAGGTATCACAGTCGATCTTTCCAAGATTAGAGCTATTATGGATTGGCCAGTACTGACTAATGTGACCAAGGTGCGCAACTTCATGGGATTGGTAGGCTATTATAGGAGATTTGTTTAGGATTTCTCACGTATTGTGCATCCCATCACTTCCCTTTAGAGGAAAGGGAAGAAGTTTGTTTGGTCAGATAAATGTGAGTAGGCCTTTAGGACATTAAAGGAATGCCTTATGACAACACCTATTCTAGCAGTTCCAGATCCATATAGGGATTTCTTCATGTGTACATATGCTTCTTTGGCAGGATTAGGAGGTGTTTTGATGTAGGATGGCCATGTAGTTTCCTTTGAGTCCTGCAAACTCAAGGATTATGAGCTTAATTATCAACTCGTGACCTTGAGCTTGCAACAATTGTGCATACTTTGGTGTGTTGGAGACATTTCCTTTTAGGTAGGAGGTTCATTCTCAAGACTAATCACTTGAGTCTTCAACATATCTTAACACCTCCCAATCTCAACACCCATCAACGGTGTTGGATGTATCTTCTGTGTGAGTATGATATGGAGATAGAGCACGTGAAGGGGAAGGAGAATGTGGTTACATATACCTTAAGTCATTGGAGGCATTTGGTTATGGTGACAATAGTTGGTAAAGAATTGAGCATGAGGATCTTATAGCAACTCCTCATGATAGCTTCTACCTTTCAGTTAGAGCAAGAGATAAGGTCTCAAAGACCCCTTAAGGGGAATTTTGATGGATTTACATTGGAGGAAGATGGTCTTCTTTGGCACAAAGGTCATATTTATGTACCCAGAGATGGAGGATTGAGGTAGGATATCCTTGTTGAGGCACATCATGCACCCTATTCATCCCATCCAGGGGTGAAGAAGATGCATGCCACTTTGAGATAATTATACCATTGGAGAGGAATTCAGAGAGATGTAGCTTGTTTTGTGTCTTATTGTTTGGAGTGATAGAGAGTGAAGGTCAAGCATCAACATATAGCTAGCCTTCTTTGCCTCCATGCCATACCAGAGTGGAAATGGGATACCATTTCCATGGATTTTATAGTAGGGATACCTATGTCAAGATACCACCACGATGTCATCATGGTCACGGTGGATAGATTGATGAAAGTGGCTCATTTTTCTCTAGTAAAGACCACATATACAACTAATGCTAGTGGCTAGAGTGTACTTGGATGATATTTTCAGATTGCACGGGATTCCATGGAAGATCATTTATGACCGTGATCCCTTATATACATCACACTTTTAGACTACCATGTAGTATGCCCTTGGGATGAGCATCAAATTCAACACAACCTATCACCCAGAGATAGATGGATAGACTGAGCGGGTGAACCATATTTTAGAGGACATGCTTCAAATGTACATCATGGATCATCAGTCGAGATGGGAGGAGTATTTATACTTGGTTGAGTTCACATACAACAACATTTTTAGAGTTCTATTGATATGGCTCCATTTCAGGTGTTATATGGTAGGGAGTACACGAGGACACCTTTGAGTTAGGATAGACTAGAGGAAAAAGTATCTCTTGGGCCAATTATATTATAGGATGTGGAGCAATAGATTGTTTTGATCGAAAGAGAATGCATGAGGCACATGATAGATAGAATAAGTATACGAGATCTAAGGAGAGTTGACCATAGTTATAAGGTGGGCAATGTTATGGTGAAATCATAGCACCCATGATTGTTTGCAAGTGGATGGTTGAGGAAGTCAGTGTGATTCATCAAACATGGAGTTATCCCAAAGTGTGGGACTTTGTAATTAGGATAACCCTCGGATGAAGGTCGGTTCCTATTCCTCTATTCTGATGCACACATCCAAATTGTAGAGGATCTACTCTAAAATCTACTCTAACTTGCCAAGGAGATAGGGTTAAGAATATTACAAGAAATTAAACCTAAACTAATAGAGGTGATGCACCAAAAGGAATGTTGAACACCTAATTTTCATGGAGATGGAAACCACAATTAGATTAAGAAGGATGAAAATACACCATAGATCAATCCACTGATGAGAATCCACTAACAATTAAACACAAAACATTAAACATGTAATACAATAACCATGCATAGATAACTAAGATTGTAATGAAAGATCAGGAAGATTTCTATGAACATAAGAGAGGGTTGAAATTCATCTCGCATACTTCTATTATTACCCCACATATTTGATACATTGAATTCTAAAGGCCAAGAGAAAAGATTACATTTATAGTTTAGATGGGAGGTTTGAGCTCCACAAATTCACTTATAGACAAGAGAAGAAGGGAGGGTGTAAAGAAAAATTATCCAACATTAGAACAATGACCCTCCTTACAATATATAGGAAGAATGAGAGAAGGGAGAGAGGGAAGAAACTTGAAATATTTCTTCAACCACCCTAAAATGCATTGAATTCACCTACAACAATGATGGGTGCCATTGCAAAACCCATACCTCATTGTAATTTTCCTTGTTAGAGAAGAAAGGAATCCCATACCTCATCATTATGGTAGGTGAGAAACACAGAAACACCCCTAAAATGGCATACTATATTTTTCATTTTGAAATAGTTAGTCCAAAAGTCCTTTCTTGTGCAAATCAGAGCTCCTAGTCAAAATTTATGGATATCTGAAGATTAGGTTGCCATACTTCATTAAATACAAGTGGTTGGATCTATTTCTTCAAACTCTGAAATACATTGCAACCTCTGAAATCCCCGATCCATGGTGCCGTTGACTCCAAAAACCCTCGAGCCTTTTAGACTTCAGATTTTGGGTTTTGAACTTTTTCTTATTTTTTCCCTCGTTGGCTACTAAAACTCGAAATCTAAAACTCTAAAGTCTAAAAACTTGAGACTTTGAGTCCCCATTTTTTCACTTAGCTCAACTCCGAGCTTCCTTCAATTTCTAGCCAATGACATTATTGCCATTTTTGAGCCCACTGCAACCTACTTGGCCAATTTTGAAATCAAGCTCCCATGGTGAATCAATCCCTCTATTTTCTCTGTGTGCAAGGTTGTGTTTTTCCATTTCACTTGAGGGGGAAAAGTGCATAACATGCACAAAGGTGTTTCTACATGTTAGACATCATAATATCCCTATCCATTATGGGAAAGGCTCTAAGCTAGCTCCTAGATTTGTGGGTCCATTCAATATGTTGGAGTAGATCGGTCCTTTATCCTACCGTCTAACCATTCCACCCACTGGCTTGCGTGCATGACATGTTCCATGTTTATGTTCTTAGGAGATACATTCCAAATCCTTCTCATGTATTAGATTGGACCGCATTGCAGGTGCATGAGTAGAAGGAAGTGAGTGTGGAACCCATATGCATCATAGAGCGTAGTACCCTGGACCTTCGAGGCCATGAGATTGATCATGTGTGATTCCAGTGGAATAGATATGATGAGATTGCAGCTACATGGGAGGACACTACTTTTTAAGGGCCTAGTTTCCATACCTATTTCGGTGACTTCCGGGAGGAACTCGAGTCTAAGGGGAGGAGGAAGTAGTGTCCACTCTTCTTTGACACTTATCATATTTTTATTTTTATTTCTATGGACTATAAACATGGAATTTACTATGTTATTTCAGTTTAGTATGATTATAGATGGTAGAGATATTCGATTGTTGATATGTTGTGATTCATATTATGTTTGTATGGATTTTTAGTGGCATGGATATACATTACGCATTGATGATGATGATGTGTTGATTAACTTATCTATATATACTGACATTCTGAATTTATGTCATATTGACTATGTTTTGGTGTTTGAACTAATCTTGCGATCTCACTCATAATAATGAAATGGTAGAATTGAGATGTTTTGGAAATGATAAACAAATGATAATATTTCTTAGATTTGATGATGATTTTGTGATATGATGATGTTTATTGATGGATGTGCATGTATTTTATTATTGATGTATTTGATGTGGCCACGAGGCCGAAGGAGGTATTGTTTGATTTTTCAAGTGATTATATCACAAAAATAAAAGCATGATTAGAGACCAACCACAATGGAATATTGTATAGATAATATGAAGGTCACCATGTCATCTTTATGTTTAGTTTTATTGTTGTGTGTTCTAGATGGTTAAGAGGTCCCCATGGGGAAGACCTCAAATTGTTACCATGGGCTATGTGTGTTTTCCCCTATCCTTTTTATTATGTTGCGAGTATTTTCTTAATTTTTTTAATGTGATTTACTTTATAATTCTTAGTTAATGTGCTCTATTTAAGCTAATTAATCTAGTTAATTAAAGTAATTTGAGATGTGAACAAGGGGTATTTAATTTCAGTATATTGTCCTTGATTTTATTTTGGATTTGAAAGGATTTTTATTTGTTTAAGTGTTGTGTACTCAACCTTGCATGTCAAATTCTATTTTGGGCTTAAGGGCCATTTTTGGAGGCTTGTGGGATAAGTTAAGCTTGTCCCACAGCTCTTAAATTCATCTACCAACTATACCTATGGGTTAAGGGGTCAAACTAGACCCCATTATGTGATTTTTAAGGTAAAAGGTGATATTTATTACACTATCTTACATGAGTTTTAAATTGTGTCCTTTAGAGTTGTGGGTAAGAGTTTGTGTGTGTAAGAGGTTTATCATTTTCTCAACCAAAAATTTATCAACCTTGGTTTTGATGTTTGAATTGGTGATGTGGATTTGAGAATAAGTTATTTTTCATCGTACATGGAGCCACCACACCCTTCTCTCCTCTTTTTCTATATATGCAAGTTAATTTGATGGTTTTGAGGTTACTTCATTTTTGTAAATGGTTATTTTGGAGTTTTTAGCTTTAGTTGTTTACTTGGGAGTCGTAGATCTTTCTTGCATTTTGTCTTGATCTTGGAATGAGCTTAGAGTTGTGATTTTGGATCAAGCTTCTTACAATGGAAAGGTAGGAACTTCACCCATGCAATTTATTTTTCTATATGTGTGTGTATGTAAATAAATGAATGTTGTGTGTGCATATTTTTGGGCTTAGGTAGTATGGCCTTAAGTGATGTGTAGGAGAAGGTTTATGGGGATATTTTGGAGGGAGGAATGAGAGTATTGTTACACATTTTCGGAGGAGTTGGGTTGGTTACCGCCTTTTAGATAAGAAAAATGTTTACTTATCTTATATGTTTTATTTGAGGGAGGCATAAGAGATTGTGGGAGGCATAAGAGATATAGGGAGGCATAAGAGAATTTAAGGAAGGAATAAGAGTATTATTTTGGTTTTTTTTTTTTTTTTTACATTTTGGAGGCTTAAGGTGGGCACCTAATCCCATTGGGAGGCATAAGTGATTTCCACATAGTTCCTTTCTCCATTGGCTTAGAGATTTCAAGCCTTGTTTAGAAAATTTACATTCTTTGATATTGTTATTTTTGTGCTTGTGTGTGTGTTGAAATATTTTTGACATGTGTGTTGTATTGTGGAAGCATTTGTGAAATTTGTCATTGGTTGTACCAATTTCTTATTTCTTTATAGTTTGGGATCGGGGCCAATGTGGAGAATAAATTCTTCTCCTCATTGGATTATTGGTTGGGCGTAGAGCATTGCCTACTCCCCCTTCTTTTTGTTGTGCTTGAAGAGAAGAAAATGGTGGAGCTCAAGTTGAATATTTTAACTTAAGAGTATTTTTAGAAGACAAAAAGGAATCCTACATTTGTATAATTTAGCCATTTTGTTTCCACTTAGAGTGGAAGGCTTGTAATTTTGCATTTTAAAATAAATCCTTGCAAATTCTATTTATCAAGGTACAATGTTTTAGTTGAAAGGAATAAGAATAATTTTTATTTTTTGTTGGAAACAAAAACCTCCAAATTTTATACTTTATTCAAAGTTGCAATATGTATTCTTGTAGTCAAAGAATATCAAATCTCCAAGTTGGAACATCAAAGACTTCATCTTGGAGTCCATAAGTATTTGCCAAACCTTCAATAATATCCAGATCAAGCATACTTACCGGGAGGGTAACAAGGTGGCAGATGCATTGGCTAACTATGGCATAAATGTTAATCACATTATTTGGGATAATAGTGACCACATTCCTGAGCAGATTCAAAACAACATACAAGCAGAGACTTATGGGCATACAAATTTGGGATAAGATTAATAAGTATTTGGAGTGGGTCTTTATGAATAATACTTTCACACACGTGGATAAGTTTAAAGTAGCGCTTAATCAGATATTGATGGGAAATCAAAGTTATATAAAGTATAATGATGATATAAAATGGATTCATCTAAAAATTAAAGCCACACATGCGGGAAATTCTATGCCTATAACAAGTTGTTAAATAGTTTTTTATGGATTTTCAAGTCCGTGGTAAGGCTGATGATGATCTGGAATGGATTTCAAAGGGGACTGATGCTCACACATGTGGGATCTCACAGGTACAGAGCAGCAATAAAGCAGGCATTCGTGGGAAGTGCTATAACAAGAAGCAGATACACTATTCATTATTACCATAGCGTGAGACAAAACAGAAAAAGGTAGGTTGGGAACTGTGGCTACTATCGAATCACCCATAGGGATTGTGAAGCTTACACTGTCAATCACTTAAGCCCGGTGAAAATGGGAGGAGCCCCTTGTCAGATCGAGCCCAGCGCGGACCGGAGTGGAAAAATAATGCAGAACTTTGGAATCTCCTCAACCAGGGAGGCATCACTAATTTCATTGAGAAGATACAGGGTCACGACCAAAGCATCTCCGTGTAATTTGTGAAGGACTGGAAAGACCACAAAGTTGAATATGGAGGATAGAAAATTTTGATCAATGAAGAGTTAATCGCTGAAGCTACTGGCCTTGGAATGGATGGATACCGATTCTTCAATAAAAGGATTGACAGGCCGGCTGAGGAGAGGAAATTTGTGGAGGGAAATGAGAAACTAGTTTTTGTCATGGTAGGTCTACAAGTCAGTTCTATCCCTCTACCTTTTGACGAGGTCACCCATTTGATGGTGAGATACATTTCTCTTGAGGGGAGATTTGTCATAGTGCCCTTGAAGCATCTTGTGTTCCTCAATCATTTCGCTGAAATTACATGGTATGCTTCCCTCATTATTTGCTTAATTCTCTTGAGCGTTCCATCTTGGAATTTCAAAAACATGCTCATGTGGTCCCATTACATCAAGGTCTCATTTTCTTGTTGCATAAACTATGTCTGCTTAAGCTTCCTAGCATCCCGACCTCCCCCATCTTTGTCCCTTCTTTTCCCACCACCGCTGCCACTACCACTCCTTCCATCCCCATCACTGCGGCTGCTACCCCTTTGACTTCCTTCTTGGCTCCCCCTATCATCCCCCCACCTCTGCTCCCACCCCTTTCACCTCCACCTCGAAAATACCTATCACTAGATCTTCTAAAAGGTGAAACCTTGATACCCCTGTTTCGGGGAACGCACCTCAGGATTTGGAGGTTGCTCATAATCTCCTACACATTAGCAGCATGGGTTCTCAGGAGACACACACTGAGAGCTCCACTAAAAGGCTGGAAGCTTTAGAAACTGACATGTTGCTGCTGAAAGAAGAAGTAAAAAACTTATCTAAGCAAAAAGGTAAGAGAATGAAGGAGGAGGAGGCTGATATTGACAACAATCAGGTTGAGGATATTTACAAAAAAATTACTCCCTGGAAAACCGACTTGGAAAAACCAAGACTCACCATGATCATAATATGGCTATTTTTAGTGCAATTGAGGAGTTTATTGAGCAGCATGTCCGCTGCATCTCTAATCTCAGTGGCATACCAGCTACTCTTTGGGGCACGGAAAAAGAAAGCAAACAAACCATTCAACAGCTGGACACTACTGACCCTTCTCACATGACGGCATTGGCTATGTTCACCTCCTGGCAGACTATCAAATCCAGAATTGCCAAAGCCGCCAAGAAGTAATTGTGGACCTGCGATGTTCTTGCTGACTTCTGTCATGGTTTTTGCTGTTTTGTTGCTATTTTTTGGCTGCTCTTCTGCAGTGTTCAAACTGGTTAGTGGTTTTGGGGTAACTGCTCTTTGGATGCACTGGATTCTTATGTATTATCTAGATCTTGATCCTTCTTATATTGTTTTTCACTCCTATTCTGGCTTCTAGGCCCCTTTTTGTATACAAGGGTATAGTCCCTTTCAAAAAACTATTTACCAATAATAAAAAAAAATGTATTCTTGTGAAGGAATGACAATATTGTAAGGAAAGTGTTGTAGAGTTCCTTACTTATATTGTTTGCGAGTTTGAAATTAAAAAGGATTTTATTTAAGTGTGTTGTATCTTATTCTTATCGATAAAATTTATATGTGAAAAATAAATATTTAGAGTTGATGTTATACTCAAAAGTTTACATTTTATTTCAAAAGAAAGATGCTACAAATTTAATTTTTTAATCAAAGAAATGAATTGGATGCTCTTCATAGTTGTTTTCTATCTTAAAACAATTTATAAAACTTTGTTCTTGATATATATAAAGATATATATTACTTGATATATATATTATTAGATATATCCAATTTTATAGTACTTTTCCTTCCACAATGACCGGTACCATTTTGCTTAACCGGCATCGGTGAGATACTGTACGACATCGGTCACTGGATATTGTTATAGTTTTGGAAAATTTAACTTCTAGCTTAAGTTACTCGATTTGATACTTAGAACACAATGCACAAAAACAATGGATATATTCCTCATCTATTTGAGATTCATTTAGAAGAGTATGAATGAAAATATATAAAAGTTTTCTTATGTTATTGAAAATATATAAAATCTACGATGAATCAAGCGTCGACTACTATACTAGCGTCGTCATTCCCTGTGACTAGCACCAGTTACTAGAAACTATATGCAAAACACACTTTCCACTTTAAACTTAGAAACTTTTACATTACGAACAAACTAGAGAATTCTGATTTGTGATAAACTATAAAATGACCCAAGAATGTATATAGATGGATATATCTAGAAGGATATATTCATTTGTATATAATGGTTATAAAATTTTCCAAATTTACAGAACCAACACCGGTATTGGAACCAATGTTGGTAGCCCAATGCATATCGCGGTTGGTCAAGCGACTCTCACTAGTCGCCTATGTGTGAAAACAATTTTATAAAAAAAAATTTTTTGATCAAACCAACTACTTACAAGTATATTTTTAGAAACTTGAATGTAGATCCAATGACATAATAAGCATATATACATGTATATACATATATAGGGTAGGTGAAAGAAGTTATGGGCCAAAAAGTGGACAAAAACCTGAAAAAATCAAAATGCGTATGCGTTCTATTATAACGCGATCACGTTTTAAATTCTTAGGTTTGGGATTTACCAAAGCATAATGCATACGCATACATGTTATTTCTTCTATAAATAAAAAAAGAGGCCCGAGCCTCTATCATTTTATCTCCCTCAAATGTGAGTTTTAGAGTTTAACGGTGCCCTCATGTTTTTCATTCATCGGATCTCAAGCTCAAAGGATCATTTTCGGATCACCGAAAAGGTCGAATCAATGATGGCACCATGGAGAAGAGGTAGGCATAATTCTTTTCTCAAAATTGCATTGAAATATGATAATTATATAGTAGAATTTGAATTGAATACATTTTTTTATTGTTACAGTTCGAGGTCGAGGGAATCAACCACAACCAAACCCTGCTATTCTTGTCATCCCTCTAACCCTCCCATAATTTCTCAACATCCCCGGGTAGTCAAGAAGATTTAGCAGCCCACATAGTTGAAAACAAAATTAAAATTGAGGATTTAATCAAAATAATGAGGGATTCACAATCTACAAACCCCCACCACACCTCTCTTGCAAACACATTGGAGGCATTACTTGCTCAAGTTGACGCGGAAACAAGGAAAATTGATCATTGGACAACTTATAGAGAGGGTTGTAGGGTTTATTATTCCAAAAAAATGTCATATGTGGATGTAAAGAAAAAATAAATTACAAAAGACCTCATATGCACCTTATTCATGGACCCCCACACTAATTTTCCTATTTTTTTGTCATGTAAATGGTTTCCCATCCATTGGTGCAATAATAATTTGATTAAAAATATTTTTGGGACCGATGGTGGATGGTGTTTGATTTTCCACCTTGTAATAAAAAGAGGTGCCAATATAATTTCTAAGGAAACTCTATTACAATTTTATCCTCAACAACATCCCAAATTAGTTTTATTTTTGAGATATCCAAGTTTGAGAAAAAGGATCTCGTAAAGGATCAACTAGGTGTACAATGTGCACCTATTTAGCGAGGTAGAGTCGCCGCACGTAAGACCCCTCACCCGAGATTGTCCCTCATGTAGTGAAGGATACGGTAGATATTGATACACTCCACGTGCTTCAAGGGATATCTGCGACCCTTGTTCGACATATGAGGGAGATTTCTGAGCCAGATGCTCACGGAGGTACATAGAGTATTCCCTTAGGGAGTACTAGGATGAGGCCATATGTTTTTTCGTCATGTGGTAGCATATGTTTGGGGCCCGAGGAGGATGATACTTTCATGTGCATTGATTTTGGTGGAGTTGGTGCTAGGGGTACACACGATAATGTCATTGTGTCAGATGCCTTTTTGAGTGAGACATTTGGATTACACTCATCAGCATCACCTTCACAGGTGTTTGTTATGTTTTATTATGTGTGTTACAAAAAGTTTTGAGTACTTTATTTACTTATATATGTTAAAGTTTTGAAATAATTGTATACGCACATGTACATGCATTGATATTATAGCACGCAGCAGTGCATCTTCATCCCGACCATAGGTGGCGAGAACCATGCGTACACATAAATTCACTGAGAGGTAATTTAGAATGTTAATTGTGTAAAATTTTCACATACATGAATATATATATATATACCTTGAGACCAAAACACGATATATCTTCGATAGGTGATTTCTCAGACTCCGTGGCACCTAGAGACATCTCATCAAATCTGAAACCTCCACAGAGACTCTCTACGAATTTTTCTCACATTTTTATCCATCTCCATTATGTTCTCTTCTTTGTCATATTGTTTGCAAACACCGAAATACTACTGATGCGAGTCAGTGTAAGGTTGTCCATTGCCAATCACCTGAATAATATAGGTGGTTCATACAATATAGGTGGTGAAATGATAATTTTAATAAGATATTTTTACAATATAGGTGGTGAAATGAGAATTTTTGTTTGTTGTTCCTTTCTAATATTTAATTTCTCTTAGCTTTACTTGGCTTCAAGAATAATAAATTCTATACTGACAGTGCCAACCACGTGAAGGTGAAAATTTTTGGCACCACTAACCTACATAAACATGTTAGTAAGTAATGAAATAGAATTTTAAATCATACATAATTTAAAGAACATCATTTAAGTAAATATTCAAATTAAATTCATGAAGAACATACCTTTGCAAATTCAATTCAATGAACCGCATGAGGATCAACTCTACTCTTGATAGTAGCAAGAATTGATTCATGATCGATACACAAACCTTCCATGATTCTTGTTTAAAGGTCGACCTTAATTTTTTATCAATTTAATATTTGTGCAAGGACTAAATGTTAATAGTGAAGTATCTTTCGAAGTACTTCATAGTGTTCAAAGAACCAAATGTTTGATTTTTTGATAGGATATCATCAAATCCAAGTTCCAATGACTACCATTGACCTAGTGGGATACTCAAGGTCTTCACCATCAATGACTGTGGAATTTAATTTTTTTCCCCTCTACACAATGAGACAAGAATTAGTTTGTTCCCTCTTCATTAAATTATATCACAATAATTGTAAAAATGTGCCCTATGTCACAAAGTAAAACTGAAGTCATATTTAAAATCCATTAATATTTGACCATTTAATAATTTATAAATCTAAAACATCGCATGTACATATATGTATGTACCTTGTTGCACTAAATCGAGACTTGGTCCTAATTCAGGGGTGTTGTCATTTGATCTGAAGACCCTGCAAGTAGTAATGCTCATGAAACTTGATGTGTGTCGAGTGGAATTAGAGGTCTACAAGTCCATTCATCCACCCACTTCAGTGACTCATATTCATTCCACGCAAAATCAATGCATGATATATAAAAACATGTTATGCACCTAGTATAAGTAGTCCAAGCATTTGCATCGAACTATGGAATGAGTTCATATCACTTGATCCTACAACTATCATACAATCTTCAAAGTTTTCTAGATGTTTCTCCTTTATCAACAAAAATATCAACGAACCGTTGATCTCCCTTGAGTTTCATGGCCCATATTCTTGACACAAAGAATCAATCAATGTTTTTGCATCTATAAATTTAGCACCATCCTTGAACTTTAACTCTTCTCTTGCAAGTGCTCTTTTCACACATGCTCCTACACCATCATGCTCTCCTTTTCCATGCCTCACCTCAGTAAAACTCTAGATATGTTATACATTTGTTTCTTTTTGCATCCTTCTTAGCCAATAAAACATCTTGTGCATTCTTGAATTGTGATGTGTAGTTTTCTAACCAAATGTAATGTTGATCGAAACTAATGTTCCTCTCATTCAAATTCACATAAAACACTAGAAACACCCTTGTACATATTCTGTAGAATTTTTCCAATCATCACTGATGTAGAAATAATACTCTCTTAATATTTTTCAATCTTTCTCTGTGCTTTCTGGAGAGTGCATGAATGCTATATGCATGAAAATAACAACTTGCATTGAGTTATAATATTGAGACTGAATCTCTATTTGTGGCTACAATGTGTAATTCTCTGCAAATTCAACCACTGAAACAATAATACCAAGTGGGAATGTGTCATTTCTTAACTTGAATTTTTCATCTAACCATCGAGCTCTATGTGTGTTCCTTGCATACTCATAAAAAAATTCTCTCTGAATTTGACCATATATTCTGATACAGGTAATTGTTTTGTAACAAGCTCACACCTCTTAGATTCTTTTCCATATTTTAATTGATATGCCACCAATTTATATTTGTTGAAACCAACCAATTATTTTCCTATTGAATCTGTACTCTCCTCATGGATATAACTTTTCAGATTTGGCAAGCCACCACATACATTGCACGTTCCATCCAAACATGCTTTGTTATAAAAAAATTGTCTAGTTTATTTTTCACAAAATATTGTCAGAATAAATTCCCTTGAATATTTTGGTGGGAAATTTAATCCACACTCCTACAACATGATGTCAGTATGCAAAACATGATGTATTTGACAAAAAAAATATCATAATGTCTGCAACAACAAGTGGTATGTGAGTGATTGATTTTCACATAAAAGGGTTTGCTCATTTCAAATAATATTTGGCTAATGTTAATTAGTGGATTTTCATTCTTAAACTTAGAGAACAATTATGTTTGAGTCATATCTAAGAAACATTTTGCACATGATTCATGATTACGAGAACCTATTCTTCTTTTATTGTATCTCTTCTATCGGTGACACCCTTGTGTTCTCATTCTAAAATTTTACAAGTAATTCTTTTATAATATCAGATGTATTCTTGCCTTTTCGTGGTATTTTGCTAGAGAAATCTCAATAGTCGGTGTTATTGGTGACTCAAGACGTTTACGTCTCTCTATTTCTTTCATTAGTGTTTTTATGTTTAGCTTCAAAACTCTACTTGTTTTTCTAATCAAGCGTTTATTAACTATTTATCACTTACTATACAATTAGTAAGTGCACGCCATGTAACATTACTATCTTTGGTGTGTATTTTTCCACTGTGATTTGGAATGCTTTATGTATTGTTTCAACCATTGACGTATTTTGATTAACAACATTATATGTTCTTAACCTCGGGGTCTTCATTATAGGTCTCATCTTAATTAATTTTATCAATGTAACAAATAATTGACATCTTTGTGTGTCATTTAAATTCTCAAAGTAATTATCCCAAATTCCACTAGCTTTTCTTCTCACATTTCTTTCAGACATTTTGTTAAGCATTGGTTTTCTTCACAAAATAGAAGGAGGTGTTCTTAGAGGTGAAGATTTTTTTACAAGGTTACTTTCTTCATTCAAAGGTGTTTTCATACAAATTTCGGGGTTAACATTTGGATTCTCAGGTAAGGGTTCAACAATTGGATTCATATCAATTTCTTCATCCATACCAACATTATCATTCAATTCAATATCATTATTCATTGCAAAATCATTATTCTCTACATTTTCATTATGTATTTCATCCCCATTTTCTAATACATTAGCTACATTTGATATAGCAGATGTACCTTGTCCCTGCATGAATTTTTTGCATTCTCTTCAATTTCTTTATTCTCATCTCTTCCAATTGTTCGGTGTCTTGTTCTTGACTTTTCTCTTGTCCTTAGCTTGAATTTTATCACCCATGATTAGAAAAATTCAACTAGTGGGGTAGGGGAAAAAATGAACTACTAAAAAATCATGCAAGAATGTACAGAAAATTACAGACCAAATAGAATGTATGTAGAATTCCCGTGAAAGAGATGAAAGGGACGTTGGGGGACCAAAATATATAAACAAAGCATAGTGTGTATGTATTATAACCCATATGCATTATTCTTTTACCTTTTCCAACACATTCCTTAAGGCTTGGAATCGGTTTGGATCCCTAAGCCTAAGGCATAGACCTACAAAACACAACAAACCGTGTGTTTTTGTAGAAAACGAAAAAAATCTAACTTCCGCCATGATAAATCAACATCAAATGATCAATTTTAAAAATAAATTATACCATGACGTAAATAAGAGTTTATTCTTTGTATAAATATTATTTTTCAATTTTTCTAACAAATACAAGGTTTCCATATTATTTATTTTCTTAACTATGCCTTTTTATAGCTATTTTTGAAGTTTAAACATGTTTATCTTTTTCCGTGTATCTTTTTTTTGACTCATCGAAATTGAATAAAAGTTTTTAGACACAAAATAGGTGTAATTCTATACATATTAAAAAAACTAATTTTTATATTTTTGAGGTAGTTAGGGAGGGGGAAGCACGGTCGCAAATATGTTATTTTTCAAAACATAAAATTTATGTACTAGAAAAATCATTAAAAAAATACTTACTAAAAAAATCTAAAAAAATTCTAACACAAACTAGATGCTCCTATCTATCTTTCTACCAAAGGGTTTTCAAAAATACTAAATGGTGCTCAAAAAATGGTGGGGGCACGAAAGTCACTCTATTATGTTTTTTAACAAAAATAGGATCACCTGTTGGTATTTTAGTTATTTGACCCACTTAAACTTATCCGTTTTCAATAAAATTTAGTAGCTTAGAAACTAGACTCAAAATTCTACGATTCATATTTCTACAACATCTTCTAATTTTGAGTGTAATTATTTCAAAAAACTCATACAAGTTGAAGTTTTTATTTTTCAAAAAAATGCATCCACTTAAGACCCCCTTTGGCCCCCAACTTGGTACACTTACCTTATACAAGCATGTATATATGTATATGAGTGTATTTCCTCATAGATCTAATGGAATGAGGGTCTTCCCAAATAATGAACTTAAAGAATGTAAATAACCAAATACTAAAACAAAATTCATGGTGCAATCTCTACAATATACAAACCCATGAATAAACTAAACTAAATAAAGAGAAGAATGGAGGAAGATTTTCCCATTTGTAAACTAGATCTAAAGAAATTCCTCTTTATTTTCTCTCATACTTTCATGGCTTCCTCTCCTCCAACCTGCAAAAAAAGAAAAAAAGATAATAAATGAGGAAACTAGGGAAAGAAAAAGGTTAAAAGGATCTCATAAGGATGATTAGGGTTAGAATGAGAACCTAAATCCAAGGGCCTAAAATGAATCAATCTAAGGGTAGGGAAACAATCCTACAACTTTTAGGTGAGGGTATTTTATGGGAATGCATGTTTTAATTAAATGTATGTGTAATTTGTGAATGGTTCCACTTAGGGCCTTAGTGTTTTATGTGAAAATGTAACCCTCTTATTATGCTTTAGTAAATAATTAAATGGAATTCAAACTATAGTAACTAAATAATGGAATTGTGAATGGAAATTAAATATAATGAAATAAGGGGATTTATTTAACCAAGGGTAAATGTTATAAGTGTGGAGTATGGATATTAATTGCCTAAAGGAATCAAACTTAAACTAAGGAATTTATGGATGCATTTCTAGAAGATTATAACTAGAAATAACTTTATAAATATATTAATAATATTTAATTATTAATCTAGGTTGGATCAACCTAATGTAATGAAGAAAATTATTGGTAGGATTTAATTAAATGTACTCTAGGGTTTAACACCCTTGCAACCCTTTAAACAATTTTTTCCGCAATTTCCTAAGTAATTATTTAAGATTTAATGTGGTTTGGAATGTCAAAAATGTGGGCATTACAAAGATACCTTGTGTCGAGATATGAAACAATAAAGAAGGGTGGAGGTTTTATTTGAAGTTTTTAAAAAGTGTTCGAATATCTAGATCATGTTGTTGAATACATAAAATATTATGTCTAGTATGAAATCTACATTGTTTCCTAATACACTGATGGGACATTTTTTAAAGCTCTGTTTTATGATATCATGGAGGTTTCATGACATTTATCTATTTTATGGAAACTTTTGAATTCCTAGGATGATAAGATGGAAGAGGATGTGGATAATAGGAAAACAAAAAGAGAGATACACTCAGAGGATATGGAAAGACACTTAACCAAAGGGAAATGTGAGAGAAGAGCTTAATCCTTGCATTCAATCTAGTTCTTGGAGATGGTGGGTAGAGCATCTCTTTATTTTTATGTACACCAAGATTTTTCATTTTGTACGGACCTTTTGTCTGGAGTAATTGTATAGTATTGTGCTTATGATAGGTTTTTCATTTATGCTTGAATTACGAGACACACGATTATGCATGCAAATTTACATATTCTCAATTGGATTCTGTCTCATTTATGGTTAGATATTTCTAATGTTGTTTTCCATTTTCTTTTCGGAAGAGATACCATGTTCATGATCTGGGTCTTTTTTTTAATGTTGCTGATTTAGAAAGAGTATGCCTCAAAAGGTTTCTATGTAGTCCCATACTCTATTTTGGTAATTTTTGAGTTCACCATTCCTAACTTGGAGTTGATTCCATACTTGTTTGATTGTCAGTTCATCATCACCTTGAGCATTTAGATTCTTGATGCCAATTTCTTTGACAACCTTTAATCCCAGGAGTAGGGCTTCATAATCCATTATGTTGTCCATGCATTCAAACTACAAATTTTATGAGAAATAAATGAGTCCACCTTGTGGTGATGCCAACACAAATCCTACACCCTGAACAACAAAACAAAACTCCTATTAAACTTAAAATTACATATGCCATTGTTATCCTCTTAGACAAGCTTGGGCATATTTAGGTCTTCTTACAACACCGTCTTGTAAGTAAAGGGTCATATTTATTCTTAAATATTATTTGCATGAGGAGCATCGACTTCTACACTCTATATCTAGCTTTTAGTTTTGGTTCCAAGCTTTGTTTAATTCTTGTAACAAGAATTATTCCATGGGCCCATTCTAGTAGTCTAGTTTTGTGTCTCCTCCAAGATCTCTATAGAAACTAATACTCAATGGATTCCCATAGCTGGTAGGAATATTTGCTATGAGAATGGCCATCTTAATTCTTTTTAGAGGATAAGTCACCAAAGTCACTTGTGCATCTTTAATTTTATAACCAAGGAACAAATTGATTTCTATGGAGTAGCAAGCAATGACCAAATATTTTTGTATGGGTCAATCCAAGTACATATTCTTCTATAGTAGGAATCACATTATCAGAGGCCCCATAATTTATGATGCAATTGTTTAGGGATGTACATAGAATGGGACTGATTTATCATTATTCTGAGCAAAAGTAGCCATTAAACTTTTAGAAGTGGAAGGAGTCATGCTAGCAAGGATTCCTTAGGAGTTTTAAGAAAGTAAGTGTTGTCTCCATTGATATCTTGACAATTTTATCCAACTAATCTGGATTTGACCAAATATATTCAGTTTTTGGGACCTATATTTTTGTTTTATTCATGTGGTCAATAATGCCCAAGGAAGGTGGGAAAATTTTGGATGACGTCTCCAAACCAGGAATATTAGAAGGGGAGAAACTTACATTCTTCTCCAGTTGTTTCTCTTTATATTTTTTGGGAAATGGTGAATTCCTATCTATTGAGGATATATTTTGGAGAAATCATTTTGTGGGCATCTTTACAGTTCACCATCTCTTATTATTTTTATTCTTCAACATATTTTCCCTTCTTTGTTTCTTTCACCTTTTTGGCTTCTTCCTTTTGACTCTATGATTTGTGGCTATTCATCTCTTTGAAAATATCAATGATAACCATAGCTATCATAATCGTTGATGGGGAGAACTTTACATGAAGTCATTTCCTCTGAATACTACTTGCACTCCACATCTTCATGTCTCTAAATGCTACGGATAAAACTACAAACTCATTTTCACTTCAAAAATATTTTTCTACCACTCCTTACATTCACACACACACACACACACACACACACACACACACACACACACACACCTATAATTTTTTTTGTACTGTCTTGATCAACAACTCTACTCTCCTTCAAAGGATTTCCATATACGACGTCAAGTTGTTCAACTCTTTAGTTTCACATCAAGTTTCTAATTTCTATTTTGCTGCCCCCACACTTTTCCACCATCTAACCCCTTCATCTTCACCCCTCTTCCTCTCCCAATGTTTCTCTCCTTCCAATTTGAAACCTTCATAATATCTCCTTCGGACATTTCCATCGTACATTACATGTACGATTGCTAGTTTTTATTTCTATGGGATTCTAGTTTAATGTCATAAATGTCAAATATGTTCTCTTATCTTAGGTTTCAATAATGTCTTATCTTGAATTTTATAAGTTTTAAATAGAAAGGTGTAATAGTATACTTAAAGACTTGAATAAAATCAGATAAAGACATTATATATTGATTTTTAACATAAATTATTTGCTTTTCTTATACATACATATATGGAAAACTTATATCTCAATCATATAGAAGCATATATTATATTCTCTCCTACTTGTTGCTCACGTCAAAAATATAAAGATTAGGATAAGAGCACTATATAACAATACTTATTTAAAATATACTACTTAAATTATTAGTGCTAAGGAATTCTATAGTTAAGGGGCTTGAACTATTAAGGTTATATTTTATTTGGTTCAACATTATGTTAGGACTTTTTAATCTTGTACATTCTATAAACAAAAGGAGAGGATCTTTCTTTTTTTTTTTTTTTGACATAACTAAAGAAAATGGGAACAAATATAATTAGTGAAAAATATCACAATTATATAGGGCCTTATTTTTTATAATTTTACTAATTTCATTAATTTTTCCATATTTAAAAATTATAATCAATTTATGGGATTTTGACCTTTTATTTGTGATTTTATTTTTTAAGAATTAATTAACATCATAGTCTTGACTTATCTACTTTATTTATTTAGAATTAACTAACATCATAGTCTTGACTTATCTCCTTATAGTGTAATTTAAGCTTATCTCTATATTAATATATGTGTGTTTAACACTAATGTCTCAAACATCTTAGTTACTATATATTTTCAAATGGCAAAGAGTTCCCCTTTTTAATTTAAGACCTTTATACACATCCACATTTTAATAAACCTAATATTACATTAAATATATAATCTATATTATTTGTTGTTGTAAGCCCATATTTTTATAAGGGATCATAATTTACCCCATTTTAAATGACCTAGGTGTGTATATACAATTTTTGTTTTATTTATCCCTCTTTAATTTATTATTATTTATATTTTTACTTATATACATATCTTTGGTATCCTTAGTAGATCTGTTTGTTATGTATTATTATTTGCATAATATATCATTATGAAGAAGAGAGAATAATGTTCTTTATATGTAGTCTATGAGAACACATTTTGTAACATATACTTTTCATTGTTACAATATTTTCATACATATATCATTATGTAACATATTATTCTCTTTTATTTTTTATCTATAGAAGGTTTATTATATATTAATAGATAGTATATTTATTTAATGAAAAATTTAAGACCGTACTCGATGTTTGTTTATTCAAACTTATAATGATTTTTAGCTATATATAATTTTCCACAACTCAGCGAATACCAATGAGGTGGATCATATAATGCAAAGGATAGAGAGAAAATAGAAATAAATAGACCTCCTACTATTTCCCAACCTAAAAGTATAGTGAACAAAAATATCCCCAAATATTATAGGCTTCAACTAGAAGAAACATAAGATTATTATTTCATAACTCAATTACAACCCACTTATTCCTAGATTTGATTACTAACTTAACTACCAAAAAGAATATTCGATAAAATTCATTATAAACGTCACAATACATTGTAATATTAATCCTTCACACATTTCATATATTGTCATATCAATGATTCATTGTGAGAAAAATATTTTCTTTGTATATCCTTGATCAACATCATCCCTTGAATTTTCAATTTAGTAAAATAAATATAAAGATCAAAACTTTTCTTAACATTGACTCACGATAAAGAATTATTGGTGAGTATTTTCTTGCAAATCTAGGTATTGATAAACATGTCATTATTAAATATGATTCAGGAATCATAGATTTGGAAACCAACCATGAAGGATCCTTGCAGAACTATGATAGACTTATTAATTATCATTCCTAAAATATTAGCAATAAAATTCAATGTTTATAACATACTTCCTAGAAGATCTTCGATACATGATTTTTGATTCATCTCATTTAAATTATAAAGATGTCTAAAGTTTATACATGATGTGGTTGTGTGTGTGTGTGGTGTGTGTGTGTGTGTGTGTGTGTGTTTCCTTTGATCTCTAAGAGGATATACCTTAATTTACCCGAAGAATGAGTGACTAATTTCAAAGCTGTTCAAGTATAAACAATTGACTCGAGAATACATGTAGATAAGATCATGAAAACTTCACCCTAAAGTTTTGAATCAAACCATTATGCGGAATGTGAATGAATTGTAATAAATCCCAAAGTAGAAAATTGAATATTTTTCATTAAATATAAATGCATTTAGTGGAAGTAAGGGAAAAACATACGTGTGGAGGTGTTGGTGGTTGATTTTTTGAGATACATATATTTTTATATGTTAAACAATTTTTAGATGTGTTTGGATATTTTATATTTCAATATGTCAAGGATGATAGAGAAAAATGTGTAGAGAATGATGACATGTTTCTAATATAAGGATAATTAATAGGAGACAAATATATTCATGAGAAAGGTATGTAATTGAAATTATCTTGTGATTTTAGGGAGGTGACTAAGGAGAGACATGAGGCATAGAAGAATTCCAAGATTGATGTAGATAAATGGATAGTGTGTGATGATGTTGGTTAATACTAGACCAACAACATTAAACAATAACTAGAACACATTAGAGTGATTGAGACATACGGTGCAAGGCTAGATAAAGATATATTAGGAAAGGTTTCAAAAGAAGTCAAGGTATAATACTATCCATAAAATGAATAATCGAGAACATATCCTTAATAGGAAACAAAATGATCAGGGGATCAATTTCAGTTTCAAATGTTCCCTAAAGTTCCCTAAACCATGTCGAGTGTCATAGAGCCTTTAGAGATATTTTTGATGACTGTAAGAACATGAAAAATAGACACTTTGATCTCAAGATATGTCCAATCAAAGTTTGGTCAACTAGATGGTCAACATTCGTCAACAAGGCCAAGATGACGTGTACGTGTGCATAATTGACAAAGTGGCTCACCAAGCGGTGGATAAGTGGAAAAAGGAGAAAAATGGAAAAATGAAGGTTGTTCGAGTTGTTTACAACCTCCAGTCTTTGACACATGTAAAAGCGGGCTAGAACAAGAGGCTCAACTTTTGTAACGGAAAGGATCCGACCGCCGTGAGGATGATTATATCATCGCCAACATGGTGGGTCCTCAAGCCACCACGTGGCTTGCCACCACAAGTTTGAATTTACCCGATTTTCCTATCAAGGATCGACAAGTGGTATTTATTGCCATATTTCATTTGGAATGTCATTATATTACTTGGGTCAAATTTCATATTACTTTGTAATTATTTGGCACATAGTTTCCAATGTTCGATATGTTCCCCACTTATTTCGGAACCATCTTAGTATGCTCAAGGTGAGTATTATTACTCAATGCTTGGGATTACCTTCTATCCACATTCGATGTTTAACCTATTTAGCTACCATGCATTATATTATTTAAATCTTACCACGTGTTGTATTATCCTAATTGCCTACCCAATCTCCTTATTCCTCCTTACTACACCCAGCCACCTCATATAATGCACAACCCAAACCGTTTGGATTTACCAACCTAAGCACTCAAATAGTGGGAAAAGCATATATAGCTTGGGTTTATGACCCTAACCCAATAAAATGGCTCAAAAGCCAATACATAAACAACCACCATAGATTTAAACAACTCCGCCTATTTAGAATATGAGTTATATGGGATTTTTACCCACTTTCATCCATAAACCCATGACAAAATGATAGGGACAATATTTGAACACCGCACATCATGGTTCTAGAGAGTATCCGCCTAGCCAATCTGCCAAAATAGCTAATCAAGTTACAAAATGAGCTCGCATGGGTATGTACAAGGAGTGTCAAGTCTTTGTATAGGCAGAATAAGAGTACTTGCAGAAAAATGCAATTTTGAAGCACTTCTACTCAAAACCAGAGCTTTAGTTAAATATGAAAGTTTCTTATAATTTCAATACGATTTTGATGGTGTGATCATTTTTCCAATTTGGATCTATTGTGACAAATTTATTTTTGTTAATGTCACACAAAGGCGTAGAACCAAAGGGAGACAATGCTATAAGTGGATTAGGAAGGTGAAGAACAATGGTTGAGCTCCATTAACATCCTTGAAGGTATGAAACATAGTTTTGTAGGTTTGGATTCATTATTGGTTAATGTAAAGGTTATTTATTTACAATTTTTAACATTATTAATGGATCGGTTCACCATGAACCCAGGGACATAGGAAATATGAACCTTGTAAACAATCGGTGTTTCTTTCTAATTTTGTTTTCAGTTTCAATATTTGCAAGTATTTTAAATTCAAAATATGAATATGGATGCAACTATAATTATTAATTGATAAAATTGGTAAATCAATTAAATCTAAAATAGTGATTTTGGGGCTTTGATCAAACAATGCAATTTTGAGTAAATTGAAAACTTAATTTTAGTTTGAATTTAGTCCTAAATCAGATTTTAATCAGTTTTGGAAGTCTAAAATCCTTTTAAGTTGATTAAAATTGAATATCCTTTGAAACGATTAAAAGTGTTAGTTTTAAGCACCTGTTTTCGGATCAAGTTTTGGTATCAGAGCAGTTAAATTTCCAGATTAGCTTCTAATTGTGTTTGAAAATTTGGCTTCAGTTTTAGTATTGATTTCATTTTTAGTATGTAGACATTTTGGGGCTTGTTAATCCTCTTTTGCAGTGTGTAGTTTTGGAAGTACAAGTTGTGTTTGCAGGAAAAGGGAATCATGGGCAAGTCATCCAAACAGGAGCAATTGGATGATCTTGAAGCCATAGATCACCAACTCCAGGAGGAAAAATATTTCCTAAGAGATAATTTTTATTCCTTGGAAGAGGAAATAGTGTGGTTAAAATTTGAGCCACAATCCTCTATAACCAAGAAAGAGGAATATGCCAAGGAAATGCTTGTACAGAGTCATAAGTTGATGGTTTTTGTTAAAGAGTTACAGGAAGAACTACGGACCAAGGATGCCCTCTTGGAAAATATACAACAAGGTGAACACAAGAAGGAAATTCCTTCCAAAGCAGATGTAGGTACTATGATAGAAAAATGCACTATAAGTTATTCACGTGAAAATAGTTCATCTCATTTAGTTTCAGATATTCCTTTGGGTCAATTTGAAAAACACACTAAGGGAATTGGTTCTAAACTAATGGTTAAGATGGGATTTAATGGAAAGGGCCTTGCTAAAAATGGACAAGGTGATGCTAACCCAATACAGGTAGAGGATCAACCTTCGGTTTGCAAGTTTGGATTATTCTATTACACATATGAAAATTATAGAAAGTTCCAAAGTAGTGAAGGAAGATAAGCTTCTAACATGACCAAAGATCTATGCCACTAGAAATGTAGGATTCTCATGTCATTAAGAGGAACAATGAAAGGTGTAAGAAAACAAGTAAATGAAGTAATTAAATTCCACCTCCTCCCACTTACACTAAAAATGGCACTAAGGGGAAATTAAATCCTAAAACTTCTAAAACTCTCTTCAGTCTAAACAATATAACTTTGGTAGATAGAATTATGTGTTTCCTTACATGTTTTGTGAAGGTGCTAATCATTCAGTAGCATATTATTGGAAGAGGAAAACTATGATAAAGAAGTTAATGCCTTTTGTGAATGATAGGGCAAGTGCTTTAAAGACCAATCTCTCCCTAGTAAGGAGAGAAATGGAAAAGGTTACCTCTCCTAAATAAAGGAATTATTTTCCTAGACAGAGTTAGGGAATGAAAAAATGGGTAAGACTCCTAAAAACAAGAAAGTTAAATTTTGTTCCCATTGTAAAAGGAATGGTCATGATGTTAAGATGTGTTGGTATGTTCCTTGATGCAACATTGGAAAGTTTTAAAAAGCGAAATAATGTCAAACCAAAATTTGTTGATCTAACTCATGTAAATGCTCATTCGGTATTGGGGAAGTAAAACCACATAAATGGAGAAATCCAAGTAATTGGATGGGTAAAACATTCCTCAACTTTATGTTTGCATTGTAGTAATTGGTGATAGTATGCAAACATTTTCAAAGCTATATTTTAGGGATTTAATCCTATGTTTATATTTAGCTTTGAAATAATTTGGAATCAGTCATAGAGAATATTTGAGTGATAGGTTCATCATACTCATATTCATCTTCTCACATTTTGGTTAGTTATTCCATTTCTAACATCAGTATGTAGGGATATGGACATCATCATAATGTTTGTTTTGAAACTTGCAGTTTTATAGTGTTGTCATTTGTGCAAATAATATGGATGCTTGTAAGACCCAATCGGGCACCTGTTTGATATTGTAATAAATAGAAAAAATTGTTGTATCCACATGTGTTATTTGCACTAATTTATAAGACCCTTATTTTGGGAAAAAATTATTTTTGTAACTATTATATGTGGTTGCAATTAGGGTGTAAATTTATTACACTAACAAACTGGTTTGCAAAGGCACCAGGTGATCATTTTACAGATTATGGTAGTTCACCAATTTGGGTAAGCATACAATTTATAATATATCCCTTGACAGTTTAGTGTATGGATAGAATATTTTCATATTCAAGCTGATTCAGATTTTGACTATAGCCATTTTAGGTGTTGATTGTTTAATGATTCTAGATAGTGAATATTTGTATTTGTAATCAACATAATCACAAAGTGTCATTTGAACACTAGCTTCCATTATAGATGGGTGTTATTATATGACTTATTATTTGTGATGGCGATACAATGTTTTTGGTAGATTCATGTGGATTCAATTGTTGACTATAGCTATTTTTGGGTATTGATAGTCTATTTTATTCTAGATAGTGAATACTTGCGGTTGCAAATTCTGTTACAATTTAGATGGACGGTGGGCACTAACCAATTGTGGGCAATTTAGATGTCTTGTATACTGATATATGTTATAGAATTGTAATTTTTGGTAATCGGTCGTATCACAAAGTGATCGTTGAAAACTAGATTTCCGTATTAGAATGGGTGTTATTATCGGTCAAGTATTTGTGATGGCACTTTGCAAAGTGTGGTATGATGGTTCACGGTTGTGTCCGAGTTGACAAGGTTGTAGCATTTCAGTTGAACACTAGCTTAATTGGGTGTTATTATCTGATTGGTTATGTAATTATCTAATTAACTATTTGTATTTTATTAACCTATAATGTTATTTTAGGTTCTTGTATGTGTTTTGGTAATGCGGGGTGAGATAACACGTTTTGTGGGTTGATACTCAACTTTTTGTGGACAAAACGCCTTCTCAGTAGGGAGGAGTGATCAGGGGATAAATTTTAGTGTCAAATAATCCCTAAACTTCCCTAAACCATGTTAATTCAGTAGAGACTTCAGAGAGCTTTCCAATTACTATAAGAATGTGAAAAACAGACACTCTGAGCTCAAGGTATGTCCAGTCAAAGTTTGGTCAACTAGATGGTCAACATTGGTCAACGGGGCCAAAATGACATATATGTGTGCACAATTGACCAAGTGGATCATTCAAGTAGTGGAAAAGGAAAAAGGAGAAAAATGTAAAAATGAAGGTTGTTCAAGTTGTTTGCAACCTCCGGTCTTTCGACACACGTAAAAGCGGGCAAGAATAAGAGGCTCAACTTTTGTAACAGAAGGGAGCTCGGCCACCGTGAGGACAATTATATCATCGCCAACATGGTGGGTCCTTAAGCCACCACATGGCTTGCCACCACGAGTTTCAATTTACCCAATTTACCTATCGAGGATTGAAAAGTGGTCTTTATTGCCATATTTCATTTGGAATGTCATTATATTACTTGGGTTGAATTTCATATTATTTTGTATTTATTTGGCACATAGTTTCCAATGTTCGGTATGTTCCCCACTTATTTGGGAACCATCTTACCATGCTCAAGGTGATGTTATTGCTCAATGCTCAGGATTGCCTTCTATCCACATTAGACACTTAACCTTTTTATCTACCACGCATTATATTATTTAAACCTGCCACGTTTCGTATTATTCTAATTGCCTACCCTATCTCCTTATTCCTCCTTACTTCACACGGCCACCTCATATAATGCACAACCCAAACCATTTGGATTTACCAACCTAAGCACTCAAATAGTGGGAAAAGCATATATAGCTCATGTTTATAACCATAACCCAATAAAAATGGCTCAAAATCCAATACATAATAGCCACCGCCATACATTTAAACAACCTACCTATTTAGAATATAGGTTATATGGTATTTTTACCCAATGTGATCCATAAACCCATGGAAAAATGATAGGGACATGATTTGAACACCAAACCTCATGGTTCTAGAGGATATTTACCTAGCCAATCTGCCAAAAGAGCTCATCAAGATATAAAAGGAACTTCCAAGGCTATGTAAAAGGAGTGTTAGGTCGTGTATAGGTAGAATAAGAGTACTTGTAGAAAAATGTAATGTTGGAGCACTTCTCGCTCAAAACCAGAGCTTGAGTTATATATGAAAGTTTCTCAGAATTTTAAGGCGATCGTGATGGTATTATCATTTTTCCAATTTGGATCTTTTCTGACAAAGTTATTTTCTTTTAAAGTCACACGAAGGCATAGAACCAAAGGGAGACACTGCTACAAGTGGATCAGGAAGGTGAAGGATAGAGGGTGAGCTCCATTAACATCCTTCAAAAGTATGAAACATATTTTTTTAGGTTTTTGATTCATTATTAGTTAATGTAAAGGTTATTATATTTACATTTTTTTATTATTAATGGATCGGTTCACCATGAACCGGGGATGTAGGAATTTCGAACCTCGTAAATAATCGGGAGTTTCTTTCTGATTTTGTTTTTAGTTTCTAATATTTGCAAGTATTTTAAATTTAGAATATGAATATGGATGCAACTATAATCATTAATTGATAAAATTGGGAAATCAATTAAATCGAAACAATAATTTTGGGGCTTCGATCAAACAGTGAAATTTTGAGTAAATTGTAAACTTAATTTCAGTTTGAATTCAATCCTAAATCAGATTTTAATCATTTTTTGGAAGTCTAAAATCCTTTTAAGTTGATTAAAATTGAAGATCCTTTAAAATGATTAAAAGTGTTAGTTTCAAGCACCCATTTTTCGGATCACAAAATGAAGTAAATCATTATGTTAGGGATGACATTGGGTGGATGAGGTTTGGAGAAAAAAATTGTGTTGATGTGTGAAAATGGTGTGGTACTAGGAAAAATATGTATAATATGAGGAGGCTAGTAGAAATTTATGGTAGGTGGATGAGGAGTTTAAAGTAAGTTTGAATAATGTGAAACAATTACTATAGGTCACTTGTAAGGAAAATGTGTGAGAATAATTATAATAAACTTGTGGTAAATGAATATGAGTGTATATGATAATAATAGATAATGTAGGATGATAAGGGGGAGGAATGGACTCCTTGGCCAATAAAATAATTAGGGTTGAATATAATCCTTCTAATATGGAAGGTGTGACATGGTTAAGAGTTATTAAGCCGATAAGGTGTGGATATGTATAAATAATGTGTGACAATGATGAGAGCAACATGATTAGGAAAAGTAAGTGATCAGGTAGAGGAGTGATAAATTGGCAATGGAGATGATGATGATGTGATGGGATGAATAAATTTAAAGGTTTTTAAATGAGTGTTGATGGGAGTAGGAAGATATGCGTGAAATATGTATACATATGGGGTGAATTAATGAGCATCTCTAGACATGGTAAAGATTGCAAAGTAGATTTTATGAGTGGAGGAAGGACTAAGGGTCACTACACAATCAACACAAGTGATGAAGGGTATTATATAGAGGTCATACAATTGTATCAAGATGGGGTATACAAGGTGAGTATGATATTGTAGGAGATGATAAGAAAGATAATGACTCTATGGAGTATGATAAACAAAATCAAAATGAGGATTTAGGCTGGGGGTGGGGAAAGATTCAAAATATGGAATTTACAGAAATTGGAGAGGATAAATGGGAGTGATGAGGGAATTAGGAAGAGGTAAAAAGGAATTAATTGGTGAAGAAAGGATGTTATGACTCTATAAGGTTGGGAACATGCATCCTATAAAGGTATTGGATTTTCTATTAGAAGGAGGTGTAGGAGGAGATGAAATATGAATAATGATTTCACCCTTGTCAAAGAGGTCATATATGATGTGCAAAAGTTGGAGAAATGTGTCGGTGCGGTGAATGTTATAGCGATTTTATTTTATTTTATATTATCATCTTTTTTATGTGTGACGAGAAAGCATAATTTTTAACCTTAAGGTCTTCAATAAGGACATGATTATATATTTAATTCTATTTTTATATGGGTACATGGATAAGAGTTTTGAAAGGGCCTCACAACCTTTAACAATTCCATGACATATAAAACATTAACTCTCACTCAAATAATTTTCAACCTATTCATTATAGATGAACAACCAACATCTAACGAACTCATGCCACTCAACCTGTAGGATCATCAAATGGTCTCGAAAAGGGTAGTGACACTTCTCTAACCGTTCATCTCAGTCAACCATCAAACTCCATCATATAAATCAAGATCTTTAATTCTTATTGATTGAATGACTTAAATCATGATTTTTATTACTATTATTATTTTATATTTTGGATTAAGGAGTGAGTTTTTAATTAATTGTAGTTTTCTTTCCAAGTATTAATGACATCAAGATTGGAGACACAAGAATGGAAAATAAAATGGGAAATAGTTATGTGATTTTATTTTTATTTTTGATCATGCCGAAGGAATTTTTCAAGTCATACTTACAGTAATGGAAGGAGTTGACTTTGACACGATCGTATCAATGTCAATCCATCCTGGGTTGTAAATCCATCCATCGAATGGTTATAAATGATCATATTTAGATCTATCATATTTTTAGAGATGTCATTTTCCCACACACAAAGACTATCTCCATTTTCTATGTTTCACCCCTTTAGGTTAACATGTGGGCTTCGGGAATGGAAACATGAAGTCCATAAAATGATTTTACATAGCTAATAAGGAACAAAGAGGTTTTATGATGGTGGATATAATCTTCTATAATTTAATGGTTTGCACCCTATTTTATGGTTTTTGATGTCACTTGAACCGCAAAACTTTTAGTCATGTGAATTTTTTTAGTTGTCTTCTTTTGAGATACTTGCATATTCGACAATTAGATTTCAATATGAATTGTTTCTATTTTTAAATGTTAATATTGATTTACTTCACGATAATTTGTTTTAAATGTTATTATTAAAAAGATAAAAAGAAACCTAGTAAATCCAACATGCTTGAATTTTAAATTTTTTGATTTATATATGGTTTCCGTTGATAGTATTCTTCATGATTTTCATAGCTATATTTGGCAAGAAATAATCTTCTTTAGTCCAAATTAAGTATATTAGTTTTTAAATTAAGAAAAAAAGGAATGTATTTTACCCTAGACATTACACAAGTACACTTTATTGGTTTAATTAGTCAAAATCCATCCTTATATAGCGAGATAGCAATATGCATTCAAAGATTTAAAATCATATAGAGACACTATAAAACTTTTGATAGGAAAGCGATAATCCACTTAGCACTCACATGATCAACCACTTGACGGGCTTAATTATCATTGATTATTCATGCAAACCCTATTTCAAGATATAGAGATCCATCACATGCACGTAGGTATACTATTAGTTCAAAGCATGTCAACTTCAAGAGCATATAAAGTCATGACGTGCTTTCTAATATCATTGTTTCCATATTTTCCAAGCCACTATTGTTCTCTCTGTGTTAACTTTCTCTGTAATTACATGTAGATCTAGCATGCAAGAGGTTCAAAACTTTTATATTTATATATAGCTCTTGAGTAAGTAAATCAGATCTTAAATGTAGAAAACAAGGTATCTAATTTACACCTAGACATTACATGGTACACTTTGATTGTTTTATTTAAAAATACCTTCTTGTAAATCATAGAGCAATTTGCAATCAACAACATAAGAAAAATGTTGATTAGTAGAAAAAACTACTTGGCGTTTGTATGACCAACAATTGGAGGGTCTCAATTATCAATTATTATTTGTGCATTCCTTTTGTTCATGCTATAAAACAAAGGTATCTCACTCACACTTGGACATTACATGGTACACTTTGATGGTTTAATTTTTAGAAATTCCTTCTTGTAAATTAAAGAGAAATTTACACTCGATAACGTAGGAAAAAAATTATTGGAAAAGAAAATCTACATGGTATTCATATGAAAAACCATTGGAGGGGATAAATTATCATTGATTATTTGTGCATTCCCCATTTTCATGTTGTAGATTGGCATCATGTATATGGATAGGTGTAATGAGAATCTAAATCCGTGATGTGATTTATAATAACATAAATGCCAAATTTTGACACAAGGGCTGACTATGAACATGAGATAAGGATTAGAAAAATAGAAAGGATGACCAAAAATGTCAAAATATGTAAAAATAACAAAGACGCAGACAGAAGCACCTAGAATGGGCGGTCATGCTTGGGCACTAGTGTCAGAGTGGGCCTTTGGTGTCCTAGGATAAATGATGATAGATGTGAAACCACATAAAGATAGGAATCTATGTTACCCAACAAGAACTAGGTACATAAAAGAAAGATGTGAGAGATTAAGACAATAGAAAAAATCAAAATAGAAAAATGGACAAAGGATTGTTTCACCAGTGAATACTTTTCTTACTTAAGATCCATGCATATAGCAACATACTCGATGGCAAAGAAAAATAGTAGTATGTGCATGATTTTGTGTGTACATTTTCCTCCGCTTTATGTTATTTGAATGAAATTCAAGTAGTGTAAAGGAAGTAAGGAACATACCAAGTATAGATTCTAGAGAATCCATTTTACAAAGTGCTTGTAGAAACTTATAGCGTTGCGAACCAAGGATCGGTGCTTTGACCCATGTGGCATAAATAGAGATAGAAAACCATCGTAAGGAGAAAATGGAGAAATAGTTGAAATGATTTGGAGACTTTAGAGATTTTGATTTTTTGTTACAGGAGATAGAAGAGGTAGGAGTGATCAATTCTCAACCTGATTTTTTTGTAAATGAGATGATTTTAGCATCCTATCGCTAGATGAAGAGTGTTGGGGAGAGAGTTCTGGTTCTAATCTCCATCCATGAACGTATCCCCAAAATGTCCAATCATTGTAGACAAATAGAGACCAGATATAGTTCTTATTTAGTTTCGATTAGTTTCATTTGAAATTTTTTTATTCCTATTAAAGATACCATATATGACCAAGTATACGAAAGAAAATGGCATCTCTTTCTCCCCTCTCCTACACTAATAGGTTTTCTGATTTGAATAATGATAGATGGACATGTTAGGTCATCTTGAAGATATAGTAATGTAGTGTACCTACCAAGTTAGGTCATCTGGGAGAGATAGTAATGTATGCTTATTGAGTGATTGATTTATTTTCTTTGAGATTGTGTACTTAGTAAATTACTCACAAAGATATTTTTGTTATTTTCCCCCAAATTAGGTCATTTGGGGGAATAGATTTGAAATAGTAGAAAATATTGAATGTTGAATAGAATGATTGTACCTTTGTTTGAATGAGATCAGAGCAAGTTGCAATAGTAATATGTTAGGAGTGTCGATTGATTGTATTGTAACCTGAGAGGGATTATGAGATGATCATGATTATATGCCCCCCTTTCAGCAAAAGGGTGAAGGGTGGATAAATGATCATTGAGTGGAAAGTAAGATGTATAAAATGTTGTAACAATAAATGAGAAATAGTATGGGCTCATATTGTCGAGTATGAGTAGATTTGTATTAGTACATATACAAGATGTGAGTACAAGATAATTTAAATGTGTATGGTACACTGCTAGAGGAAATTATGATATGTATGGTGCAAAGGGTGAGACAAATGGAGATATGCAGAGACTAAGATATGAGAGAAAATGTGCAACGTGTATTAGCTATAAAAGTGGTTGCAAATATTAACTATAGTGTATGAAAAATTGGAATTATTATATTTAGTAATATAAAGAAAAGATGCAATATAATTTCTTTTGGATCAAAAGAAGTTGTGATTGGATCTCTCGGTATGTGAGGATGTCACATGTTAGAGAAGTTAGTTTGACTATAATTGATAGAGTAGCAGCAATGTTGTGGCTTTGCGGGATGGTCGGTGAGTTGGTTAGTGTGATTATTTTTGTAAAATTATGTCAAATATGTCTATTTTCATCAATTGTAGGAACATTTGATTTTTAGTGGTTTTCAAAATTTCTAACTTGGGAAAAAGTGGCCGGGAATTTCTATCCCAGGGACTCTCACACTTGATTGTAAGCACTATTTACACGATTCTAAGTGCCCATGACTGCTCTTGGACCCGGCATCCCAAAGTAGGATTTGGGAATTTTATTATAAAATGTTTAATTATTGATTAATTTTGGGTTATGATGAGTTGTATGGTGTGTTGATATAATTTTTTTCTTTGCTATGTTGTGTTATTCATAGGTATATAAAATCTAGTGCATCGTGGTCCATATGAGGTAGATATGGGTATAAAGACAATATAGGTTTATGATGTGGGTTGTACCCATGCCTACAATGCATTGTGGGTGACACATCGATGAGTGTTGTTACTTCCAGTAGTGGTGGATGTTTCGGGTGGGCCATAAGTTTGAGGAGTAGAGGGGAAGGAACATGTCCTCAATGTAGATGGTGTAACAATGTCACACGACAAATGTAAGTATTCTTCGTTATTATTTGTGATTTCTTTTGTGGTTATTAAATATTTTTAAGGTGTGTAGTAATTAATGGTGGTTTTTGTGATTTTAGATTTAGCCTATTGGTCATTTATTATAGATTTATCAATACGCACATTGATGTGGAACGCATCTCTAGATGTTCTCATGGGAGATGGTATGCTAGATAATGTTGATGCTATTTTGCATGAGCATGCCCATTTGTTTGAGAGGGTTGTTATAGAAGCAACCATATGTACTTTGTTATTGAGAAAACATGATTAGGCTCATGCGGATACTACGTGAGCTAGACAATTCGTAAGAAGATGATCCCTAACTCAAGATGTTTCTACTAGATATGTTGAGATACGCAGGCATATTTGCATAGCAGATGACCAATATTTTTGAATTACAAAGTCAACTATATAGATATAGAGGTTGAGACTAGTGATGTAGAGTGAGCGGTGAAGCCTCTAGCTCTAGAGCTTCTGCAATTGTATATAGTGACAACGAGGATGATGCACGATATATTTTATATGTTATGGTGAAGCATGGGGCTTTCCCTCAAGTGGGTTTATTTTCTAACTTATGATTTTTATGATATATATATATATATATATATATATATGATTGTGATATCATGTGTTGTTGATGTGCATTGGTATATGATGTGTTCACAATAAGTAATTGTGTAATGTGATAGATTGTATGTATGTATAGTATTGATGTTGATGTTGGTGTAGGATATTTACCATGCATATATTTTATTTACATGGGATTCATCCATATAGGTGATTCACCATTATTAGGTGTCCTAGGGTGTCATTATGGCCTTACACACGTCATAGGGCATCATAGGACTTACATTTGACCATCTATTATGGGAATGTAACTCCCACTTCTTGACGGCTACATTTGTGGGGGAGTTACACACCCCACTACTATATGTACACCATTTCATCTTGAGCAATATAATGGAATGGAATGGAGCATGGGATTCGAGCCATTTTCCCCTTAATGTATGCACATTGCTCTCATGGGTGATTTCTTGCTTCAATATTGAAGCTACATCATTTTAAGGTTGAGTGCAACATTTTGATGCGGATTTCCTCCAAATCTTCGTCATTCCTCTGACATGGTATCAAAGCTTGGGGATTGGAATTATGTTGCTCGTAATAGTTGCTTACTACTCTCTATCTCATAGTTTCTTGTGTAAGATCTCCTTTGCATGTGCTCTACTTGAATTTTTATAAGGGAATTGTGCTTGGTGTTTTAAGCCTTCCGGGAAGATAGTGGTTAATTCATTTGTAGGGGTTCTTTGGACCACCGCTCAGGTTTTCTTTAGCATAGACATGTGGTTCATTGTCATCTCAAGGTTACCTTTGCATGGATGTTTTCTACAATGTTGGCTCGTGCTTTGGTCTTCTCAACTCGTGTTTCAACCTCCACTCCTTGTGATTGAGTTACTGCTTGTGCATTGGCGGAAGAAGCTCTTCCATTGCCTCACTTCTGCCATTTTGCATCTGCATGTGCATTAGAGATCCTTCCCCACTTACATTGTCTAACTCATTGCTCACTACTACACCGTGTTGGACCCAAGACCCCATTCTTTCCTCCACTTGTTGGCTCGTACACACACTCATGTTTTTTCTCTGTAGTAATTGATTCGGGCTCCTGCTTCTCTGTTGACCCAGATTTAAGATTTTACATTGTGTTCATGTCTTGGAATCCCTTTCTCATGCCTCTACCTCACATTGTTGATGTGCCTTGTTCTCTATTTTTGTTTGGCTCGTTGAGTTACTCAGGACACTGCTTGTTGTTCCCTACACATCCTCTCATAGGTTCCTTCACCATAACCATTTCACCTCACCTACTCGTTGGTTTAGTTTGAGGTCAGTGCTTAGCACATGGATCTAGCTTAGACCTGTGTGAAATCATGCCTCTTTAATGTAAAATCGAATCCTAGCTTGACACGCCCACCACGGCATCACTTCCACCACATGGCTTGACAATGTGGGCCCCTTTCCATTCCCTTTTAGACATTGTTTGGCGGTCAAAACAATCCCTCATTTTTAATGTTTTGAGGAAAAACATTCATTATGACATTGTAATAATTTTAAGGCTCTAACTTTCTTGTAGTTATGTCCTTCATTCGTGTGTCAAAGACGGAGGGCGAGGTCTAGGGTTAGCAGGAGGCTAATCCCCCCTCGCAAGAAAAACAAACCCTACCTAAAATTTGATTCCATTTCCAATGAGTACCCACACGACATCCTTTGCACCCATTTTGGAGACTTTTTAAATCAATTTGCAAATCTTATTAGCATTTTCCATCAATTTATGGAATCATTTTCTTGCTATAAATTTTGACTCGCTTCTAGGTTTTGAGCACTTCTTTAGTCAAAGTTGCATGATTTTGTGCAAATTATGTGATGAAATTATCATTTTTGTAAACTCGCTACTTTACAAAGTGCCGCATTATGGGGGGTTCACTAGTACTCTTAGGCCTTGTATTACACGCAGACACATTATTAGTTGAGTCCGACATCTTACTTTCGTGCACCTTACACTTTTGATTCCGCATCATGGAGGGTGCTCTTTCCATACTTGAGCATCGTAGGATCACTTTATAGCCTCCGCCACTTCTTATTGGGAGAGATAAACTATTCATCTTGGTGTGCTTCCATGGAACGTTACTTCACTCATGAGGGTCTTTCACCCTTCTTAGTTGGGCTAGTTCCTGCACCCACTGATCATCGTTGTCTTGAGGACTTTCTTGATACTTGTGACCATGTTTTTGGTCACATGATGATGCATGTCTCTAGATATCTTTGGTCCACATGGTAGATTCAGATCCACCCCACTATGTTTGGAGCATTCTTGAGTCCCTCTATGGAGACCCTTTACATATGTCCACCGTTATTATTGTTGTTGATTTAGTTATCTCCTAAATTTCTTCGTGTGATGACAGTTCCACCGACACCGACTCGCTTGGTTATACTTCTAATGTTGAGAGTACTACATAGGAATCTTCTCCTCCTCTCACTATTCTAGAGAGTGTTGACACATCCCACATCTCATCAGATATTGAGTAGTCTCATACAGTCATCACACCCACCTCTTTTCCACCTTTAGTGTGTGAGGCCCCTTTCAGTCATCTATCTTCATTGGATGACTCATACTTATCTAACATTGCTCTTTGGTTTGTTGAGCCCCCTCATTGGGATAAGTATCTTCCTAACCTTAGTCATCTTTTCAGAGTACACTTGTGATGTACTACAGGTTCCTCATCCATCTATAGGTATTTCAGAGGAGTTCATCATCTCCGTTGTTGGGAGTGCCCCTTCTGGGACTCTTACCACTTCCACTTTTCCGGAGACCTTCATTGATCCACCCTTGCTTGTGGATCCATTTTCTATTGTGGGGGATGTTTTTTTCCTTCACATCAGTTGGACATCCTTTCTACATGTGTTCACCCTTCATACTCTGATAGTTCTACACTCGTGACATTACCTTCAGTTCCTTCGCACTCATTTACTAGACCTATGTCACACTTTCATGAACCAAACTTAGATTTCTTCATGTTGCTTCCTTAAGTTTCCATCGCAGAGTGGGCAGAATTCCAACACGTCATTTTTGTCCTTCCTAAGGGAAGGAAAATAGTTCAGTGTGGATGGCTCTTCTTTAGTCTAGAGGCAGAGGATCTCGTCATCGACATTCTTCTGGGAGACTTCTTAGAGTAGCAGAGTTCAGATCCATCCATGGCATATTTTGCATCCCTCTCATCTCCCTCTTCTTCTCTCTTCTTCATCTTTTCGATATATTTCCCTTTTGTACATGGGTACCTTATCAAGCTAGTCTGTGGCTAGGACCCATCTTTTGCATCTTTCTTAGATTAGAGAGTGGACTTTTCTCTCTTTTGGGGGAGTTTTTCCCACTAGGTTTTCTCCTTTTACTCCACTTTTCAAGAGTTTCTTGTACGTGGGTACCTCATCAGGCTTTTTGTCGGGACCCACTTCTCCTTGTTTTCATCTATGTGTCCACCTAAGTTATGCTTCATGGGGGTGTTGGTGTAGGATATTTTCCATGCATATATTTTATTTACATGGGATTCCTCCACAAAGGTGATTCACCATGCTTAGGTGTCCTAGAGTGTCATTATGGCCTTACACGCGTCACAGAGTGTCATAGGAGTTACGTTTGACCGGCTATTCTGGGAATGTAACTCCCACCTCTTGACATCTAAATTTTTGGGGAGTTACACACCCCACTACTATATGTACACCCTTTCATCTTGAGAAATACAATGGAATGGAATGGAGTATGTGATTTGAGACATTTTTCCCTTAATGCATACACATTTTTCTCATGGGTGATTTCTTTCTTCGATCTTGAAGCTACATCATTTTGTAATTGAGTGCAACGTTTTGATGCTCATGGATTCCCTCTAGATCTTCTTCATTCCTCCAATAATTGAAATGGTTGTTTAGATTGTTGAATGTTTCAATGTAGTATGTTGTGGAAAGAATAGATAAGTAGTAAACTAGATAAAGAATATATGTTAGTAAAAGTGAGTGGTGGATAATAGAAAAATACATATGTGATGTCATGTGGTAGGGAATTAAAAGTGGAAATGTGACTTAGATAAGAAAGGAGAGTGAATTAATTATGTGTTTATAATCGAATAGTGATGACATGTGAATAAGAGACATTTTATCTTGGGATGAGAATGTAGGGGTGATAAGATGGATTGCCCCCTAGTGTGAGAAATAAGTTAATTTATACATGTCCCCAAAAAGTCAAGAATGAACCATAGAACAAGAGTGCATCATCGGGAAATGGGTTTGTCATGTGTAAGGAGATGCTAGAAAAGATATGACATGAAGCAAAGTGCATGAGTTATGAAAGGAGAGGTTCATTGATGTATTATTCCCTCAACATTCAAGTGTGAACTGTAACATGAGAGTGCATCATAGGGTAATGCAATATAAATTGGATGTCATCTACCGAGCTTAATAATCCTACAAGGCTTGGATGGAACATGTGAAGCAGCGACAATATGCGAGTAAGTGCCAAATTGGATGGAGGAGGGAATGGAGCCAATAATATGTGTGGTGGGAGGAAGTACATGAAGCAATGGACTTATGAAGCCAATGAGGTACTATATAAATGTGTGAGGAATGATAGGATGTGACCATAGGTTGACTAGATGTAGGATAGGGATGGATAATGACCTTGGGTTGTGGGACAATAAATACTTTAGATGGAGGTGAAGGAGACAAGTGAACATTGGTCGAGCTCACTTATGAGGAATAGGAGAGATAGAGCACTCACGAGAGAGATAGTGGAAAGTAATGAAACTTGTTTCTTCTAATTGTTGTAAGTGATCACGGAGAGAATATCAATCATTATCATGATGATGATTGATGTGGTGGAAAATTTAGAAAGGGAAGTTAGACCTACATTGTAAGCGGTGAGGTTGGTGATGCTAAGTAGAAGGTAAATAGGTGATCCACTTATCAATTAAATTTTTCAAAACATCATATCATTTTTCATTATGTTAGAAGTGCAATGGTTTACTTAGTAGGAGATGAAGAATACTTCATTCAATGTCGATGTGTTGAGGGAAGGAAGACAGGTTATGCGAAGGAAGATATGGGAACCGTGGAGGGAGACTATTGGATGGAAGAAGAGAAGAAGAAGTAGAGGATAAATTAGTTGAAGAAGTAAAAGGGGATAGTATAATATATTCATCAATTAAATATGTTTCTAAATAAAATAATTTGTAGTATAAGAGAGTAAAATATTCACATGTATCATATAATAGTTTTTCTTTCAATGCGGGAATAAAACCATGAAAAAGATAAATTACTTTTCTAAATCAATAGCCGAAATAAAATATGATGCATGCAAGAATTGAAGCATAAAATGTAATCTAAAATTGGTTCATTCTTTCCTTGATGCAAAGAAGGAAAGGATTCATATGTGACTTTATTACCATTATTAGAAATAAATAATCTAAGAAAAACATCCTCCATATAATAATAAGCACTAATGGATCCATAAGGAAAATGATTATACCATTGGAGAGAATGATAAAAAAGGCTATGACAAAATTCTTTGAGTAACAAGTGATCATTGAAATAATCGACATGGTTGAATGATAATGCTTGAGATGTAAATAAGGATTTCTAGTGCCATGGAAATAAGGGAAGTTAGGTATGATGGATTCCTTTGGGAAAGTGGAATTTTGAATCGTTTAAGAATAAGATCACCATGAAGAGAATTATTGTCAATAGAAGCATAATAGGATTTACTTTCAAAGGTAAGTGTATGAACTTGATATTGCAAAGTTCCAACAATATGCATGAGGGATAGAATATCATGTAAAGGAATAATTAGTGAAGTGAGAGGCATATTTATGGGTCAGATCTTGCCATTGTTAGTGATCACGGGAATGTGAGGAGTAGTGGATGTGGAAGGAGGTGGATGTAGACACAAAATCATGCACTTACTACTATTATACCACCAAGTATGTTATTTTATATATGGATATTGCATAAGAAAAGTATTCACTGATGACCCATTCGATAGTCCATCCATTCGTATTGTAGGTCTTTGTTGTTTTCTTACACAATTATCACTAATACACACAATTCGATAAGGTATCAAGGATCCCCTGTCTATCATTTCTCACTCATTTTTCCTTACTTGTCTTTGGACACTAACACCAGGGCTAGACACTAGTGTCAATCGCCCCTATCCATCTTGGGAACCCCTATCCTCTTTATGTTTGATCTTGTTTTTAACATTTGATGTCAATTTCTTCATTTTTACTCTAATATCCGATGTACTATACGGCATGTCGGGTCATTCGTGTTTAAATTCGAACAAGAGATCCTTATATAAACACAACATACATAACATTATATGGGCAGACTATTTTTATCAAGGGCTAGCTATATACATAGAGCAAGGGACTATATTTGTGTCATTACTCTGCATACACACTACATAGGAAGGGGAGTTCATTTTCTTCCATCCACACATTTAAATTTCTATCTAGTTATTACCCGTTATCTTGGCATCATTGGCACGAGGGAAACCTAGGAGAACTATTTCACACACAAGCACACACAACTACATTGGTTCTGAGATGTAGTGTATTGCTCAGTTGTAAGTCCACCATTGTGGTGGCTGAGGATAGTCTAAACCCTCATTTTACATCTTTCTTTTTTAGGATTTTATGTTTATTTTAGGGTTTATAGGTACCTCGGTGATCCAAGTATGACATACATGTGATAAAAGGGGAAAAAGTGTGAAGCCTTAGAGACCATATTTTGACCTTTTCTGTAAACCTGGGAACCCATAATCAAGAACACGGCACCCCAGGGGTCACCATCCCTCTCCACGCACCCCATTCTAGTTAGTTCCACCTCTCGTTACATTTCTCTATTTTTTTTTGTGACGGTCTTTTATTCTATTTCATCACACTTCTCCATCCTAGGTCACTACGAGGTAAGAAAAAACAAGGTAAGAGCCTTATCCCTCTTATTTCCTTTCAATAATAAATTAAATAAATTTGTTTCACATTCTTATTTTAGTTTATATCGTTGTTGTGCATTTAGATTCATATAAAATAATCATATTTTATTGAATCATTTTGTGAACCCATAGATTAGGAATATTTTCCCTAGGATCCACTAAAAACCCTAATTGATAAGTATAGCCCTTCTCCTTCTCTTCTCATCATGCCTCATGTGAGTATCAAACCAATCTATGATGAAGCAACCATTTTTGAACTCGCTACCTTATATCGTGATGTTACTCTTTTGGATGATACTCAATAACAACTCTTAGCTAACGAATGCAATGTACCTAATAGCTTTGAGCATTCTACCATTGGCATTTTTATGATCCATTAGCTTTAATCATTTCATACCTTGTTATACGGTTAACCACACTCCTAAAATTTCTAATGAAAACTTAGATGATGTTATTATTAGTTTCATGTTTGGTCTTAATGATAATAAACATGTGCTTGATCATTCTCACACTAGTCATGATGATACTCTAGTTGCATCACATATTATTTCTCCTACTCCATTCTATGTCGATGATATGAGTAATGACATCTTTATTTTATTCTAAAATATTTCTCGAATTTTTGTTAAAGATGCAAAGTATGTTACTCCATCCTTTCCACCAAAAGGTGATTCCTCTAGACGATAATTCCTTGTCTTAATTTCTCCTCAAAATATTTCCAAACTTTACAACCCCAAAAAGTATAAGAAATTATTGATTGGGGTCGTTCACCTCCATTCTACTTCGACTCTTGAAATATTTCAGGTTGAATTTCTTTTGGATGACTATAGCGGTGCATATGTTTGCGTAAATGGGTTCAACTTACGACTTTGAAAGGAGTAAAAACATCACTCTTTAAAATCTGGTAAACATGAATACAACTGGTAGGAATGTAGGATGGAAGTTCCAAGCTCTACTTTTTCCTATAGTACCCTTATCAATTTACAACTCCTATATTTGGCATTTCCTAAAATTCCTACTAATGTGGAGGGTTTCTAGTATCTAAAGAAAAATGGTTTCATGGAATGCCATGCTCATTGGATATGCAAAAAAGGATTTGTGAAAAAAATACATTGGGAAATCGTAAGTGAATTTAAGTCATTGACCTAAAGTGAGAATGAAAATCCCAGTGGTGTTTCCTCCAACAAGCGTTGAATACAGGTATGGTTTTCCCCTTTTCGCTTACACTAAATCTCGCTTCATCATTTTCATATTTTTTTAAATTAAATTTTGAATGATAGGGAATGTAATCCCAACAATTGAAAAAATATTACCTTGATGTGAACTCTTAAAGCATTAAAAATAAAAATAAAAAATCCAAAGTCATGCACATGGAGTGCCACACCCAAACGTATCGCAAAACTGAAACTCTTTGCATGACCCTTGGTGACATGGAACACCTTAGGGAACCTTAACTCGAGTTGTTTGAAATTATTTAATGCACTTGCAATTCATATTCCTAAACCCTCTTAGCTTATTAGTCACTTATGGTGACATGGTTGTTTTAATAAAACACTATCATTTTCAACTTACGGTTATTGCTTAGCTTGAACAAACCTAAAACCACTACCTCCTACCTCTACAATTCCAACAAGAGGATTGTAAAAACCTTTGTTTGATGGAAAGTGCCTTCAAAACTAATTTTGCAAGTGGGTTTTGGTGCCCACTAGTCATTGTGCGATAAGAGTTGTTGACGCAATTACGATAACTTGGCCTTGGAGTTACCCTTGTAACTTGAGCTATTCTCTTTGTAATAAATTTACGTTAAACACGATGAATTATATGTATATGGGAGAGTACGCAGGAATCATCAAAATTTGTGTTCAAACTTCAAATGATTGTTTTCAAGGCCCAATTTGTGAGCACTTTAGATGTTTTGACCAACTTGCACCAAAATTGTAACTTTAGCTAAACACACCTTCTAAGGGTTTTGTTGACTCCTAACTAACCATGGAACCTTGTACATATCGTTTCCACACTTTATAGAGTATGAATTGATCAAATTATTATATGAATGCTTTTTTGGAAATTATGATGTTTCTCTCTCTTCCCTTTTCTCTTTCTAGAAGTAACTCTGATATTTTGACTATTCTAAAAATGTAAATGAGTTATAAATGTTCATGGGTTAGAAATGAAATGAAAATTTGATAATGTATGTGATTATGATATGATGAATAGAAAGGAAAATGAAATCCAGACTTTCTCTCTCTTCCCCTTTCTCTCTCTAGAGATAATTATGAAAATATTGATTGGGTTTTGAAAATACAAATGGGTCAAAATGTATATGAGTTGAAATGAAATGAAAATTGGATATGGGATGTTACGGTGATTTGAAAAGAAAATGAATCCTAGATTTTCTTCCTCCTTCCCTTACTCTTCTGTCTCTCTCTCCCTATCTCTATCTCTCTCTATTGTCTATTCGATTGTTTGAAATGATGGATGCGTGGAATTTATGCTTGAGTGTAGGGGATTTCCATACTCAGTCCTAGGAATAATGCAACATTGGTTGTAGGTACTCGAACAAGAGGAATTTTCTAGATGTGATATGTTGTAATTAATGAGTTATTATTGTAAAGTTATATTCATCTTGCAATTCATGTATTACCATAGAATAATGATATGTATTTTTTTATTGATAAGGCTGGTTGAAGGGACTCATTCCCTATTTACATAAGCGAGAGGCCAAACGTTAGATATTCATGAAAAACTAACAAAACATAACTAGGTCACACTAGCATACTAACAAAAACCAATATTTTATTCTATATTCTACTAATAGGACCTGAAATATTTACTTATTGTATTCAACCGAAACAAAATAATTTGTATCAGTGAACCATGATCATCTGCAAGTTTGGCATCGGAATCCACTGTAATTGATTTGGATTTTAACCACCCCATCGAGAGATACTCATAGGTGTCACCGGCAGAGTCCCGTAACTTTGACCACCAAAGACGACACTAGTTCCAATGGCAGACTTATGGCTTTCACATTAGGGATCTTGATGCGAGAATGACCGAGATCTTATCCCTCGTGAATTCCACCAAATTCTCACAAAAATCCAATGAGAATCCTGAAATACTTTTCTAATTCCTTGGGAACACTTGCATTAAAAACTAAAGAACCATGATCACCATTATTTGCTTCCTAGAATAGGACATTGAAATTCATAACCTTAGAATCCAAATTCCCACGAAGGAGGGCCGAATCTAGTACATGACTAAATTAACCGCATCCACTTTTGATAAATGAAGAACAAGAAAATTCTCCATGAAAATGGAGACAATGCCACTATTAACCAACAAACAACCTTCCACTTTTAGAAAATCCTCCCTAAGACCAACTTAATAGCCACCAAATCTTCAAAACATGACATATTAAAAATCCTCTATAGCCGATTGTCAAAGATATTATTCTAGAATGCCATTTCCCTCATATCACTAAGAAATTCAAGATGGGGAGTTCTAGGAGGATCCATTGAGATAGGATAAAAACAAATGAAAACTTCCTCCACCCTCCTTAAAAACACACCCTATCTCCAACACAAGTGAGAGTACCACCATCAAAACCTTGACAAGGCATTTCCCTTGAAACCATCATTTCGAGGCCATCCCATGCAAAGTAATTAAAATCCACTTTATCCAATTGATCTTGATCAATCCCTTTTTTACCAACCAGTCGGCACATTGATTGCCTTCTCTATACACATATTTTATACTTCAAAGAGGAAAATTTGATAATTTTCATAACACATTTTGAATGCCCAAATCTAGCTTCCAAGATAGGGCCCTTTTTTAATAATGGCATTAATAATGACCAAAGAATCAACTTCGATCTCCAAATTTTCAATATTTAGAGAAGCGGCTAGATCCATACCTTTACTAAGTTCTTGTAGTTCAACACAATTATAAGAGTCATCCTTGAGTCTAAACAAAGTGGTCCCTACCACTGGCCTAATGAGTTACTGAACTAGACATCCAGCTCCAAAAGCATAAGGATTACCCCCTGGAAGCCCCACCAAAATTAAGCTTAAAGAAATCGGGGAAGGGGCGACCATTTAGTATTATGCCTTGCCAAAGAAGAAGAAAGAGAAGATTTAAAGGCTCCATCTCTAGGTTTTATGATCTTAGGCCAATTCTTTTCAATCATCCTATCATGAGAAGTAAAGGGACAAGACCTAGACCAGCTCAAGGACATTGCTTCAGAGATAGCCCCTTCCAACTTGAAAAGGAATTTTTCCATAGAGTTACTTTCTTCCCTAAAGATCCTTTTGTTTCTTTCCCACCAGATATGTCACAAAAGAAGCACTAAACTGCATAACCAAATTGAAGAAAGAACTCGAATGTAGCTTCCTAGGCCAAGCGCCGAATGGCTTCGAAAGGGAATTAGGCTACACCTAGGGGAGATTGAGTTTGGCACACAACCAATTCCAACATTTCACAGCAAAGGGGAAATGCAACAATAAATGATCTCTATCTTCTTCCTTCATCTCACAAAGATAACATCTAGTGGGACCATGGAAACCAAAATTTTTCCTTCTTTCTTGAGTAAGAATTTTACCTTGGAATGCCATCCAAGAGAAAATACCATCCTTTAAAGGGAAAGAATAATTCCAAAATCCTTCCGAACCCTATCCTCTACAGAAATCTCTGAATGTAAAAAAATATATCCAAGATGTGGGGAGTAAGAACCTAAAGAGGCAAGATCAAAATATTTCATCCTTCTGATTTGACAACAACACTTGTCTCTCTTGAAGGGCTGATTTAAATTTGTTTTTTAATATCCTCAGGAAAGGAAAAATGATCAATACTTCTCCATTGAATCACAAAAGGGAAATGATTATGGCCCACCATAATTTGAGACAACAGGGTTCCATTCCTCACCCAAAATTATTTTAATCTCCTCAAATTCTGGAATGTCCCCAAGAGCTAAGAATCCATTCCAAGGATTGTTCTAAAAAAATATTTTTCACCATTTACGAACTTCCAAGTTGCATTGTTTAAGAACAAATACTTGCAATCAAGCATAAAATTACAAATTTGGGAACCCCTAGGAGGATTCTCTATATAGAGGATGGATTTGCGAAGAGGGGCTCCCAAATATTTTTTCCACCACTTGACTAAGATAAGCTGTTGGGTTTGGGAATAAGATTCCAAACTAACTTAGTACTAAGGGATAAATCTTGAAGCCCCAGATTAAGAATACCAACCCCACCAAAATTTAGGGTTTAGAGAGAGTATCCCAACTAATCAAGGGGTTTTCCTTTCATAGAAATACCTTGCCAAAGAAACTTTCTCATAAGAGCCTTTAATTTATCCACATAACTCTTGGGGATTTTCATAACTGAAAGTAAATACAATAGGGTAGCATAGAGAATTGTCTTAATAATAATCAACCTCCTAGCTAGATAAATCCATTTACCTTTCCAAGAATTTAATTTAGCTTCAATGGAGGAAAGGAATCCTTTTAAAGAAGCTTTAATGGATCCTCTAAAAAAGGGACACCAAGATACTTAATGGAAGACTACCTTTTTAAATATTAGAATATTTAGAATTTGAGCTTCAAAGGGGAAATATGAAGAAGAATATACAGGATTTAATGAGACCTGACCTCTTGACTAGAAGCGAATGAGTAGGCATCCAAAGAGGATTTAAATTCACTGGCTTCACGAATACTAGCCTTACCAAATATAAAAGTATCATCCATGAACTACTGGTGACAGAAAGGATTATCCCCATTTGTGATTTACAAAACCAATAATTTTCCTTGAGGCACTTTTTTTTATAGACTGCCAAGAGATTCCACTACCAAATATATAGAAAAGAAGACAAAGGGTCACCCTTCCTGATACCCCTGTTTCTTTAGAAAAATCCTTTGGCACTCCCATTAATCAGAACCGAGAAAGAAGGACCAGAAACATAACTAAAAATCCAGTTACACAGAAGTTTGGAGAAACCAAATTTCATGAGAATTCTGATGAGAAACCTCTAATTGATTTTGTCATATACCCTATTGATGTCAAGCTTCAATAGCATACCTACAACATTATTAGAGGATAGAGAGTGAATCAGCTCATGAGAGAGGAGAATACCTTCATAAATTCTGACCTTTCATGCATAAAACTAGTTTCTATTAGGAGATAAGAAGATCCAAAACAACTTTCAACCTAACAACAATGGCCTTAGAAATAATTTTATAAGTAGTATTAAAAAGGGAAACAAGTCTAAAATATGTAAAGGAGGAAGGCTGGAGCTTCTTAGGGAAGAGGAAAATAAAGGTGTTATTCAACATTTTGAGCACCGAATAGGATCTTGAATCTTCCATGACCAGCTCGGACATCATAGTCTACTATATTCCAAAACGTTGAAAAATTCAACTTGGAAACCATCAACACTCGAGCTTTATTTTTTTCCATAGAGAAGACCACTTTCTCTATTTCAAAAAAGCATAACGACTTAAGGAGGGCTAAATTTTAATCCTCATTAATGAGTGAGGGAATACACTCCAAAAGGGAGGATGGACATCATCAAGGAGGAAACATATCCTCCCAAAATGGGAGATAAAAATTAAATACCTTCAGCCATGATATCCTTCTGATCAACTAACAAAGCCCCTTCATTATTCTTGATTTACGAGATAAAGTTCAAATTTCTCCTATACTTGACCGAGGCATAGAAAAATTTAGTACTTAAATCTCCATCTTTAAGCCAAAGCTCCCTCAATTTTTGTTTTGATAAATTTCCTCTCTAAGCGAAAGAACTTACCCGGCTCCCTAAGAAGAGATTTCTCCAAACCGAATTCAACCTACCCCATACAAGAATTAAACACTTTGATTAAGATCTTTCAATTATGATTCCACACGATTTTTTTCTTGAATTTTTTTTTTTTTTTTAATCTCATTCCAATCCAGCAAATTCCTTTTTAGTCTCTTAAGCTTCCGAGTCAAAACAAACATCTTTGATCCTATAATTTGATAAGAGTTCCACCATTGTTTGAACTTATCTTCAAGGCGAGGCATCCCGAGCCACATTAATTCAAACTCGAAAGGGTATTTACGAGGCGCTTCATCAAAACTTATCACAATGGACACTAGAAAATGATTTGACCTAGACCAAAAGCACAAAACTTTCAAGAACAATGTCTCGAGAGACCAATTCGGACTAACAAGGAAACTATCTAACCATTCATCTATGTTACTACAACCTCTCCTCTAGTTGCTCCATGTGAACTAACCCTACTTAGGTTCCAAATCAAATAGAGAGCTGTCCCTAATGAAGGAGCAAAAGTTAATTTGAGATTGAAGATTTCTACAAATTCCTCCTTCTTATCCTTACTTGAGGTTATGACATTGAAATCACCCCCCAAAATGAACATATGATCCTCCGAGCAATAAAGGATCTAGAAATATCTACCCACGTGGTCCTCTTTCCAATAACACTATTAGGAGCATACACATTAAAGAGAAAAAACACTAATTGAGAGCGTCAAGGGCTAACACTAACTAGTTGCCAATTAGAATTTTGGGCTGTAACTCTACCTTTACTTGACTCTCCTTCCAAAAAGACCCAAATCTCCGAAGCCCCATTCAAACTAATGAAAACACATTTCCAAACTTTACAAGCCTTGCCCCAAACACATTCATCTTTAGAAATGGACATCTTACTTTCTTACAATAGAACCATACATGCTTCCAAGGAAAATAGGTAACACTTTAGCAAGTGTTGTTTGTCAAGGGTGTTGAGACCCCTAACATTCCAAAAAAATACCTTCATTAATGAAAGGGAAGGATTTTCACCTTCCTAGAGTCAGAAATATCAAACTTCAGAGTGCTTTTTTTACCTGAGTCCACTTCTTTCTGCGTTACTTCTTTCTTAGATTTCCTACCTCTCTTTCTTATTGAACCACAATTAGCAAAAATTAAGACTTTCGACAAGTAGCTAATTTAGAAGGAACCACTTTTGAAGATAAACCATCCAGATCAAACTCACCATCCTCTAAAATGCCATCTAATCCTACAGATTCTCCAATTGTAAATATTTATTGTTTAAAATCCATCCAATTAGATCTTCAAATGAAGAGGCCTTCCCTTTCTCCATTCCTTCCCTAATCAATGAAACGAACTCTTGTGATTCTCTATGAACTTCTTTTGTTTCCTTTAAAAGAGAGCTAGAGAAAACTCCTTTGAAGGGCGAGAAATGGCGAACAACATTGGACGATCGGGAAGATTCCTATCTTGGGAGACTTGTGAAAAGGGGATTTCATTAGAAATTTTAGGAGTAAGTTGCGTAGCCCGACATGAGGAGGAGGAAGACTAGAATTCTTCATGTCTTTAACTAGGAAATATCTCCTCATATGACCCAATTTCCCACAATAAAAGCACTTCACATTCAAACCTTCATAATTAATAGCCTGAGACTAGGAACCTCTAATAGATTTCAAGCTAACAGAGCTTGGGAGTGGGGAAGACAAATCTAATTCTACACAAACTCGAGCCAAAGAATTGCTCCAGGAAGATAGAGAAGGATTTCTTATGAGGACATATTTACCAAGGAATTTGCAATATCCTTCAAAGAGGACTGATTCTGGAAATTAGATCACAAATTATGGAAACTCAACCAGAGCAGGGCTCAAGAAATTTTTTCAATCAACGCATTAAAATCCGAAGACCAAGAGTGAAAATATAGATCTGGAGGAATTAAAAACTAGGGTCCCTCTTTATACAAATTTTCAAGGAAATACACTAAGGGAAAAAGAACTTGAAAGAAGCCATTTAGGAAGAAAGCTTTTCTTGGGCTTCATCTCCTTCCCCAATACCGAGAAGACCCAATCTATAATTTTTCTTCTAGAGAACCTTGCCCCCAAAATTTGCAACAGATTGCCCTTCTCAATCGAACATCCAAAATTCCACTCCCAAACCGGCAGAGATCCACATTCACCATCTCGAGGAGATTCGAACTTTATACCACCAACTTTAATCTCCTCTATCCAATTCCGAGAAAGCTAATCTAGCCTCGGTGGATTCGAAGGGACCTCCTTTAGCAAAACAAGGGCTAAAAACCTTCCACCGAGATCAACAAAACATCAAATACCAAATTTTCCAAAGTGAGATCCCTACCAATAAAGCCAAGGATTTCATAACCGCTTCAACATCAATATTTTGCACCGGGGAAAAAACTTATGCTTCCTCTGGCTACAATCCCCATCCCTTCCATTCCACACCACTACTTTTACCAAGCGGGATCATGTTCACTCCAGAGGTAGATGGGCGACCTCTGTGAAGATCTTTAGATCCACCGATGGAGACAATGATCTCTTTCTCTCGCAAAAAGTTAAAACTTTTGTGGTTTTCGCTACTTTGGCGCTCCATAATGATACCTACCAATTCCTCATAATGATATGTATTATTTTTTGAAGAATTTTTCTTGTTATATTTTGAAAAGAGAATACCAATGTGGCTATATTTTATAGTGTCAAATTGGATGTGAAGTTATACTTAATGTTTTACCTATGTTATAAATATATTAAACTAATATTTTGCTATGTTAATTATTGGTATATTTCCTCAAGAACCACAATGCTAGGTAGAATCTTCTCTCCTCAAAACTAATGAAACTAACAAAAAGAGTTATAATGCCTATTGTCCTTCTTTTTCCAGGTATAAAACATTTATCGTGTTAATAAAATACTATGATCTCATTAATCATCTTCATGCTTTGCACCTAAGATGTTAAGGACTATTTCCTTGATATTTTATGAGGTGGTGCATATATGTTGTGAAACCTATCATATTGGGATGAGTGAGGTGATCATGTCTAGGTGTTGTAGGTCTGACCATATCATGAATAAGTTAACCCCCTTGTGCGTAATTTCCCTTGGTACCCTAGTGGGTGGCCAAATCCTTACAAGATAGTTGGTGGTTGTACCTACAATTGATCTCTTGTGAGATCTAAATTATGTGAGTGGAGACTATGTTTTGAATTACTTGCGTATTTACCCAACAATTGAAATAGGTCCTTAGGAGGCTTTTGTAATGCATAAGATTATTTGGGATATCTCTCTTACAATATACACTTAATACTTGCATGTCTAAGAGCAATGAAATGAGTTGTCTTGTGTGAAGTCATACTCCTTGTATTCTTAAATCCCTAAGTGTTACGTAAGTGTTATAGGAAAAATCATTCCAAAATGATGTTATACGACCAAAGTAACCATGTAAATAGAGCTAGTAAAAAATGGTAAATAAGATTAATCTATGGAATGCTCACTATGAAAAAAAAAAACACCTTTGAGCGATGTCAAAACCAACCAAAATGTCAAATGTGATCATAAAAATCAATGTAATAAAGTAGAGGTCCACGACTAATACAATAACCTAATAAATCAAAAATCCAAATATGATGCATGATGACATGCTTTTTTTACATAAATATGAGTCAAATAATGATGCTAATGAAATATTAAAATGTAGCCTTGAGAATGGGATAAATTCAGCTGTAGCCAAGGTTTTACGAGTTAAGAAAATTGCACTCTAGTTAGACTTGTAAAAGTTAGTAAAAACCATAGCGTAGATAGGAATCTATAAAACCTAGAATCACTTAGGAAGTAGAATGTATGGTCGAAACATGTAATTAATCCATTGTTATTGAGACTAAATCCTTAATACGATGAAAGCAGTAGTTTGAAATGTGAAATTCGTCACTTGAATTCAAAGTAAAAGCTCTATAATGGCAACACATGTGTAATGTACCCATCCATGTGCAATATTATTGTGAAAATATGAATTCCTAATTAGAGAAATGGATTGTGAATCGAGAATTATACAATGTTGGCAAGAAAATTTGTCTTGTGGACAAATTAGTGGGTGTCAAGCCAATGTTATGTGAAACTAAGTCCTCTACTTGAGCGGTGCAGCTTCCGTACGTGCATGGATAAAAGGTGGATTTTAATGGTGGCCTTTCAACTAGAGATCCAACGGGGCACTCCATTGACCCTGTGGAAAAGCTAGCAATGTCTCACTAGAGAAGAAACTTTGTCTTGGAAAGGGGAAGGGGAGTGGAAATGGAGGTAAGAAAAAAACTAATGTTGTGAGTAGAATATCATATGCCCACACACATTAATTAGAAATTTCATTTACATGCATTTATAGTTAGAAGAAAAACAAATCCGTAAGAGAAGCTACAAGACCGAATAAAATTCATTAGTCATGCAAGGTACCAATCAATCCCTCAATCAAAAAGGTGAAAATTCCTTCTTTTATTATTGAAGCTAAAGCAGAGTTTGTACAGAGCTTTGAGAATAGAGGAAATTCTAAGGAGAAGGGAAAATAGAAGAAGTATGGCATTTTTGTCTTTTCCAGGTACAAAGCACTCTATTCTTTTTTGAAATCAATCGCCAGCCCTTTGGAATGGCTCTGAGGAGTGATTATATCATTTTCCAAGATGGTTACAATCTTTACAAATCATTTACACCTCTTCAAATTCCTCCGTTGCGAAGAAAATGCTCATGGCGGGTTAAAAACTAGATCTTGCAACGTAAACATTACATTTGATTTTCCATTTTGAATACAGATCATTTGATTTTCTCTTATAACTTTGAAATTGGGTTGTCCACATGGTAGGAAGATATTGGAGTAGGTACAGTGGGAAATTCCTTTACATGTTTTGTGATTTTTTAGAGATTTGGCAATTTGGAACAAATTGGCCCACACCTTCGCTTCAACATTTCAACTTAGGCACATGGCACCCTCTGATTGGAAATGCGGTCATGGCACTTTTCTCAACATTTTAACCTTTTTTGGAAAAAGGCTCAAAAACTCAAATTCCTCCACCACCCCCACTCTTCGCTTTGACTTTTCAATGGCGCGAGCTCGAGAGCTTAGCAGAGCAAGCGGCGAAGCATTCTAGAACTTTTACTTCACTTTTGGGAATTTGGTTAAATTTCCAAAAGTGCCCCAATGGCCTGCTCATCCACTTTGACTTTTCAATAGTGGGCTTCAACTTTGACTTTTTCCCTACGGGCTTCAACTTTGACTTTTCTCTGCGGGCTCAAAAATTGACTTTTTGCCTTTTTTACAAAGAGGCTCAAAAACACAAATTTCTTCATCGGCCCTTCCAATTAGTTATGTCCATGGAGGAAAAAAATTGATTTGATGACCCAGGCCATAGAACAAGTGAACAATTTCGATCAAAAAGGATATTGTAAAGAGGATATTACGTGCACAGACCGGGAGATGGAGAATTTTTCAAAATAGGAAAACCGAGAGAGTTAAAAAAGATACTTAGGGCACAAATTTTGCTATTTTTTTGAACTTTCAACTTGGCTTAAATACTTTAGGAGGGTGAGAGCTTGAAATTTTGAATTTAACTTGGAAAATGAAAAGCAGCTTTTGGGAGACAACAACTAGCTCTAGCTTGGGGACATGGCATGGACTGAGCATGACAAAGACATGGTATGAGGATCCAAAATCTCAATCTTTAAACCATATAACATTGACCAGTGCCTTATCCATTGGGCATTGTAGATTAATGTACAATTCTAAGAAATAATAGAACGAAGAGGAAACACACAAGCCAAACCACACACAACAAAAACCAAACAAAACCAAACCAAAACCACATAATAGAAAAGGGAAAAATACACATGCAAAAACACCTATGGTACAAGGTGGGGACAACCCACTTTCACTAATGATACAATTTCAAGTATTTCGCTTTGAGGAAATTCCAATTGCGTTCCATCCAAATATGAGAGGAGAAAAGCATTCTCACCACAAACCACAATGAATCAAACTTTCCATGGTTACCCTTTGGTTCTCTTCTCTTGTCCCATAATAGGAAAAAATCTCCAACTTTGAAATTCCTTGCTTTGGTCTTCTTATCAAAAAAATTCTTCACTTTCAACTGATTCTCCTTAATTCTATCCACCACTTGGCATCTACTTTCTTCCAGCTTCTCTAGGAAGAGGATCCTCTTGTCAATGGAGTCTTTGTATTGACCATCTTCTATTTCTTGCAGCAACTTGAGAGCTGGCATCTCAATTGTGAGGGGAATCTCTGCCTCAACTCCATACAACATTTGGAAAGGTGACATACCTATTGCCTTCTTAGGAGTGATCCTATCAGCCCACAATGCATCATATAACTTCTTGTGCAGTTCCTTTGATTCTCATCTACCAGACTTATGAACAATGGTCACAATGTTCTTGTTGCTTGACTTAGCTTTCCCATTTCTCTATGGGTAGTAGTCAAAAGAGTGAGATAGGGAGATTCCAAAGCCATAACAAAAATCTGTGAACTCTTTGGAAGAGAAATAGGTGGCATTATCTACAACAATTTTATGTGGTATTCCAAAACGAATAATGATATTCTCCTTGATGAAATTACGGTGATTGTTTGAGTTGGCTTGCTTGGTTGGGATGAGTTCCACCCATTTAGTGAAGTAATCGATTCACGGTGAGTACATAAGTATGCCCCTGTACTAGAATGAGGATTTAGAACACCAAAAAATCTAGCCCCCATTGCTGAAATGGTTCTTCAATCACCACGGGCCCGAGTGACAATGCAATTTAGTTGTGGCCTTCCAACAAATTGTTGACATGCTTTGTAATTGGAAACCCAATCACGAGTGTCTGCAAATATGGAGGGCCAATAATATCTCCCTCTGAGGATCTTATGTGTGGTGACCATTTCTAAGAAATGTCCACCACAAGCTTGATCATGATATGCCCTAAGAAACTTTTCTTGTTGCTCCTTATCTACACACCTGAGGAAACAACCATCTAGGCCTCTCTTGTAAAGTTCATGATTCCAAATCACAAACATGGCTTCCTTTAGCTTGAGTGTCCTTATTTTTTTATAATCAATATGAGGAGGGCATTCTCCATAAGTGAGGTAGTAAGCAATGTCAACATACCACTCATCAATAGTGGTGACAAAGAGTGCCTGTGGACTGTCTCCTGAATAGGTTAAGCAAACACCATCTTTTTCTCCTTGTTGAGCCCTGAGAGCTTCATGTTCGATGAATCAGCTGGCATAAACCATTTTCCTTACTAGATTAGAGGGTCTAATCTCCAATTCATACTCTTGAGTATTTGCCATCCAACTTTCTCTCTTAGCCTCAGGATCTTGTTGAGTCAAAATGGACTTGATTGCACTTCTAGGGACCATCACCACTATATGGGAATTGAGAATGTAGAATCTGAAACTTTTAACAACTTTGACCACTACGTAGGCATGTTTCTCCAATTGGTTGTACTTTAGCTCATGATTTTTCAAAGGACAGCTCATGAAAGCAATGGGTGCTTCCAAACCTTCATCATTTTTTTGAACAAGGACAACAGAGAGTGTATGTTCTGATGCATAGAAATACATGATGAACTCCTTGTTGAAATCTAGAGATACAAGAGTTGGAGCTTTGGCAATGGCTTTCTTGATCTCCTCAAATGTTGTTTTTCCTTCCTTATTCCACTTGAAACTTGCTTAAGGCTTCATCATTGAAGTTATATGCTTAGTCAGTTCAGAAAATGCAAGCTCAAAATGACGAAGGAAGTTTACCTTTCCAAAGAATGAATGAACTCCCTTCTTTCGGTTGTTAAGGCTAGTCCTTGGATAGCTTTGATCCTCTCGGGATCAATGTGTACTCCATGTTTATTCACAATGTGTCCCGAAACTTACCTTCGTGACTCCAAAATGCATTTCTTTGGATTTAGAGAAATTTCATGTTTCCTACACCTTGCAAGGACTTGCTCCAAATGACAGATATAATCTCCCCTCCTCTTTGAAAAAATTGTGAGGTCATCAAGGTAAATGACAATGCAATGTTTCAAATCTTTGAAGGCCAAGTCCATTGCTCTCTAGAAATTGGCTACAACATTGATCAAGCCAAAATGCATTCTGTTGTAGGCAAAAGTACCCCAAGGTGTTGTGAAGGTTTTTTTGTTGAAATCCTCTTCTGCCACCTTGATTTTGTTGTACCCTAAGAATCCGTCAAGCAAAGAGAGCATTTCAGCTCCAAAGGATCGCTTACAAAATATGATCCTTGATTGGAAGAGGGTAGTTGTCCTTGAGAGATGACTGATTTAGATTTCAGAAGTCTACAAAAATCCTTATTTCCCCATTGTTCTTCCTTACTGGCATAATGTTAGCCACCCATGTTGAATGGTGGATGGGGAAGATGATTCTAGCATTGAGCATCTTTGTCACCTCTTCTTTGATAACATCAACAATCTTTGGATTGTAGGGCCTTTGTTTTTTCCTAAAGGGCTTAGCTCCTTGCTTCAAAGGAATGGAGTGATGCATTTCCTTTGGCTGAAAATATTTGAGTTCATCATAGGAATAGGCCAGGACATCTGAGTACTTTTTAGTAGAGCAAAAACTTTCTCTTCTCTTCTGGTGAGCAGCATTTACCAATGTTAACCATCCTTGGATTCTCTGAAGTGCCAATGTTTTCTTGATCAAAATCAGATGGACATCGAGAAGACTATTTTCTTTCTCTTGGATGAACTGTCATGCTTGTCAAAGAGGTCTTCCAAAGAAACTAGGCCTTTGGGGATTTTGTTTCCTTTCAGTTTGATTACTCCCTCTTCATCAATTCCCTCAATTCCTTCCTTCTCTTCTTTGGGGACTAATTCACGGTGTGGGTTTTCACTTCCTTCAAAGAAAATATTATTGAAGTTATCCCTTTGTTCCAAGAAGGCTAGGATCTAATTGTCATCATTGAAGACATGCCAGTGATTTGCATTGTCTTATACGTTGGGTCTAAACACCATCTCAATGGTCACTTCATCCTTGCCAAAAGAAGGATGAGGTGTCACTAAGGAAGTTGACACTACTAAGGAATCAAAATTTTCATTTTGATCCGAGGGATAGCTTCAATGGAGAATGCATCAAAGGATTCAATGCAGTCCCACACTCTGTTTCGATAGTGCCCGAGTGGGGTTTTTCGCACGATATTCTTTGTGCAGACCTACTTTACCACAACCTCTGCATCACCTTTGCATACCAACTTCTTGATTCCCATGTCCTCTGTTGTATTCATTCCAAAGAGTAATACTTCATACTCTGTTGTATTATTTGTATTGTCAAATTGTAGCTTGTAGGAAAAAGGATATACCTCATTGGAGGGAGAGTATAATACTACACCAGCTCTTGAACCTACTTTGGAATGACTGCCATCAAACTCCATTGTCCAGATTCGGTCTTCTTCTTCCTCCATGAGAAGTGGCAAGTCCTCTTCCTTCTGTGATGTAAGGAGGTAATTTCCAAGCCCATAATCTTGAAAAAGGATATCAGCTCTTGGATCATCATTCTTCCTTACTGTGAACTTCATTTTTCTGACTGGCAGCAGCTTCTTCATTTCTCCTTTCATTGGGATAGTTGCAGATGACCAATCCATTTTTATTTCTCCACCTAGATCTCTGCAAAAACTTCTACTCAACAGCATACCAAAAGATGTTGGGATGTCTGCCACCAAAATGGTCAAGAGTATCTTCTTATCAGGGTAATCAACTAGTGCAACCTAAGCATCCTTAATCCTTCCTACCAATGGAACTTGTTTAGATTCCATTGAGTAACATGTGCCATTTACCCAGGTCAAAGTGAGGCCAAGAGCATTTGTAAATTTTGTTGGCATCACATTATTTGAGGCTCCAAAATCTATAATGCAATTGTTCAGTTGGAAACCTTTGATGAGAAGTGATAGGTAAAAAGGCTCAACTCTGTTGGTGGTGGAGGCACTGAGGGCTAGCATGTTTTGAGAAGATGGTGTGGATGGTGTGGGAAGTAAGCCTTTAGAATTAGAGATTAGGGATGTAGAGTTACCACCTGGATTTGCCTTGATGAATCTATCAAATTAAGTAGGATGTGTTTGTAGGTATTTAATTTCAGAGAGCTGGACTTTGGTTTTGCTAGCATGCTCTACAAAGTCAAATGAAGTTATGGTAGATGAGGAAGAGGTTTCAGCAATGGATGAGGACTTAAATGGCAGATGCATTGTTACTTTTGGTCTTTGGGTTCTCCTTTTCAAATGTAGAAATTGGCTTAGAAAGAGGTGGGGGTGTAGCCTTTGATTGAAATTTAGGTGTTCTTGCAGAACCAAAATTTAGAAGATAATTGCTCTTAAACTTTTGAGTTGGGAGAAGAATCAGATAACTTACTTGGCACAACAGTGTGATCCTTGACAACTGGTGAGTCTGATTTCTCTCTAGTTGATTCCATGGAAGGTGGTAATGGTGATCCCTGCTGATGATCTTGTTTAGTGGAGGCTTTGGATAGCTATCTTCTTTGTTCTTCCTACTCTCGATTGCAATCAAATTTGAGGCTGAAACACCATTCTTGGATTGTGTGCAGTGAAAACAACACATGAAAACTTTTAGCTTCTTCATCACCTTCCTCCTCATCAGCAATGTATTCAATTAGGCCATTGTGCATGCCAACCTCTTTAATTTCAAGATAGTTTTCATAGTCATCCATGCTTTCTTCTTCAGTTTCCTCAATGTCTACTCCTTCTTCTAATTCCCTAGTGTCACAGATGGCATTGACTGGTGGTGCTTCAAGAGCAAGCCTACGAGGAGGTGGAGCAATTCTTGGTCTATCAAGAAGATTTGGTCTCCTTAGAGCATTCCTCATTGTGATTTGTGATAGCTGCTTCTTCAAAGAAACTAGGTCATTTGCCATTTTTTGGAACATTGGATCAGTGGTGAATGAATTTGAACTCTGACCTTTTTCTTCCCATTTGGTCCTTTCACTTTTCCAAAAGAATTAGATCATCATCAGTCTCAATTGTAAATTCTTGAGCTTCCCTCAATGTTATTGGTTGGGATCTTCTAAGGAAGAAACCAAATTTTGATGGCAAAGCACTGATGAAGAACATTTTCAAGTTGTTTTTAGAGGGTACCACATCTTCTGGGATCCTTCTTGTCAACCTATCATACCTTGCTACAAAATCTCTCATTGATTCGGAGGTCTCCTTATTCATCTGAGCCAATTGGACCAGCAGATCTTGACAATCTTTTGTGCTCTTAAACCTATGTTCAAATGCACTTCTTATATCTTCCCAACATGTGACAGATCTTGGGGGCAACATGTAGAACCATTCAGCAGCTCTTTCTTGGAGTGACTCCACAAAGAGCCTAACTAAAACATCTTCATTTTCAACTCCCAACACTCCACAAGCAGTGATGAATGTTCTACATGTTCTTCGGGGAGTTGAGAACCATCCCCTTTGAATTTTGGGAAGTTCTTTCTTGAGCCTCTTGGGAGCTCATGAAGTGGTTGTGGAAGAGCAAGTGGACTAGTATTTCTTCCCCATGGTACGTTAGGCCTGCGTACTTCATGCTCATGATCACCCATTCTATTCCTATTTCTAGCCTCCGGTCTTGCTAAGGCTGCTTCTGCTGCTACTCTTTCTTCTACTTCAATTTGGAGTCTTTCTATTTCTTCAAGTTGAGCCCTTATCTCCTCTTCATCTCTTGCCTCTCTTTCAAGCTCTTCAAATGTGGGATCAATTTTTCCTCCTTGCCTCAAATTTGGGTGTATCTTCTATTAGCCAGCTTGAAAGTTTATGCTCTTCTTCTGGGGTGCTAGAATTTGTCTCTGCCTTTCCAATTCGACAACATGTTCCTCTTCTAGGTCAGAGTCCTTATGGAAATGAAGTATTAATTGACACTTTTTCTATTATGCCAAATAGCTTCTCTCATATCAGAAGCAATGTCTTCTTGGATGTGAAAGAGTAAATCAAGTCTCTCAATAGGAGGATTTCCCATAATAGCCATGATTTACATCCATGTAGTTTGTGTGATTATTCAATCTCCAGAAACTTTTCTTCTAGAATCTTTCTTTTTTGTATTTTATGACCTTGAGGTCATTTTTAGGTGTAGATGCTGCAAAATCTACCCCATAGCGGGTGCAATTTTTCTCATGGACAAATTGGTGGGTTTCAAGTGAACACTATGGGAATCTAAGTCCCTCTACTTGAACAGTGCAGCTTCCAGTAGGTGCATGCATAAAAGGTGGATTTCAATGGTGGCCTTTCGACCAGAGATCCAATAGGGGCACTCCACTGACCCTGTGGAAAAGCTAGCAATGTCTCACTAGAGAAGAAACTTTGTCTTGGAAAGGGGAAGGGAGTGGAAATGGAGGTAGGAGAAAAACTAATGTTGTGAGTAGAATATCAGATGCCCACACACATTAATTAGAAATTTCATTTACATGCATTTATAGTTAGAAGAAAAACAAATCCGCAAGAGAAGCTACAAGACCGAATAAAATTCATTGGTCGTAAGGTACCAATCAATCCCTCAATCAAAAAGGCAAAAATTCCTTCTTTTATTATTGAAGCTAAAGCAAAGTTTGTACAAAGCTTTGAGAATAGAGGAAATTCTAAGGAGAAGGGAAAATAGAAGAAGTATGGCATTTTTGTCTTTTCCAAGTACAGAGCACTCTGGTCTTTTTGAAATCAATCACCAGCCCTTTGGAATGGCTTTGAGGAGCCATTATATCCTTTGCCAAAATGGTTACAATCTTTACAAATCATTTACGCCTCTTCAAATTCCTCCATTGCGAAGAAAATGCTCATGGCGGGTTAAAAACTAGATCTTGCAATGCAAACGTTACATTTGATTTTTCAGTTTGAATACAGACCATTTGATTTTCTCTTATAACTTTGAAATCAGGTCATCCATGTGGTAGGAAGAGATTGGAGCGAGTACGGGGGAAATCCCTTTGCGTTTTACGATTTTTTAGAGATTTGGCAATTTGGAACAAATTGGCCCGCACCTCCGCTTCAACTTTTTAACTTAGGCACGTGGTGCATTTTCATTGGAAATGGGGTCACGACCCTTTTCTCAACATTTTAACCTTTTTGGAAAAAGTCTCAAAAACTCAAATTCCTCCATCGACCCGCTGCTCCGATTGAACTCTTGACACATGGCATCCTCTGATTGGAAATGGGGTCACATCCCTTTTCTCAACATTTTAACTTTTTGGAAAAAGGCTCAAAAACTCAAATTCCTCTCATTTGGCCCACTGCTCTCGATTGAACTCTTGACATGTGGCACCCTCTGATTGGAAATGGAGTCATGGCCCTTTGCTCAACATTTTAACCTTTTTGGAAAAAGGCTCAAAAACTCAAATTCCTCCACCGGCCCACTGCTCTAATTGACCTCTTGACACGTGGCACCCTCTGATTGGAAATGGGGTCACGGCCCTTTTCTCAACATTTTAACCTTTTTTGGAAAAAGGCTCAAAACTCAAATTCCTCTGCCGACTCGCTCTGTCGCTTTGACTTTTCAACGGCGGCCCCGAGACCTTCGAGGAGCCGCGGAGCATTCAATAACTTTTACTTCAATTTTGGGAATTTGGTTAAATTTCCAAAAGTGCCACGATGGCCCGCTCGTTTGCTTCGACTTTTCAACAACGGGCTTCAACTTTGACTTTTTCCCTGCGGGCTTCAACTTTGACTTTTCTCTGCGGGCTCAAAATTTGACTTTTCACCTTTTTTACAAAGAGGCTCAAAAACACAAATTTCTCTACCGGCCCACTTCAATTAGGTATTTCCACGTACCGTGGATGATGGGGCCAAAATTTGACAGGAAGAAAATGCCCATCATTCCCGATTGTGGGAAAAATACACAAAGGAAGAGAACTTCATCATTTTGAGTCCAATTTTTGAATTTCCTTTCATGAGCTGGAGGCATGGAGGAAAAATAATAATTTGATGACACCAGACCATAGAACAAGTGAATAATTTCAATCAAAAAGGAGATTGTAAAGAGGATATTACGTGCACAAACCGGGAGATGGAGAATTTCTCAAAATGAGCAAAACAGAGATTTAAACAGCACTAGGGCATGGATTTTGCTATTTCTTCAAACTTTCAACTTGGCTTAAATACTTTAGGAAGGCGAGAGCTCGAAATTTCAAATTTAACTTGGAAAACGAAAAGTGGTTTTCGGGAGACAACAACAACTTAATTAGTTAACCTACATAGTTGGTTGTAATAACTTGAAGATTAAAAGAGTGTATTGTTAGTATTAAACAAAGAAGTCAAACCAACTTGGGATAGGTTTTCTATTGATCTAGTAACCTTCCTTTTTCTTCCTATGAATTTTCCTCCTTGTAATGAGAGTATGCTCCAAACCAAGTGAAGACGACTCTTTCAAACAAATCCTTAAGTCAAATATTAGAAGACGCATGTGTGTATATACATTCTTCATCACAATCATGATGTATAAAGTTATTTCCATAAGAGAAATGAGAAAATTCCAAAGGAACCACTATAGGTGAAATGTTCAACAAAAACATGCAACCTAGTTGTAGAGGAACAAAGGGTCCCATGTTATGTGTTCTTCAAACAATTATAGTCAACTAATGAAAATAGGATTGTAATAAATATTTCACCATGAAAGACGATGTGTTGTGGGAAGTGCATGTGAATAAGGGTATATTGTAGTGGGTCATTGTTTTACTTTGTCATTTTTGGAAATATGGCTTCGATGTGTATATATGGTGTTATCGTATTACATATGTGGGTCCATGGTTACACAAACGTCACATGTGTTATATATTATCCTAAGTGATCCTATGTGGTATTATGTATCAAACAATGTAAGCCAAAAAAAAAAACTTGTTATTATGTGTGTAAAATGTAGACGTTACAAAACAATTCACCGTAAAGGTAGGGACTATGCGACTCTTGTTTAGATAAATAGTATTTAATAAATAAATTTAATATTATGAGTTTCCTTTCAATAACATTAAAAAGTATAATAAATATAAAAATACACATAATTATTAAAACATAATTTATAAATTATAATATTTGTGAATTTAAATTTATTAAAATATATAACTTTAAAAATAAGCGTTATTTATAATAAATTTTAAAATTACACCTATCTCGAATATATAAACCAATCACATACTTTCCTAATTTATTAAAATAGTGTATCCCTAAACTATGACATTTGAACACGAGCTACAAGCTACATTCATATTAAAATTTATAAACCCTAATTTCAAATCTTACCTTTACCTTAACAAAATTTATAAACCCAAATCTCAAATCTTATCTTATTTTATAGCGTATCCCCTTAAAAAAACATAATAACAATTTATAATATTTTATTAATTATTTATCTTCTATAACGACTTTTCTTGCCATCTGTTTAATAACGGTAAAATCACCCGATATAAAATTACATCCTGGGAGAGGCTATTGCAAACAAAAACCAATTCGTTGTAAGACGAGAACACGAGGAGTTTGACACGGTATCGATCGATCATTATGGCTGCTTCAACCCCATCCACGTGGATTTTCGTTTGCTGTCTAGTTGCAGGATTCGTTATATGCAATCTGCTTTCCACTCCATGTCATGCCAATGAAGAAGGTGATGCCCTGATTGATGTGAAGAATATGATGCATGACCCTCAGAATGTTCTCCACAGTTGGGATCCATTCCTTGTCGATCCCTGCACCTGGTTTCATATCACCTGTGACAACAATGGACGTGTTACCAGGATGTAAGTTTGTGTATATAAATATAAACTTTCTGCCATGGAAACTTTTATTGCTTCTTATAACATTACATTTTCTGACTTATATTTGATGTCTATAAATTTACAGAGATTTGGCACTTAGTGGCCTTTCTGGTACTCTCTCACCACGGATCGGTGATCTTCCCAACTTGCAGTACCTGTAAGCTTATTATCCCAATTCGCGTACACAATATAGGGCTTATTTGGTCTAAGATTCATTAGATTTTTGCTAAGGTGAAGAGTGTTACAGCTTTACATTGTTTTGCAGGCATTTATTTCGCAATTTATTGAGTGGAAGTTTGCCAGCAAGTTTGGGGAAGTTAAAAATCTCATTGCCCTTACTGTTAATGGCAACAAGTTTACCGGAAACATACCCACTTCAATTACCCAACTCTCACATCTGCGCTTCCTGTAAGTTATCACATATGTAGTGAATATGATAGAAATGATGTATTTTTATATCTTCAACCCGTACCTTTTGGGATTAACAAGTTCTTTTTATATCTGTAATTTCTCAGAGATCTTTCAGACAACCAACTCAGTGGCCCTGTTCCAACAGGAGGCTCGCTCTCAAGATTTGGTTACGATAGGTAACCACATTTTCATTTGGTTCTTTTGTATTGTGATATCAGATATATTTGGATGGCTTAACATGGACTGTGTGTTGTTTCATGTTATTTTGTACATGGAATGAAGTTTTAAAGGCAATCCAGGGCTTTGCGGTGGTGTTGTGCGCAAGCCATGTCGAACCAATTAATGAAGTGGACAGCCATACGATCCATCCTGAGCTATAGATGTTATGTTTAATACAGTTATGACAATAAAATTGCATGCCACTCACTCATTAGAGGACGCAATAAGGCAATCACTTCAGTAATAATAAACATATTATCACTAGATAACCAAATAAAACTTACTATCAATAGGCCTCTTTTATTTGTTCCATTCTCAAAATCAATCAGAGGCGAAGATGTTATTACACTGTACATAACAAATATTTTGATTTTAAATATATAACTATGTCAGTCTTTATTATAAGCTATCTGTGTTTTCTCTCTTTTTGTAATAGATTGAAGGCACAAGTGTTTAAATACTACATTTATAACTGGAAAGTATATTTATTACGCCGAAGGCGTTCCCCCTATGGTAAAGGACCTCCGGACGTTTCTACAGCGATGTTAAATTTGATGATTTGACGGCCGTCTGGACGTTTTTACATTTTCCTACTATTTTTAACGGTATTTTTGATCCCCGCATACTCGACTCGCCAACCATTGTACACCAAAAAAATTTCGTTGTGGGGATAATCATTGGGTGTTTGTTTATTTAATTAAGTTTGCGGGCAGCCAAATAAGACCGAACGAGCGAAGGCAGAGACGGAACTACTTAGTTGCAATCGGCGAATCGGTCAAAATATGGATTTACCAGTCGTCTCGATCCGCATGTATGTGAGTATAGTATGTGCTAACATAGCCTGGCAAAGATGCACCGACTCCGATAAAAGCAACAACATAAAAATCAACAGATGGCGTGGGTATACCAAATCTGGGTGTTTTTCTTCTTTCTTACTTATAGCATTGTATCCGAGCAATAAACCGATCCTTTACAACATGAATGCTCAGGCAGAAACAACAATCAACCGTGGGATGCAAAAGGCAATTAAGCCAACATTAATAATCTGCTGCGTCCTTTTCCTACTGCTACTACCCATGTGCACTCTGCATTCTGTGGTAACCTTTCATCTCAGATTCCGTTCAACCTCTGTCAATGGCGGCCTTAATAAAAATAACAATTTTTAAACCCATTCCACACCTAAAATAACAGTTTTAAAGGTGATTTTGTGCCCACATTTGAAATCAATTTGCTCAACCTAGATGGTTGATCATCATTCGATTGAGTATCTTGTATTGGTGATGGGATACATGCATGTTCCATAGGCCATTTTGTATCCATTTCTGGAGTTAACTTGTTCAACTTAAGAGGCTCATCATCATTTTCAAAGATTTGTGTTGGATTGGATTGCATATCTTGTATTGGTGATCTCATACACACATGGTCCATAGACCACTTCATACCCATTCCTGTAGTTAACTTGCTCAACCTAGTAGGTTCAACATCCTCTTTGAACATTTCTAAGGTCCTTGTTGCATTGGATTGGATATTTTGTATTGGCGATACCATACATACATGCTCCATAACACATTGTTGAACATCAATTGAATCCAAACTTTGTTCTTGTTTATGTAGATCTAATTTAGAACATGAATTGTCTATTACAACATGCACATTTTGGTGTTCTATTCCATTCTTACCATACCCAAGGATTTCCCCTAATAAATTTTTCCATTTTGGAAGAGAAATCCCATATCTTCTCTTTCTTTCTTCCATACAATTTATTATAATGTTATTCACCAAATATTTTTTTCTATTGATCCTATGCAATTTGTTTATTGGAGATCAGAAAATCCTCACCATAAACATCCTACTTTTTATCGGCCACACTAGAAGTCTTGAATTAGGGTTGCCCAGAATCTCCTTTAGTGAAGCTGAAAAATCCCAATATTCTAATAAGCTAGCATGATCTAGAAATCAACAATATAACATGAACAAAAATTTCTTTAACAAATTTTTTATTTGAATTCAAGAAGTTATGTTAGCTCCAAATAAGTAACTGTAACTCACTTCCTATTTTTCTATGTACCTCACTACCATGAGACCTGATATTATGTATGTTGTGAGCCTCATCTGTCTGTTCATGCAAGATCCACATGAGTCTCATTAGCGTGCCGCAAAAAGAATTTTAAGGTAGGTGAGTGGTACACACACTTTTGGCATTCATTATTCTCCCACACATAAGTTTGAGCTATGTGGTTACACGGATTCTGATTGGGATGGTAGAAAATCAACATCTGGTTATATTTTCTCACTTGGTTTTGCAGTTGTCTCTTGGAGTAGTAAAAAGTAGGCCACCATCGCTATCACGATGAAGAGTCTCCAATCATTAATGGATCGAGAAAGTGGCTATCGCAGCGGGAAATAGGATTATCTTGGGCCAACTGGGCCAGAGAAAGGTGTTGTACATTGTGCAATGTAGCGTACCGCACCCATTTGCATAGTTTAATGGGGCACACATTCCATTTGTGGAAATTTTCATCCAAGTTGAAACCCTTTAAATCACCACTATGGCTGAGCAGCACATTAGAAATGATGTCTGTAACGACCCAAAAAATCCACACACGAACAACACAGTGAAATACAGGATAACTTTTTTTTTTTTTTTTGACTTGCTTGACACATAACATGACGCAACATGTCGTCACCAAGGATACAACTAACACTGTGAACAACTTGATACAAGGATGGCCATAAAGGCAGCACGGAAACGTTCACACCTATCAAGGACAATTTACTCTTCTTTTGACAAGACAACATGGAAGTCCAACCACATGACACACTTACAGCTAGGGCAAGCCACAGTAAGAAATGATTGGAGGTTATTTATTTTGATAAGACACCCTTTAGCTCATGACTTAAGTTTTCAGAAGGATTCAATATATGATTCGCACAATTTCATCTTACCAACTAAGTTATGTTCTTATACACTGTAGAGTAGTTCACTTAAAGTCTTCTCCTTTATAACCATTATTTGTTTTATATATTTATTTGATAAAGATGGTAATTTAATTCCTTAAGGCCATCTATTCACACTTACGTTACTAGAACTCGTTCATGCCCTTATGACAACATCGGTTCACGTTCAACAAACTTAAGAGAAAATTACAAGGTACCCTGGATAAAGTTAAAGGAAGAAGGTCAAATGAGTTCACCCTTAAGACGACATTAGTTCATTCTGAGGTTTAATTGAAGCTCGAGGTTTTATACGTAGTTATTAGCGCTCTTACTTAGGCTTCACCGAAAGAGCTTATCCAGAGGAAGCCACTTACTTTTAAATAGGCTGAGAGATAAATTGAGTGGTTTCAAAATTTTCTTCTCTTACTTGTTAAATCTTATTATAAACTAACCATTGTTTTCCTTTAAGCTTGTCTTTAGCGTTCACCAAAAAAGAGTAATTTTTACTAGTTCAGTTAGGGATAACACGCTATATAGAATCACTTTGCAAGGATAGTCTCACTCTTGATTACTTAAGGCAATGTTTGTTTTCAAGGGGATCTAAACCACAACATATTTCTTTGAATAAAACTTTTAGGTAACTTCTGTAAGGAAAACCACCCCATTACAACTTACATATAACACATCAATACAGAGTCTCAGAAAGATTTAAATTAACACTTAATTCTCAAGATCCAAGTTTTACAATGCTTATGCCAGTGAAAGTTTGAATAACATTTCCCACAAAGATAAGTTACCAGTTTACCTACAGAAGGACAACATAACATCTTCACGCAAATTCTGAACAACCCAAGGCAAGAGGTCTTCTAAATTCCTTTGCAATCACTATTACAAAATTTACCTCACATTGGACATTTTTACAAGGAATTTCATAAATTGCACTGATGAAACCTTTACAACTCTTTCCTTTAATCTACTCGCACAATCCATCTGCACAAATACTAGCTGGAATCAGTTCGCGAGAACTGAGCATGTTAAGACTACCCATTGCAACAGTAAGCTAACATTTTATAATATCATGAAAGTAAAATCCTAAACTCAAGAATGGATCAAATCACAAACCACTAATCAACATGTTTCACAAGATGACGAGATTTATACCAGCCAACAAGGAGGAATCCCAATATTCAAGGGAGAGAGATATTCCAAAGATAATCAAGGTGAGACCTTATTGGTGAAGACAACAAGGCTGAGAGTATTTAGATTTCAGTCAAGTAATCCTATGGATTACGTGATTGAAATCTAACACCCAAACATCATTCTATTATTATTAACCAAAAAGATAAAGATCGGTCAAATGACTTAACATATTCAAAATTACTTGTTAACAAGACTGCATTAACGCACATCCATGTTTTAGGAAGAATATAGGTCCCAACCATATATGAACACAAATCAGTCAAAGATTAAAGTTAACTTCACTCAGCTGAATAAACCAACATACATATAATACTCACAACATTATAACTAACTATCTGAAGGTTCAATATACCAAGCAATTCTCACCGAACCTAATTATTTTTCATCAAGAAGTTAAATAAATTAGATTCTATCCAACTAAAATTACATACAACAACTATAGTTGGATTACACAGGAAAGGATCAAGAAGAAGTCTTTTCACCAAAGGTTGTTATTATCTTACATCACATAATCAGTAATAAACCCATAATTCACCCCTCGTATGATCATTGTAAGAGTTAAGGACTTAGCTCACTAAAATATGTAACTGAGTCGATTCCTACCTTTTCCATTTTCATACAAGTCTAACCCAATTCGAAGAAAGATAACCATTCTATTTTCACACATGCCTCAGTCAACACTTACTCAGAAAGTCCCTACCTGAATTATTGAAGGTTTGCTAAGCTACAAAATGGATTTAATAGAAACCCATTTCATTCGATACTTGAATTTAAACAAGCAAGGGATAGTCTGTTGAAAATATAAGTGAATCGACACAAGATCCTCTACCGTGACCCAACTCGAGTCACCAATCACAAGGTTAACAGTCAGCGAAGGGGAAAAATACAAAGCAAAATACTCTTCCTACGAACTATGCCTTCTCTTCCGTCTCTAAAACAACATATGAATAGCTTGGGTATACCCATCTATCTCACGACAGTCTACTCGACCTATCCTCATAGTCGCTCCAAAGAAAACATCTGCTACTACAGAGTTCGATTCACAAGGAAGATAATTTACATAGAATGTCTATAACATCATACACTTTACCAAGAAAGAGAAAACTCTACAATTTTAATTTCTGCCTTTCACTATTACATCCATTTAGAATAAAAGCATTATCAGGCAGTCATAAAGCAACCTAGCCAATTTTTTTAAAAAAAAAAAAAAAACTGGAATTAGAATTGTAATCGGTTTGAGATAGCTTTTCATAAATTACCATTATTGATCAGACAATTGCAGTAACTAATAACATAAACAAAGGTTAAGTTTTACTGTTTACCTAGTTCATTCATTTTGTCCATTGTGAAATAATTTTATGCTACAAAATACCATTTTCGAAGCCAGAGAGCAATTAATTGAGGAGCAAGGAAAAGCGAAGCCCATTCTAAATGCCATAACAGATAAAAGAAAATAGAAGGACATTCAATTCATGACATAATAAAAGGGTAGCAGAAGATTGCAAGGGCAGGTTTAACATGCCTGGTTTAAAACGCCATCTCCATATGCATATGATTGTTTCAATGCCGCTGCTTGCCCTTAACCCAAAGTGCTCTGCGAGCTCGAGCTAGCACCACATTCACGCGGTGAAAAATAGCTACAACCCAACCCCATGATTTGAAGCTCGGACACAAGACATAACGATTACATCACGCTCCTGGCTCTGGAAGGCATCTACCGTAATGATAAATAAACCTTCTTCTTCATCCGATTGGGGACAACATCAAACTCTCGGTGCAAACATTACAGCTGTAGCTTGTAAGGTGTGATAATTCCAACAGAAAACTTTATGCCTGCCAACTTGGTGACTCGTTGAAGAAGCTCATATAATAGCAAAGAAAATTGTGTTTCATGAATATTCTGATATGAAACAGATCGGCCTCTATGAGGTTCTCTTCCATGAGTTTCATCGTACAACAAGTAAGATCTCAATAGAGAATCTTTGTAAATAAATTTCATCAGGTCTGCTGGTAACACCCTCACTGTCACATAATCGATTTTGAAGGAACAAACTCAGTACAAGTTCTGGATCTAAAAAATATCCTGCTACCTTCATCTCCCAAGACATTTTCTCCAACATTGCATAGATCTCCGTGCCTGTGGGTGTGATCTGTCACCTCCATATTCCAGTCTATTTTCCATGTGATAAACATCAATGAAAGGGTTTGGACTGCTATCCCTCCTATCATTCCCAGCCAGATCCCCATAACTTGCAAATGAAAAACATAACCGAGGAGAATGCCGAGCGGAATGCCGATTATATAGTAGCATGCAATATTTACATAGGCAACAATAGCCTGTTTCTGTGTCTTCTTTCTTTCAAATCAATCACAACCACACTGATATTGTCTCCACTTCTCCGTCCCAAAGCCAATTTGGTAAGAAGAGCAGCTGCGGCACCTACAGGAGTATCTTCTGTAATACCCTTTGAGCGATGAGGTCTATAGCCAGCCAGACATTTTCTAGCAACTTCACAGGCAGAATCATTTGACAGAACATCCCATAGACCATCACTAGCTAGGATGAGGCACTCATCTTCATGTGTCCGATCTGTACATGTTACTTCAGGTTCAGATATCACGTACCGTTTCAAGAATCTGTCTCCTAGGGCCCTGGACATAGCAAGAAAACCTCCAACATGATATCCATTCCAAAAATAACACGTCCACCAGCAGCTTCGATACGGCCCATCTCATCCTCTCGTTCAGGCTTATGGTCATTAGAAAGAGGGATTGCTTTTCCTCCCCTAGATAACACTGCTCTTGAATCTCCACAGTTAGCAATAACAAGTTGAGATGGACTCACAACAGCTATGACAGCCGTTGAACCCACATTTTCTGGTGCAACTGGATCTTGGCAGCAATTACTTATCATTTGTACATCCCCAGTACTGCAGCCTCCATTTGGACACATACCTCCAACTGCCATATCCATTTTCATGAAGCAAGCAGACATGACTTTCCTCCAATCATTCAAGTCTCTGGAAAATGAAGATGCATCCCTCAACTCCTCTGCAAGAGCCTCATGAAAACGGTTTTTACAAAATATTGAAGCCTGTGCAGCACGATTTTGAGAACCCACACCCACCCTCGCAACATCAGGGCGATAGACCTTCATTTCACCATCAATGAATCCACTGTCCAGAACACGCTGTAGCAATTCATCTGTTGCAGCATTTGATGGAGCGCAACAAGCATTCGTGGTTTTGGGCAGAAACAACAGGTAGACCACGTGACAGCAGATGGCAAGTCAACAATTTAATAAATGGGTAGGTGCGGCCATCAACCAGGAGTTGAACATGCCAAGAAGGTGCAGGGGTTTTCAATGCAATGGTAGGTAGGAGACAAACACACGGAAGATAAAAATCTGATCCTTTTTGAAAGCTACGCGGCCAGCAAGGAGGAAGGCATACGGTGGGTGGGTAGAAAAACAATTAGTTTCATTAATCCCCACCAACATATGCCAAACAAGGCACCAAATGAAAAAAAAAAAGAATATGGCAGGAGGCCATACACTCTACCACGCACCCCTCTTGCTAGAAAACAAGGAAATAAAGAGTCCAAGGACAACAATGTAGCCCACGTCTCCTCATGTCTAGCCTGTCGCATCCATAATCCAACGTGGGAGGAAAGGCAATGGACGCAACAATAAGTGCACCCCGGAATTAAGAATTGCAACGAGGCATGCGTGTGGGATCAGACAGTCAAGGCGGGAGCGACAAACAAATCAAAAGGATAGTTTAACGATAACAGAGGATGATATCGATAACAATCGATATAAAGAAGGTAATAATAAAATACAATCGTTGATCGATAATACAATCATAATGTCATTATTATTATTATCATTATTATCATTTTACAGCTTGTAAAATAATTATCAATTATAGTCATAATGGTCAGCAATCGAGGTCGACGAAGGCACAACGACACTCCATGCTTAGCACTCGATCGCCACAGGATGAATAGGTGTAATGTAGAACAGGGCATTACAATGTCTTCAATTATACGGTTTCTATCTAGCTCATCGTGAGTAGAAGGCAACAGTTTAGATGTAACAAATTTCAGTCGAGGGAGATAGGTGTAAAGATATTTCCATCTCTTGCTGAGGACAAAACACCTGACTGCAAATTTGAGTTCCATGAGAGAAAGGATTAAACACAAGATAGGGTCTGGCAAAGCGCCAAGATGGTCTTGCAAGGGTGCCATGCCTTCGGGTCTCAGCCCACAAATAATTTGTGTTACTACACTGTGCTAGCCTTAATTCCGAACAAAATCAGCAACACTTTCTGAAGAGGGCGAACATCGCAGAAGAGGGTCAATTATGAAAAATAGAAATGAAGAATTTTCCCTCCAAAAAGAAGTTGCATCCCAACCAATTTGATATTTGTGTTCGGCATTCACCACAACTTTCAAAATGTGATATACAAAGGCAAAAGCACTTATTTGTGCTTACAGATTTGGAAGAGACAAGACAAAAATATCTGCAGCGCTACGAATTTGATGTCGCTGATCAGTAGAAATAGATAAGGAAAGTAAAGCTCCTACCTACCTCATGCCTTTCATTTCTCCTTGTTCGATCAGCTCATATTTGTACAACTCATGAGGATGGTTTCTATCAAATAACATTCCTGAGAGGGTCCGGTGTTTTGAACCGTGGTCTTCTACATATCCTCAACTCTTGGAGAAAACCCCTTAATCAGTCTCAAATTTAACTGTCATATTTTGAAGTCGGGTCAGGAAAAGAAATATAATTTGATGCGGACTACGAAATATTACTAGACAGGGATATAGGGTTGTTACGTTGAGGGCACAAAACCAACAGAGGTGAAGGAAGGGTTTAGTGAAAAATTCTGATGTACCTGGCTAATAAAACACCTTTCCTCTCCTTGATAATGAAGGGAAATGCATTTTCACAACACCTTTCCTCTCCTTGATAATGAAGGAAATGCATTTTCACAACACCTTTCCTCTCCTTGATAATTCTGATGTATGGGAAAGGACCTCCGAATGTTTCTGCAGCGATGCTAAATTTGACGGCCTTCCGGACGTTCTTTCAATGCGCTTAAATTTAAAAACTGTTTTTAGCCCCTTTTTTCTATGGAATTCATCGTAGTGAGGGTAGCAGTTTGCTGAATGCGCATATGAATAACCTACAGATGGGGTGGAGAGGTGTGTAGATAAATCGACTAATTCGGTGGCAAAATCAATGTAGCCTGGTAGAAAAATGAGATCATCGTAGGTATAGGAGTATCCCTGAGTGAAAAAATTTCTATTCCATTCTTTTCCAATCAGTTTCGGATTTAGCGTTTGTTGTGTTAGGGCTCGGTGGACAAAGTGATGATTCGACCCACTTCAGGGAGATTTCTCTTTTCAATAACACAACAATGAGGAGATCCAGCGCTGGAACGGCCAGGTACACAGATATGTTTTATTTGCAGGCCCTCTGTTTTTGTTTTATTAAATTTCATTATTTGGAATTTAGGTCTCTTTTATTTTCAGCGAAGAGAGCTTAGATATTAAACACCGAGCTCCTGGAGATCCGTCTTCGAAATTGAACATCAAGTGATAGTTGTTGGAGTTTACATAGAAATCCAACCTACAAAGCTCATTTTTCTTCTTAATGAATGCGTAAAGCTCCTTGTTGAATGATTTTTCTTCGCAGACTGCACATTAGGGGGAATCAAGGTTATTCACTTAAATTGGAAATGACGAGCTGCTAAATGCGTTAAGCTTCAAGTAAGAGTTGTTACTAATTACAAGCCTAAGAATATTCAGACTGGTCTATAAATAAAAGGTGAACCTTGGAAGTCTATGCTTGGTAAAATGTTAAAGACTTGCATTTTATCATAAAGAATAAGTAGAAACTGTTTGATTTGATATGAAAGTTTAGTGTTCCCTGTTTAGGAAATGATTACCCAGGAAGAAGCCTATGTGGGTATTTCTGTTGACCCCCAAAAGTTTCAAAATAAACCAGGATCTGATGTGCGAATCCATTGTATTGGAAGCTCAAGTGGGTTTCTTTGCAGGAGTTGTTGTGAGGCCCTATGAGCAGACGATTTTACCTATGGTTTTAGAAATTATTTAAAAAAGAATGCAATGGATTGTGGTGGGAGAGTTGTGAGATCTATGGACAAGAGGTTGCAGTTTTCCTCTCTAATGATTCTCATACTCTGTATTATTTTAGTCCTGATTTGTTGCATTGATGGGCTAGTGATTAATCATGAAGTTTCTACACTTCTCAAGGTGCAATCAACATTGTCTGGCACATTGAGCGATCCTACGATGTTATCATGGAATGTTTCTAGGCCTCTGTGCAGATGGATAAGAGTTTCATGGCTATACAATGTTACTCTTATCAATTGTTCTCTTCCAAAAGTAAAGTATAGTTTAACTTTGGCGTATAACCCCAAGGTTTCAGTTCGTGCCATTCATTTGCAAGGGATTGGATTGATGGGTATGGTGCCAAAAGAATTGGGGTTGCCATTATATTTACAATACCTGAATCTAAACAGCAACAACCTTAAAGGAGAGATTCTTCATGAGTTGGGGAGTGTGCCTAATTTGAGCACCCTGCAACTCAAGAACAACTAGCTCAGCGGCAACATACTTGCTTCTATCTGGAACCTATTTGATAATTTGGTGGAGCTGATATTGGGATTTGATGGGCTATCAAAGAGCATTCCTGAGCCTTTCATGGCCAATGTAAGCTTCCCTCCTCTGCAGAAACTGGAGCTAAATAACAATAATCTTTCTGGGGTAATTCCTAGCTACTCCTAAGTCTTAATCTATGTATTATTGTAATTAAAACCTTGTTATGTGCTCCCGTATGGGCATAGCTTTTGTTTGAGCAATCAGATTAGTTCCATTAATGTAGCCAGTTCTTATATTGCTCTTTTTTTTTTTTGGTATGCATGTATAATAAAGTTGTACTATTTTTTTATAAATGATTTACTAAACATATTTTTTCTGGTGTTATCAATTTTGTTTCCAATATGGTTAATTGGTTCTTCTGGTGCTCTACAAGTTGCAGTCTGTAATCTTACTTTGTGTTCATGTAGGAACTGGAGTTCAGGTCTTTGGGAGAATTGCTTTTTGCATAAATATTCAGAACTTTCTTAATTGTTCTTTTGTTGATCTATTGTACAAGAAAATAACATTGAACTATCTTGCAGGAAAGTGATGTCAAATGAGCTACAAGAATCCTGCAATTGAGCATCCATTTAGGACAAACAAAGGCCCCAGGAAAATTCCAGAGGATGCGTGGTACAAGTGGCATGTTTTCATCGGAGGACGCATATTGGCATATGGAGTTGTTTTCATTGAATTATTCTTCATCTTAAATTCCATCTGGTTTCATCAATTCTACAACAATTTTGGGTTCCTTTTCATAGTTTTTGTTATCCTTATTGTCACCTTGCTATGCTTGGGTTTCTTTCACCATCCAATGGTCGAGGATTGATAACAACTATGGTCTTCTTGTGGGTCTTCATGGGTTTGTTTGTCGGTTACTCTTCTGCAAGGCTGTATAAAATGTTTAAGTGGATAGAGTGGAAAACGAATGCAATCAAAACTGCTTTCACACTCCCTGGCATTGCTTTTGTCATTTTATTTATCCTCAATGCCCTCATGTGGGGTAAACAGTCCTCTGGTACAGTTCCATTTGGAACATTCTTTGTTTTGGTAATTTTTTGGTTTGGGATATTTGTGCCCTGGTTTTTGTTGGTAGTTATTTTGGATACAAGAAGCTTGCGATTGAGTGAAGTCAAGAATGATAGATAGCAGTTGGTTGCTTAATTGCATTTCTTTCAATGCAAAATGAATAGCCCGTTCAACCATAATAGGTAGGATTGCTCTTCGTTAGGTTCCTAAAAATAGTAATTTCCATCTTAATAAGTGCATTGAAAGAAGACCACAACATACTCATGATGCGCAATGAAGACCAAAATTTTTGAAGCCTAGTCATGATACAAGAGATTTAAGTAAAGGGGTAAGTACTGCAAGGTAGTTCTTTTGCCAACATTTAATGAAAAAAATGATTTGGGATTGTTGGGAGTCGGGACACACATTCAAGGCATGGTCATGTACGATCAGTCTGAGTGATTTACATCTACAAGATCCTCTCGATATCCTCATAGTCCCATTGTTTATTACACACTTAAAATCAGTTAGTACGAATGTTTCTGCAACAAATTGAATGTGAGGAACTACCACTACCCTTCATTTCTTCCTTGAAAGGAGGTTGTCAATGACATTCTCATCTTGCCTTACAAAATGTTCAGAAGCTTCACAAATTATTTTTTCAAGTATCATGTACAATAATACAAACTTGTTTGCTTGAAGTGAATATGGCATTGGAAGTCTTGCTTTGTTTGGTCACTAGTCACTCTCCACTTTGCAGCCACACATACAAAATGTGTTCTTTACACTTTTCACAATGAAGGTACTCCATTCTGCAACATGGGTCCCCTCCCACATTTATCGAATCCCAAAAAATCAAATAGGTAACTTATACCATTCGGCGTTCACATTGCATTGTATACATGCGATTGCTAGTATTATTGGTTAACATAGATTTTACATCTAGCAACTACGTTTATATGTGCAAAGACCCACGTATAGGGATGCCAAAAGTGAATCTACTGGTTGCATTATAATGTAAAAAAATTTAATGTTTTTTTAATGATGTATTTCATTGAGTATCTAAAATAAATATATTTTTAATAATATAGTTACGTAGTCTCTATACAGGTTATATCATTAGGTCATTGACTAGAAAACCTACAAAATAGGGAAGGTTCATTTTCAACAGAACTAATATAATCATAGTAAAGAAAAGATGAGCAAGACACAATAATAATATAGAGATGACCTTTGTAATTTCAACTTTTTTTTAATGTTATTATAAGTATTGGCAAAGGTACAATGTTGTGAATCAAGTTACATTTATATTTTGTATAAATATAGTGCTCTTTTAGTGATGCGGAGGTTAATTAATAATTTAATTGTTGAAGTGAGAGTGAAATTCAATCATTTCACATATAATATCGAATGTCAATTATCTCTTTCTTATGATTTATGTATTGAAAATTTTTAGTCATTTTGATTAGAATATTGATATGATTATATCTTATCGAGTGATGTAATTGATATACATTTTGTATTTTTTCATCCCATCATGGTCAACCTATGTGGTTTTCAAAGTTGAAAACAACATATACTACTAGCAATCGTACGTAAAATGTACGATGGGAAGCATTGATGGGGATAGAGTGAAAAATTAAAACTTAAGTGAAGAGGGAGAGGATGGGGGTAAAGAAAATGGGGTATGAGGGAGGAGAAGTGCGTTGTGTTCTACTGAGTTTTTTCTATCTTGGTCGCATTACCTTTATCTGTGTTCCACTTTATCATCTAAATGTCATTTGCAATGACTTAGTTGAGTAAAAGGTCTAAGAATGTGTACTTTCGTCAATCAATCCGAATCTCCAATACAATGCAATGCATTCCTTGGTGACCCATGGAAGAAGGGTGTCAGAATCTAGGCTGACAGATAATTCTCTACAAGGAACAAGCGAACCAGAGGCTCTTATACGACTAAGCCCGAGCTGGCCTTCAATGCATACTGATATGGTATGGTCCCCTGTGAAGTAATTGTACTGCAAAGACAACGATGAGAACCTGGGCATGGTGGCCATGAAAGTGGGGAGGGGACCCTGTATCTAGTTGAAGCTCAGGTCCACAACAATAAGCTCATTGTTGCTCCCATACCTACAGACACTTGCACCAGTAAATCGTTATGTTGCAAAGTCAGCCACTGCATTAGAATTGTTTTTGGAACTTTCCAATCATGTCTATCATTTCTCACCAAAATAAATCCATGTTGAAAAGTCTTCTCCTATTTAAAGAGGTTTTTGTCCTACAATTTGGATCAAGTTACAACTGGTGGATCCACGCTTCAACCCTCACTCCCCGAAGATGGATCTGCACTGCCAAATTCATGCTTCAACCTGCACTCCCCGTGGTTAGAACTTGAATTCATAATATCGGACAAAAAATCCTCTTTACGACAATGTATCCAGAAAGCTATTATACATTCTTGCATTGTGAAGAAACCACTCTCATAACTGAATCTTGTGCTTTTTTTTCAACATTTTCTCTATTCAAATCAAAATTCGGTTAGGAATTTTGTGACTAAATAAAACAAAAATAGTTTGGAAGCATACTTTTGTAATCACCATGGACTCTTGTCATCTGTTGCTACAAATTGTCAAAGTGAGAGATGTAAATCGATTGATATGTGTGAATACTACCATTGTCTTAGAGATGTGGCCCATATTAATATTGCAGGAACTTTGCAATATGGTGATCTTTATCTTCGTAGAAAGGTGCTTCATGATGAAAACAATATTAGTTCATTCCAACTGCAGATTTTGAGAGCTTTATAATCAATAATTCGAGAGATAAGAAATAGATTGATCAATATACAATCTTAATTCTTAACATTGAGAATTCAAAGTTGTCAAATGAAATATAAACATCATGTGATTATTCAACTTTTGTTAAGACAACATATGATGGAAGACTTAAAGATGCAAACTAATTTATATCTATTTGACTACAGTTAGCCAATACAGATTATGAACATCATTCTGTAAGTTCCCGATAGAGTTTAGTTTGCTTCACTTCAAGTACAGAAAAGGCATCCAATAGTGTCTTTGACATTAAATTCTCATCTGATTGACACAATTACTTCAGTGAATCCTTTATCAGACGCTTTCACATTCCTAAAAGATGTCATATGAAAATGAAAAATAAAAATCATATCGATCTTATAATGGTAAGATACAAAGAACAAACAGGTCAATTACATAAGTTATACTCCAATGAACTGATGAACATCAAAGACATGTTAACAGTTTACCTGCATACTTGGGGAAAATATCTTCCCATTAATTATTGTATTCAGACCGTGATACTTCCAACTGTTTATTGGACATAGAGATCAAAAGGGTAAAAACATGTTCATTGATCATAGAAAGCAAATAGAAATGGTAAAGATGATGTCCAATAACAGGTAAATAATTATTTCCAAATCTATGAATGTATGCCAGGTAAATAATGATTTCGAAAGAGAAATTCCCTGTTTATTAATTGAGAGAATATATAAAGTGACATGTAAAAAATAATACCAAATCTAAACCACTATCTCAAATAGAAAGAGGTAAACAAAGATAATCAACTGATTAACATTGTAATCAACATTTGAACCTTGTTCAATATCAACTGATTTTCCTTTCCCCATTTAGTGTTATGCTCAGAATAAAGAAAATATAATCATAAAAGACAACTGACATGATTAAAACTATCCGCTTAAACAAGAGTTTGGAAGCACAAAACAAACAAAACGCCCTGCAATCAAAAGAAAATATTAATTTCTAAAAAAAGATGCAACAGAAAATAGATGTTTCCTACCAAATGCAGGGAATATATCCAAAATTTGGTCAATGCATGTTTAGCATAAGTCACCAGCATATAAGGATTTAAAATGCAAAAAATATTTTGAAAAAGCATGGAACACCTGTTCAAACCATAGAAATTACCTAAAACCATAGCAGTTGCGTAACTGTGCCACACATGTAACAAAGGATTATATCAAATGACCATGACCATTAATAGTATTTGTAAAAAAATCAACTACAAATTTAGCCCTATTGCATGCCATTAACCATGCAGGGAGCATTAAAAAATATAAACATATAAATTATCCCTTCGGCATTTCAACCAAAAATAGACTTAATCAATACTACCCTGCAAAATGAAGGATAAAATACTAATGTTGTCCCTACTCTCCAGCGATATTCAAGTCTAGACTGGTAATATTCTCCATAGAGTATTTCGGAGCCCTGGGCTCGAACACGACGTACATAATACTGGCGGTGATGGCTATGGCGGTGACCAAGAGGAGGAGCCAAAATGACCAGACGAGGCAGCCATAAATTACCACCCAGCTCAGTTTTGAGAACAACAGCAAGATCAACTTCTTCTCCTTATAATGTTCTTTAGGGAGTGATTGAGAGTAGTAAATCAAGATATTAACTGTTGTATTTTGTCTCTGAAAGGAATGGCTAACCATGGCATGCTTGCATAGTATTCCTCAAAGGCCTCTTGGTCTCTGTCACTAGAAAGGAAAATAATCTCAAAGGCTTCTCCTTTTTGCTTGAGCTTATTGTATACTTTTGCAAGCTTTGGGGTGAACTCAAGGCAAAGGGGGCACCAATAAGCAGAAAAATATAAACCAACAGTCTTTTTGCTAGCTCATAAACTTACACCTGCAACAAAATGATGTTACTGCTATCTCCTTTATTTATATATTAACACAGATATCAGTGGCTTGCACCCATTACACATTAAAAAAGAGTGGTTAAAATTTATTGATCCAAATGGATATTGCTACACCTTTAATTCAACAATTAGAGCCTTAATTTTTATTGTTTCTTTCTCAAACAAGCAAATCTACAGTTGAGAGAGCTGAATCTGGTAAATCAATAGACCTGAGAATTCTAGCATCTTAAAATATATAAAAGTTGTCACAAAAACAATGGAATTGGTGACCCACACCCATAATATCATAATGTTGTATGTGGTATGTAACCTCAGTTTGGTACAATCTATTGAGATTATGCAGATACCTACATGCCATGGGCATAAAATGCCTGGTTGTTTCATCAGCATGCAAGTCAGTCCAACCTTAATAAGCTATGGGCCATTTAAACTGTGGCCAATTATTTTTTTGGTATTTAATTCTTCCATTGAATAATCTTATCGATTTTGTCCTTGAGAGGATAGTTGTTAATTGAAGATCTACCAGTGATTTTTAGGGCTTTATTAATTGTTGGGTAAATTGATACATCTATTTTGTTTACATGGTACATCTATATTGTCCTTGGACTTTAAGGACATGTACAAATGAAATTACAGAATAATATCTAAACTGATCATGGTGATTAAGGGCTGGATAGCTCACACTTACCTTTTCACTACTGTGTACAAAATTGCACTCATCAGAGACTAAAAGAGATTCCAAAGTCTGTGTAGCACGTCTTGCTTCCTTTTGGGATTTAATCTCATCCAATTTCTCCTTTGTAAATGGATAAACGTGAACACCATGCTCCATAACCAGATTTTAAACTTCTGTTTACAAAGTTTTCCCATCTGGTCCAAGCATAATCCAGGAAGGGATGCCTTCAATTTTAAAGCATAGTGACACAATCTTCGCCTCTTGGTCTCTTAAGGCAGAGCAAGCCATGACATGCTGCCAAAATATTCTTGGTAGGAATCTTCATCTTGATCACTGGAGATAAACACGATCCATTCAAGGATGGATTCAACTGGGCTCCATGATACCATATAACCAACATAACAACAATCAATGGTCCTGAAACCATAATGGACATTCACAAACTTTTCCTGAAACTCAAATGGGTTATTTTCTACTGGTGTCTTTGACATATCAAGATTCAAAACAAGCATGATTAAAGCTGAGCAGTAATAGTTTCTTGTGGATTCAAGCTATAATCACCTCGTTTGCATGCATGCATATTATGACAATGCCCAAATCAAACGCTGTAATAGATATCATTATGCACTAATAAATCCATGCTCAGTCATCACACTAATGGCTAAACCAGGTTAATCCAAAACACATGCTGCAAAATGAAAACATCAAAAAAACCATACTCAATGTATTAAAAACACACACAAAGTATTAGATAAGAGTAAGTTTACTGCAAACTCAGATTGTGTTGTCTTAGAGGCCATAATCCTAATGAGAAAGAAGGAATAGAGACGAGGAAAAACCTTCAATACAATACAACTCATTCCTTGGTGACCCTTGCAAGAAGGGCGTTAGAATCTGGCCGAACAGATAATTCCCGCAAGAAACAAGCGAACCAGAGGCTCTTTTCCGGCTAAGCCTGAGTTGGCCTTCAATGCATACTGTTATGGTATGTTGGTTCTTCTTTTCCTTACACTTCCACACCATAAGGAATAAAAAGCTCGACCAATACCCTATATGAATTTTTGTAAACCCTAACATTATTTTCCCTAAATTGACATTTTTGGGAGCAGGCTTAGATTTCCAAGAATAACTGTGCCAACAAACAAAAACGCATTCAAACCAAAAAAACAAAATCGCATCTAGACCAGAAAACACTATGAACACATCAGAGATCATTTTCAGTTTTCCAAAAACTGATTACTATTTTTGTTCCTGAAAGAGAACAATAAACTTCATTTTCTTTGCAAGCACGCAAGCACCAGGAAATACTCGTCGCTAGGAAGCACGCGTGGGTGGTTCGGAGGGAGGTCATGTGGTGGACGTGTCATCCGGTTATTGATTAACTCTTTCCTCCGTTGGATTTCAACAAAATTCCAAGGAGAGCCATTAACAAGTCTAGAGTCCACCCACAAAATAGAACTGAGAATAACATGTACGTAAGTATATATAGCAAGACTTTAGATTTTGATTGGTCGTTATCACGTTTGGTCAAATTTTGTCTTTTTCATTGCTATACATGACTACATGAAATTGGCATGTTATGTGATTTCAATATATATACATGTTACGTAATGCAACCAAATTTTCAGTTTGATATACATAAATAAAAGAATTTAAATAAGCTTCTTGTTTAAAGCCAAATATGTTATTGGACATTTCAATAACCAATCATTGAATTCACATTCCAAATGTTGGACAATAAAATAAAATAAAATAGTTTAATACATGATTATTATTCCACCATAATTATGACTCACTCTAAGGTTAAACACTTTGCCAATGAAAAAGTAATAATAGTATATGGAATACTCTAATACACCATACAAATGTGACTACCATAAAGAGATAAGCAAGTATACATACATTGTGTAAAAAAGAAGATTTTATTTTCCTTTTTCTACATTTATTAGGCACATTTATTTGGTGACATTTATAGATAATTTTCCAAGATTTAATAGATGTATTTTCAATATGAATCAATTTTTGGCTTGCATTATTGTGTTACTAATACTAACATCCTCAATCTCACTTTTTCTTGATATTTTACTTTTTTACATAAATAAATTAATTATTTTTCTTATACATCCCTATATGGAAAATTCATATCTCAATCATATAAAATCATATATTATATTCTCTCCTACTTATTGCACACTCAAAAATATAAATATTAAGATAAGAGCACTTTATAATAATACTTATTTAATATATACTACTTGAATTATTAGTGATAATCCATTCTCTACTTTAGGGCTTATAACTATTTGAGGTTATATTTTCTTTGGTTTAACATTGCACTAGGACCTTTTTATCTTCTATGTTATATATATATAAAAAACCCAAGTTATGAGATTTTGACCTTTTAATTGTGGTTTTTTTTTTTTTTTAGAATTACTTAACATCATAGTGTCCACTTATCTCCTTAAGCTTGTCTCTTTAATATTTATGTGTTAAACACTAATGTCTCAAACATCTTAGTTATTCTATATTTTCATATGGCAAAGAGATCCCATTTTTAATGTAAAACCTTTATGCACATCCACACTTTAGTAAACTTAATATTACATTAAATATCTAAATTATAATTTTTGTTGTTGTAAGCCCATATTTTTATAAGGGGTCATTTTTTACCTCATTTTAAATAACCTAAGTGTGTATATACGATTTTTGTTTTATTTAGCCCTCTTTAATTAATGATTATTTCTAGTTTTTACTTATATTCATATTTTAGGTATTCTTACCAGTTCCATTTGTCATGTATTATTATGTACATAATATATCAATACGAGAGAAGAGAGAATAATGTTGTTTATATGTAGTCTCTACGAGAACATATTTTGCAACATATACTTTTCAATGTTACAATATTTTCTTACATATATTATTACGTAATATATTTTCTCTTTTATTTATTTATCTATTTAAGGTTTTATTATAGATTATTATATAATATATTTATCTAATGAACATTTTAATACCATGTGATGATATTACTCGATGTTTGTTTATTTGAAATTATAATAATTTTGAGTGATATATACCATTTCTCTCTACTTGAAGAATACCTATGAGATGTATCATATAATGCAAAGGATGACGAGAGAATAGAAATAAATAGCCCTCCCTACTATTTCCCAACCTAAAGGTATAGTGAACAAAAATCTCCCCAAATTTCATAGGCTTTAATTAGAAGAAACATATGACTAAATTATATCATAACTCGATTACAAACCACTTGTTCTTAGATATTATTAACCCTTTACACATTCGATATATTGTCATATCAATGATTCTATAACGACTCAAATAAAATCACACACGAACAACACAAGAAAAGACAGGATATTTTTTTTTTTTACTTGCTTCGACACAAAAACACGACACAACTTGTCGTCACAAAGTTACGACCAACTCGGGAACCACTTGATACGGGGATGACCACAAGGTCAGCACGGAAACGTTCACACCCCAAAAGATTATATATATATATATATATATATATATATATATATATATATATATATATATATATATATATATATATATATATATATTATTTTATTTTTGTCAGAATAACATAGAAGCCCAACCACATGACACTCTCACAGCTAGGGCAAGCCATAGTAAGAAATGATTGGAGGTTATTTATTTTGATAAGACACCCTTTAACTCATGACTTAAGTTTTCAGAAGGATTCAATATATGATTCGCACAAATCATCTTACCAACTGAGTTATGTTCTTATACACTGTAGAGTAGTTCACTTAAAGTCTTCTCCTTTATAACAATTATTTGTTTTATATATTTATTTGATAAAGATGGTAATTTAATTCCACAAGGCCATCTATTCACACTTACGTTACTAGAACTCGTTCATGCCCTTATGACAACATCGGTTCACGTTCAACAAACTTAAGAGAAAATTACAAGGTACCTTGGATAAAGTTAAAGGAAGAAGGTCAATTGAGTTCACCCTTAAGACGTCATTAGTTCTTACTGAGGTTTAATTGGAGCTTGAGGTTTTATACGTAATTATTAGCGCTCTTACTTAGGCTTCACCGAAAGAGCTTATCAAGAGGAAGCTACTTACTTTTAAATAGGCTGAGAGATAAATTGAGTGGTTTCTAAATTTTCTTCTCTTACTTGTTAAATCTTATTAGAAACTAACCATTGTTTTCCTTTAAGCTTGTTTTAAGCGTTCACCAAAAAGAGTAGTGTTTACTAGTTCAGTTAGGGATAACACGTTATATAAAATCACATTGCAAGGATAGCCTCGCCCTTGATCACTTAGGGAATTGTTTGTTCTCGAGTGGATCTCCTCTACAACAGATTTATTTGAATAAAACTTTTAGGTAACTTCTGTAAGGAAAAGCCACCCCATTAAAACTTACATATAACCCATCAATACAAAGTCTTAGAAAGATTTAAATTAACACTTAATTCTCAAGATCAAAGTTTTACAATGCTTATGCCAGTGAAGAGATTGAATATTATTTCTCACTAAGAAGAGTTACCAGCCAAATTACAAAAAAGACAAAACTACTTCTTCATGTAATTCTCCGAACAATTCCAGGCAAGAGGTCATATAAACTCTTTGCAAGCAATGTTACACAATTTACAACACATTGGACATTTTTACAAGGAACTTCATAAATTGTACAGATGAAACTTTTACACTCTTTTCCTCTAGTCTACTCGCATAATCCATCTGCACAAATATTAACTAGAGTCAGTTCGCTAGAACTGAGCATGTTAAGACTACCCATTGCAACAGTAAGCTAACATTTTATAATATCATGAAAGTAAAATTCTAAACTCAAGAATGGATCAAATCACAAACCACTAATCAATATGTTTCACAAGATGAAGAGATTTATACCAGCCAACAAGGAGGAATCCCAATATTCAAGTGAGAGAGATATTCCAAAGATAATCAAGGTAAGACCTTATTGGTGAAGACAACAAGGCTGAGAGTATTGAGATTTCAGTCATGTAATCCTATGGATTACGTGATTGAAATCTAACACCCAAACATCATTCTATTATTATTAACCAAAAAGATAAATAGAATGAACCCATAAAGCATGGGATTTTTTTTTTTTTTTAATCTCCATATTTCCCTTTACTTAATATTTATCTTTTTTTTTTTTTTGAAAAAGAATCCCTTTAAGACAACCTGCACGAGAGACTATTAAGCATATGAGAATGCTAATATTAAGACATAATCAATAAATGATTTACCTAGAAACTTCTTGAACTTCAAAAGGATTAGCTAGCGGTTCGGTATACTTATCCAATTTTCTATAGAATATAGAAAATGTAACAGTCAAAGATGCATGCAGATTACTCTCATTCAAAAATTGCTTGGTAACAAGACTGCATTCACACACATCCTTGTTTTAGGAAGAATATAGACCCCAACCATATATGAACACAAATCAGTCAAAGATTAAAGTTAACTTCACTCGACTGAATAAACCAACATACATATAATACTCACAACACAATAACTGAATCTGAAGATTCAATATACCAAGTAATTCTCACCGAACCTAATTATTTTTCTTCAAGAAGTTAAATAAATTAGATTCTATCCAACTAAATTACATTCAACAACTATAGTTTGGATTATACAAGCAAGGATCAAGAAGAAGTCTTTTCACCAAAGGTTGTTATTATCTTACATCACATAATCAGTAATAAACCCGTAATCCACCACTCGTATGATCATTGTAAGAGTTAAGGACTTAGCTCACTAAAATATATAACTGAGTCGATTCCTACCTTTTCCATTTTCATACAAGTCTAACCCAATTCGAAGAAAGGTAACCATTCTATTTTCATACATGCCTCAGTCAACACTTACTCAGAAAGTCCCTACCTGAATTATTGAAGGTTTGCTAAGCTACATAATGGATTTAATAGAAACCCATTTCATTCGATACTTGAATTTAAACAAGCAAGGGATAGTCTGTTGAAAATATAAGTGAATCGACACAAGATCCCCTACAGTGACCCAACTCAAGTCACCAATCACAAGGTTTACAGTCAGCGAAGGAGGAATACAAGCAAAATACTCTTCCTACGAACTAAGCCTTCTCCTCCATCTCTATTTCAACATATGAATAGCTTGGGCATACCCATCTATTTCACGACTGTCTACTCAACCTATTCTCATAGTCGCTCCAAAGAAAACATCTGCTACTACAGAGTTCGATTGAACTCTTTTATCTTATGATACAGTGACTCACGTCACAGGATCTGTATTGAGCAGTCAATATTCCACTCACGTAGGCCTCTAAAAAAACATCATGCTCACTATGCGAGGTCTACACACAGATTCAGCCCAAGAAATGCTTTTACCAAGACAAAAACAAACATTTAGCTTAAATCTGGTCATGAGTCAACAAATCTACAAATATCCACTAATGTTATTCATGGCTCAAGTTTATATCTGCTACTATTGGTTTAAAAATCGAACTCAACGGCCATTGTTCACTATTGTCTCTAAACGTCACCCGAATTTGAAGAATTAAGCAGGAAAACACCCAGGTTAAAGATCTAACACCCACAGTATAAAACTTCAACAATTATTTTGCTATCACATAGTAGTTACTCTTTTATTTCGAAATGAAAAAGCGAGGCAGAAAGGAATGTATACATGCTATCACAGTTGCTATCAGGGTATGAAAAACAAACAAATCCCAGTAGTCCTTCCTTTCCTTCAATCTGGGTCGATTCACAAGGAAAAAGCAGAAGCCCATTCTATATGCCATAACAAAAAAAAAAAGAAGAACATTCATTTCATGACATAATAAAAGGGTAGCAGAAGATTGCAAGGGGCAGGTTTAACATGCCTGGTTTAAAACGCCATCTCCATCAGAGAATCTTTGCAATAAATTTCATCAGGTCTCCTGGTAACACTCTTACTGTCACTTAATCGATTTTGATAAAAAAATATCTTGAAGGAGAATCCCAAATTTGAGGATGCAGTCGATACTGAATAGATAACATCATAGTTGGACAACCTGCTTGTTGGAGGCGCTCAAAAGGCTTTACCTTCACGTAACATGCTGCTGCACTGCGCAAAAATCGTGGCGGAGTCAGCTGTTGTGGATCCCGACAAGAACACACCTCGCAGCGCCCCGGAAAGTGGAGGTAATACGTCTACTTCACTAGCTTGCGGCTTCATCTCTAACCACCATACACTTGCAGCGGCCACGCATGGCGAAAGTTCCCTTCGTTTAGTTTGTTGAAGGCTCAGACTCCATTCGCAGCAACACTTGGCATGCGCAGGATCCACAAGTCCAGGGCATGTAGAAAGGACAAAGGACTTGTTAAACAAAACTTGCGCCCCACTATTAATAATTCCTCTAAAAGCATGAGCAGGGACGAAGGAAGCAGGTGGCTGACCATGCGAAAGCATTTAACTACAAAACATTCAGCCCCATTCTTAACACGACCCGTCAGCTGGAAAATCGTTGCTAAAACAGCCTATGCGGCCATGGCAAGGAGAGGAACAACAAATGAAGAGCTCCCAAAAACCTGCGACTCCATTGGATTGGGGTTTTCACGCCATTCATCCCAAATCCCAACAACAACTCTCCTCCCTGCTCACGCGGCCAGAACAGGTTAAAGAGAGCAGGTAGCAAAAGACGCATGAGATTTGCAAATCACAGGAATAAATGAAGGTGGGGTGGCTGGCAGAGGTAAGGCCAGTGGGAGATGGCCACGCACCAGGTCTAGATGGCAGGAAGGGGGTGAGGGACGGTAGGGCCTTAGGCACAAGAAGATAAAATTTTGATTTTAATTCACTGTCCCCTCCAACCTGCGCCACACACCTACCCCCCCTTCTTTCCCACGCAACCCCTGCATTCCTTTATTTGTTTATTTTTACTTATATTTTATTTTATTTCATCTTATTTTATAGCTATACATGTATATATATATATATATATATATATATATATATATTGATTTAAAGAAATACTAAACCAGTTAGTTTGGTTTTTAAAAAAGCAAACCGAAAGGAATACCAGAACCTAGGAAAACTATTAAAATATTAATAATGTCGACAGTCCAGATCGACACTAATAATAGACGACAATGATCGACTATTCATTACAATCCCCCTCTTTTTGTAAAAACAAATATAAGAATCTCTTTTTAAAAGGGACATACCCTAAAATACTAACCTGCCATACAAGCCGTCTACCAGGCTTCGAACACGCAAATTTCCATTAAATAGGGAAAAGTAACGGTCGCCGCGGAGGCCAGCACAGGAAGCGTCAACAACGACACGAAGGGGGGGGGAACAAATTAGAGGTTACACTCAAGATGAACACGGAGCAAAGACTACCATGGCGCCAAGATAGGCAACGCCTTCTTCAGCGCGGGACGGGGTTCGTCTACAACACGATTAGATGAAACAACTAGAAGAAATGCTATAGAGATACTTAATATAAAATATCGATGATGATCGAAATTAAGGTAAAATAATAATACTTATAAAATAAGGGCCGATCGATCATTAAATTAAAATAACATCATTACCATTACCTATTATGATTATATATATAATTTCTACCCACATTAACATTGACCAACGATTGAGCTTAATAATGCGACAACAAGATCCCTTGTAAAAGGATAACGCACAGGACATTACACAGTCCACAAAAGGGAGGTGTCGATAACGACTCGAGGATGCCAGAAGGAGAGGGAAGGTGCTAAAACAGAGGAGATGGAGATATCCTTCTTTGCAAAGTTATTAAGAAGACCTTGAAGAAAACATGATCAATACAACAAAAATCTAACTCTCACGAGTTGTCACCCTAGATAATGGAGATATTTTCTAAGCAAGGTTCAAGGCTACTAAAGACAATGAAAACTTGATTGCTTCTGCATGTTTTGGTAACAAAAATTATGCATTTGTGCACACACAGGACAAACAAGGGTAGTATGGGTATGATTGGTTGTTTTTAAATGAATTTTGGTGGGAGGTGAGGTAGAGTGGATTTTGACTGCCAGATCTTTGAGAGCTTTTACAAAAATGGAAGGCTTGACCAACATAAATGCTTCAAAACAGCTAGAATGTTCCTTTAACTAGAAGGTGTGCTTCAATGGAGGCCCAGATCAACATGTTTTCACACAAACTTTAAGGATCCAAAATGAAGGCTCAAATTGAAAAACTTAATTAAACACTATCAACCTTTGTTTTATCATGCCTAAGATACCCTCAAAGGCTAACAAACAATCTTAATCATCATGCTAGGAGTAAAGTGATTTTAAACTTGTTTATTTCACTATCAAATGAAATCTCTTCTGATAAATGAAATTGCAAGTGCCACCAAACTATCACAAAGCTAAGATCTTGTGTGATTCACAGAGATTTCAATGTAAGATTGCAATGGGAACAAGAAACTGTTTGCAGACATTCAAGAAATGAAGAAGACACAATTTTCTCAAAATAAAACACAAATTTACTCAAATTTGATTAAATTTATCAGTAGGGGAAAGTTTCTAGAACAATCTCAGAGCTTGTCAATGGTTGTACACTCATAACCACCTTGACATGATCAAATTTAACACAAAAGAAATAAACAGGTTCCTTAGATAGTCTCTAGAAAAGATGGGCTCTGTCAAACTTTTTCTCTCAGGAATTAGCTCCCGACCTCTAACTAACACTTCCAACCATTTGCATGAAAAATTCATGCAATTTATAATATTTCATTTACAAATAGAGTTTTCCCCCAAAACTAGAAACATTCAAAGCACCATTGCATGTTATGACCTTGATCGTGACTCCCAGAATCAGATTTGCAAAAAAAGTTGTCAAGGTGTGTAGAGGGAAAATCTCTCCAAATATTTCCAGCATTCAATTCTTCACCAGTAAGTCATTCTTCATCTCACGTGCCAACTACTTCCTCCTCAATCTATCAAATCTGGTTCTTTGTGTGCCAAGGAAGGAAAAACTGGAAAATCAGATCGAGGCCAATAGTCAGATCACATCTTAATGGTAAAAGATGTTTTCATATTTTTTCCCACCAAACCAAGATATCAACAGGTCTCTTGCGTGCCAAGGAAAAAAAATCGGTCGAATCGATAGTCAGATTACATCTTTAATGGTGAAAGATGTTTTAGACCTTCCCCACCAAACCAGGATATCAAATTAATGTTCCTCTTCATTTGGCATGTAGGAGACTCAAGAAATGATAAAAAACCATAAAAATTTGCATCCCTAGGAGCTTTGGAGAAAAATGGAGAAAATCAAGATACAAGATGCACAGTTTTCATTGATCTTCTTTTGAATTTGGACCATCCATGTGGGAGATCCGAGTTAAGATGGGCCTGGGGGTTCCTTTTTACTTTTTACACCTTTTGGAAAAAATGCAAAATTTCTCAATTTTTCGCCCCTCCGCCTTTGAAAATGGGCTTGACACGTGTCCCAATGTGGGTCCCAAAGGAACCATGGGCTAAATTATGCTATTTCACCTCTTTTTTGGAAAAAGGAAAATTTTCCAAATTTTCCCCATAGCTCCACCCTTCCACTTTTAGTTTTGATGTGGGTCCCAGTGGAACCATGCTTCCTTTTACACTTTTAACTCCTTTCTCCACAAAAGGAAAATTTTCCAAATTTCCCCGAAAGTCCGCACCTCCTTTTGAGAGAAAATTTTGACTATTCTCTGTCGGGCTTGTGGGTCATTTTGATGATTTTAATCTTTTTGAAAATAAGGGAAAAAATCCAAGTTGCCCCGATGGCCCACCTCCCCACCTTTTGACTTTTCAAACCACCATGCGTCTCAATGGCATCTTGAGATGGTCCCAAAAGTAGAGACCCTAAATGAGTGTGGGCTCACCACATGTGTCTAGATCGGTAGGAGTCTTGCTAAAAAGCTTGAGAGTTTTAGGAAGAAGGTGCCATGTGTGTCCAAGGTCGAGATAGTCTTCTTTGGTCATTGAAAAGTCAAAAAAAAAGGAGAGTGAGCGGAAGCCTCCAAGTGTCCTCCTGGTGCTTCTTCAAAATAAAACTCAAGGGTTGGTCCCCAAACATGTGTGGTCCCTCCACACGTGTCTTAGGCCTTTTAGGAAGTTCTTGAAAAGTCTAAGTAAGAACCTTGTGGAAACCTCCACGTGTGTCTTTATGAATAACTTCAAGATGGTCCCCAAAAGTGGAGACCCTGAATGAGCGTGGGCTCACCATGTGTCCAAAAGCCTTAGAAAATTTCTTTAAAAAGTTTAAGTCCCAGTGGAGCAGTGGAAACCTCCAATTGTCCCTATCACATTTGTTAAGGTGGGACCCTGAGACAGATCTTCAAATGAGTGCCAGCCCACCATGTGTCCATGGCCCGCCAAAACTATATCAATTTGCATGAAAAATTTTTTTCTAAGTTCTAAGAAAGGAAAAGCAGTAGAAGAATCCTCCACGTGTCCTCTCAACGTAACTCCAAGGCCAAAAAAAAGGTGAGTCTTAAAACGAGCGTCATTCCTCCACGTGGACAAGTTTTGGGTTAAAATGATCCAAAAAGTTTTAGAGTGCCCCGCCGAGCCACATCCAACCAAAAAGGGCCACGTTTCCACTGATGTAGAGATTTAAATTTGATGGGAGAAACACACCCGTCAAGCCGTAAAAATGCAGGGAAAACCCTTTGTTTGAGCGGAGATGAAATTTTCTTCAAGGAAAGAGAATTTGGAAATGTTGTAAGGTTCACACATGACCCTCTGAGCTATATCCATTCACATTTCTTCAAGTACTAGGAAAAAAATAGGGACACAACACACATGACATGAAATGGAAAATGGAAGGAAGGAACAACCCGAGTTTTACGCCCAATTGTGAGACACCTTGAGATGGATAGAGAGGAAAAATCAAAATTTATGGGCTTTTAAGTGACCTTTGACCAAGGAGGAACTAATCATGGCAACCAAATGGAGGACAGAGTCCTTCAAGCACCAACACGGGGAGACAAAAAATGTGATAGAGGCCCGCAAATGAGGGATTTTAATGGAAAATGGGGTGAGACTAATTTGAGCACCAACATCGGCTCGACTCGGGGATGGGCACTCCTGTGAGTGCCACAAGAACCAAATAATAGACCAAGTGCCAAAAACATCCATTGGGAAAAGGAGTCAACTTGTAGAGTAGAAAACCAGAACCATCTCCTAAAAATGAACCGAGGAACCAGCAAAACCAAGTCACCGAGGACCAGAATGAGCAAAAAAACACAAAAAGAACAGAAAGCAACCAACAAACTATACACTATACAAATGATGCTCACCTTGATTCTAGGGAATCAATCTAGGAAATGTTTCAAGTGCCTGCCATTAATAGGAAATTGAGCAATTCACCATCCAAGTCTTTCAAGAAGAAGGTATGTTCACCAATCCGAATGTCAATGGAGTAAGGGCCCATCCATAGTGCATCAAATTTACCATGCTTTCCCTTGTCTTCATGTCTGCTATCCCACAACAACACAAGATCTCCAATGTTGAAAGCTCTGGGAGTGACCTTCTTGTCAAATAACTTCTTCAATTTTTCTCTGAACTTCACATGCCTTTGGTGAGATGCTCTCCTTTCTTCATCAAGTTCAACAATCTGGTTAATGTGAGCCTCATATGGACTAACTTCTTGATCTTCCAGTTGTTGAATGAACTGATATGAGGATAATTGCATATGCAGGGGCAGCAGAGCTTGAGTGCCATATACCAGTTCAAATGGACTTTTTCTAGTGGCTCTTTTAACAGTAATTCTATCAGCCCAAACAATGAACTTCAAGTTGCTCACCCCATTTCCTTTTGTTCAGCTCCAAGGTTCTCTTGATGATTTTTAATAAATTTTTATTGTTGGACTCTGCTTGTCCATTGCCTTGGGGGTTGTAGTTGGAGGCATATGTCAAATTGATCCCATATTCTTTACACATTGCCACCAAAGGTTTAGCTCTGAAGCTCATGGCATTATCAGCAACAATTTTAACTGGCACTCCAAACCTACGTAGATGATATGGTTCAACATGAAGTCCATGACAATTTGGTGTGTTTCTCTCTTGGTGGGGATTTCCTCCACCCACTTAGTGAAGTAATCAGTGGCTACAAGAATCCACTTATGGCCAGCACTTGAAGGGTCTGAAATCTCACCAATGAAATCCATTCCCCATTGCTTGAATGGGGCTTCAATTGATACATGAGGCTGCAAAGGAAGGGAGCTGAAGCTTTTTAGTCTTCTAGAAAAATGTTGGCAACTCTCACATCTTCTAACCAACAAAGTTGTATCCTTGAAAAGAGTTGGCCACCAATAACCAGCCCTTAGGATCTTGTGTGTTGTGACTTTCCAGCAAAATGCCCCCCACAAACTCCTCCATGGAGATCAACAATTATCTTGGGGCTTCATCTTCAGTAATGCACCTTAAGAGGACTCCCTCAGGGTTCTTCCAAGCTAACCCAAAATTAGTAATGACATATTTCTGGGAAGCCAACTTAAGAGCTCTTTTCTGATTTTTACTCAAATACTCAGGGAAGTATAGATGTCTGAGATAAAAAATTATATCTTTGTACCATTCAGAACTCACCAAATTTTCAAGGACATCCACCCTTCCTTCTTCTACCTCATTCACCTCAATAGTTTGTAGGTTTCTCTCAGCCATAAGTTTAGCTAAGCCCAAACCTCTTACCAATTTTGTGGTTTGGATATCCATGTCATATTCCTACAACTTGTTCACCCATCTGCATTTTTCTTGAGACCTCCATCTCTGATAAGACATCTTTCACCATGGTGTGGGGAACATAAGAAACAACTTTAGAGCTCAAAATGTAAGGTCTGAAAACCTTTGTTGCTTTTACCAAGGAAAATGCTTGCTTCTCCATAATGGTGTACTTCAACTCAGCCCCTTGTAGTGCCTTACTTGAAAAAAATCAATTGGCCTCTTAGCCCCTTCATCATCCTTCTGTAACAAGACAGATGCAATAGTGTTCTCGAAGAAAAAGAAAATATTTGAAAAGGCTTCTTATAATCTGGAGCTCTGCTAAAATAGGGGCATGCTTTAATGCTTCCTTGATCCCATTGAAATCTTGAATGGAAGCCTCTTCCCATTTGATTACTTGGTCCTTTTTAGCATGCAAGTAATTGGAATGGTCAACTCAACAAAGTTTGATATGAATCTTCTGATAAAATTTATTTACCCAAAGAAGGACTGAATTCCTTTCTTGGTTCTTGGAATTGGGACCTTGCTGATGGCCTCTACCCTCTTAGGATCAATCATGACACCATCCTTTGATACAATGTGACCAAGAAACTTGGCCTTTGCACTCCGAAATGGCACTTCTTTGGATTGAGTGAAATGCCATACTCTCTGCATCTTATCAACATCTTTTCTAAATGTTGCAGGTGATCACTTCTCTTCTGGAGAAAACTATCACATCATCTGATACACAACAATGAAGTCATTTATATATCTGAGAATGCTACATCCATTGCTCTCTGAAAAGTAGCTCCAAGCATTCATCAGGCCAAATGACATCCTCACATACACATAGGTACCCCATGGAGTAGTGAAAGTAGTTTTGATTCTCTCTGATTGCTTCACAACTACCTGGTTATACCCAGAGAAACCATCCAAAGTAGAAACAACTCAGAACCAGTCACTAATTGCAACATGTTATCCATGTTTGGTAAAGGATAATTATCCTTCATTGATGCTCTGTTCAGATTTCTAAAATCCACACACAACCTGATATCACCATTCTTTTTTCTAACTGGCACTAAGTTTCACAACCCAAGAAGAATACCTTGTTGGTTGAATGATCCCTCCATCTCTTAGCTTTTTTAACTCATCTTGCATCTTCACAGAGAGGAGTGGATTAATCGGCCTCTTTTTTTTCTGAATGGTTTTGCATTAGGCTCCAAAGGAATTTCATGCTGAAACAAATCCTCTCTGTATGCCTTCAACTCTGAATAAGACCAAGCCAAGAAGTCCTGATACTTCTTCAACAACTGGACATAGGACTATTTTTCCTCCTTGTTCAGATTGCTTCCCAACCAGATCTTCCTTGGTTTCTCCTCTGTACCTAGGTCATGCTCTTCAACATCCCTTGAGGCTATATATATATGCTATTAATAATGCAATCAACATTATCAAAGTTTGATTCAAGAGCAACCAATCCTCTAGGGATGGTATTAGTTTTAGTTGGATGATATCCTTGCCAAACAAAGTTTCTTTACCCTCTGTTACACACACCATTGGCTCCCAATCAATACATTGATCAAAAAAACTCCCCTTTTTCTATAGAAATATTTTGACCTGAGCATCATCATCAAAAATTTTCCAATGTTTAATGTTGTCAGGGACAGATGGCCTTGTTAACACTTCAACATCATATTCACAATATGGGGACATTGCACAACTATCAAACCGAGATCCCAACTACTGCAAGCTTTTTTTCCATAACATTGAACTTCCTATCATGATGCACAATGTTAAATGAATCAAACATCTCAATCAAGTCCCAGACTGCATGCTTGTACTATTTCATTCTTTGATTTTTAGTAGCATACAATTTTTTGATTTGTTTAACAATTAGTTCTGAATCTCCCTTAACAATGATGTCTTTAACATAGTATTTCCAAGCAATTCTCAAACCTAACAACAATGCCTCATACTCAGCAATGTTGTTAGTACACTCAAAGTTAAGTTTGAAAGAAAAAAACAAACTCTTCCAAGCTTGGAGAAATCAGAACTACACCAGCACCATTTCCAAATTTGGAGCAAGCTCCATCAAAAAATAGAGTCCATGGAGAGCCTACTTGTTCAAGATTCTTACATTGATCCATTTTGTTCTCTTTCCCATCAACAAACCCAATAAAGTTATCAGCATCAACACTTGTGTACAACACTTCATAAGATGCATTGTTGGGGTCTTCAATGAGGTGCAACATCTTCTTTTCCCCATACAACTTGACAAGGCTTCCCTCAATTGGGATGGTGGCATAGGACATATCCATTTGAACACTCCCACCAACACTTGCAGCCCATTTTCTAGACAACAACATACCCCACTTGGTTGGGAAATCAACAATAACAACATCAAGTTTCAAGTTCCTACCCGGATAAGCTGCAAGTTGTACCACCAGACCTTTCACACATCCCACCACTGGCACCTCTCTGGAATCCATGGTAGTGCACTTCCCATATGTTGTTGTTACTTTGATATCAGTTCATTCATGACTTCCAGAGGCATAACATTGCATGATGCCCCGAATCAAACATACAGTTGTGCAACAATCTATCCTTAATGATCAGAGTGGTGAAGAATGGATCCACATTTAGTTGAGAATCTACCAAGGATGTTCCCAAATAAACCTTAGGTGGTTCATCTAGCTCTTCGATGTTGGTGGTGCTTCTAGTTCTTCAATGATTGGAGGAGTCTCCACAATGTTTTACATGTTTCTACCCAGGGTACTCTTCTCTTCTTTCAATCCAAAATACTCCAATGCCCTCTTCTTGTGCTTAGGAATCCTAAGAAGCTCAAAAATTGGAACACTAACTTTGATTTGACTCAAAACTTGGGCAATGTCATATGGAGCAGATTTTGGCAAGGCAACATTGGAAGGGAGATTGACAGACTCATCAGATAGCATGGGGTTTTTGATAGTTTGGGCATGAGGAGAAGTATGAATCTTGTTTGGGACAACAAGGCCTTTGGAGGTGTATCTTTCTTAGGAACCTCTTTAGGAATATTTGAAAGCAATGGAGCTTTAGGTTTGGCTTGAGGCCCTGCTCCTTTGACAACTCTACTCCTAGTATTATAATCCTTTTCTTGAGCAACAACAATGTTCATCAATAACTTACCTATCCTCCTCAGATGGGATTCCTCCATCATACTTCTTTATCATTAAAGCTCTTAAATATTCAAAGTCATTATTGGGAAATTCAAAAGCTTGTACAATATCTATTTCTAAAGTATGAGAGGGAGGAAGAAGAGGTACCGGTGAATGCAATCCCAAAAATCAGCAGTAGTTCTAGCACTTATTACCTCAGTTGAAGTTTCTCCTTGTTGTGAGCTTGTAGAGCACTCCATCATGCATGCATCATCATCTGTGTTATCATCATCAACTTCCTCTTCTTCTTGCTGATCTACTTCACATGGAGCATGGGGCATGAAACACCTGTCACACCAATCAATTACATATGTTTCTTCAACAACAACAACTCTGGCAGCCAAAGGATCAGGCACCATTCTATTTTCCCTAGCTTGGGGATGTCTATTTGTAGATCCCATGGGTCCCTTTGCCTCTATCATCAGATCTCTGCTCATTTCTAGGATGATTGGTAAATCTGTCTTGGCCTTGTTGCTTATGTTGACCTTGTGAACTCTGCCCAATTCCTTTTCTCTCTCTGGGCTAATTTGTATGAGATTTCTTTTACCCCTGCCAGAGTTTTAACAACCTCCTCAAAATCCACACTTCTTACTTGCTTGAGGTCTTTATGGATTAAACAGTTTCACACCTTCCCTCTTAGGAGGTTTTCCAATTGCTTTGATGTTGTTCTCAATTTGTAGAGCCATAGTAAAGGCCTGCCTCAAATTGGTAGGGTTTTTGTCCCTCAAGTAGTAAGAAACTTTCTTATCAAATGCATCTAGAATACTTTATAAGACAAGATTCATCACATGGCCTTAAACTTATAGGAAATCTCCTCAATGTCTTATTAAATCTAGTGTTGAAGTCATGCACTGACTCATTAGGATTCTTTTTAATATTCTCAAATTCTGACAAGAAGAAACCTAGGATCCGTTCTGTCACCATACTACAATCTAAATGCATTATTCATCTCGGTCCAAGAATCAATGGAATTATTTGGAAAAGCTTTATACCAGTCCCTTGCATCTTCCTCCAAAGTATGGATAAACAATTTGATATATACATCTTCAAATTCAATCTCAAAGTCTTCCATCATGTTGATAAAGAGCTTTAGATGTTGATCACTAGTTATAGCATTATTTCCTTGGAACTTTGGTAGTCTATTTCTTACATCTTGGGGAACTGCATTTGGATAACTCGGCCATCCCTCTAAAATTTATAGGACCAAAAGTATTTACAACAAATGGAGGTCTGGGTGGGGGATGGGCCATGTTGTTTTGAGGAGGTGACCTTGGAGGAGAATCAAACTGATAAGGGACAAGGGGTCTTTGAAACACAGGAGTATAACTTCCAAAATGGATATCCCCTAAAGGCTCTATCTCTTGGAAAACCCTATCAACTTCAGAAAAACATAGGAGCAGAATGAGAAGAAAACTTTTCAAATTCAAATGAAGGCCCCTCTCCAGATGGAGAATTTAATTCCACAAAAAGACTACCTGATTCAGAATCACTTGAATGGAAATCTTCAATGATAGGCTGATCACCTTCATCAATGGAGATCTCTTTTCTTGACTGTTGATCTCCAACAACTCTCAGGCTCTTCTTCCTTCTGACTTTGTTTTTCCTAGCTCTAGAAATAATGTCCTAGTAGGATCCCTAGCGAAGAAAGATCTTCTTCCTTCCATCTTTGCAAAGATTAGTAAAAAATCTCACTTGATGAGAGGTTAAGACACTGGTACTTATAAAAAAATAGATCAACATGGAGTCGCCACTAAGGATTTCCACCTTAGTTGTGCAAATGCACTAAAAATATGATCTGTCAAATGTTTGTCAACACTAGAAACTGGAAATGGAAAGATCTGACCTTCCTTTACCCAGATTTATCAATGAAACTTAGTGCAATAACTATAGAAACTAGAAATATTACACACAACACTTGTAACTTTGAACACTTCTTACAGGCCTAAACATAGGATGATGTTGAAATAATGTACTAGCACTTAGAGCATATAAGAAATGTTTAGAGCATATAAGAAATGTTTACCAAATAAGTAAATGATGAAATGAATCGGCAACAAATCAACAAAATGTTTCCAAAAAAATCAAAACAAAATGTCCCCGAAAAATGGTGTCAGAATGGTGTTCAAACCCAAATGGATGAATGGGAAAATCCCATTGGTATCAATTTCAATTAAGGTCCAAAGAAAGCAGTGGCCAGAATGGTGTTGGTACCCAAATTGATTCTCCCTCAGAAGTTTGAGCAACATCACAGTTTTGACAGGAAGCTTAGAGGCAAGCAGAGCATGTTGTGTGTCATTTTGTAGCCGGGGAAGAAATGCAACTTGCTCTTTGTCACTCAGATGTGGAGAAATGGGTAGCACCCTTAAGAGGATTTGATCTATCCTCACTACTTTATGGTTGTGCCTTTCAACTAGGGTGAGAGGACCCTTTTGTAGCCTGTTGTTTGTGGAGGAGATGGAGATATCCTTCTTTGCAAAGTTATTAAGAAGACCTTGAAGAAAACATGATCAATACAACAAAATCTAACTCTCATGAGTTGTCACCCTAGATAATGGAGATATTTTCTAAGCAAGGTTCAGAGCTACTAAAGACAATGAAAACCTGATTGCTTCTGCATGTTTTGGTAACAAAAATTATGCATTTGTGCACACACAGGAAAAACAAGGGTAGTATGGGTATGATTGGTTGTTTTTAAATGAATTTTGGTGGGAGGTGAGGAAGAGTGGATTTTGACTCGCCAGATCTTTGAGAATTTTACAAAAAAAATGGAAGGCTTGACCAACAAAATGCTTCAAAACAGCTAGAATGTTCCTTTAACTAGAAGGTGTGCTTTCAATGGAGGCCCAAGATCAACATGTTTTCACACAAACTTTAAGGATCCAAAATGAAGGCTCAAATTGAAAAACTTAATTAAACACTATCAACCTCTATTTTATCATGCCTAAGATACCCTCAAAGGCTAACAAACAATCTTAATCATCATGCTAGGAGTAAAGTGATTTTAAACTTGTTTATTTCACTATCAAATGAAATCTCTTCTGATAAATGAAATTGCAAGTGCCACCAAACTATCACAAAGCTAAGATCTTGTGTGATTCATAGAGATTTCAATGTAAGATTGCAATGGGAACAAGAAAAACTATTTGCAGACATTCAAAAAATGAAGACACATAATTTTCTCAAAAACATAGATTTACTCAAATTTGATTAAATTTATCAGTAGGGGAAAGTTTCTAGAACAATCTCAGAGCTTGTCAATGGTTGTACACTCAACCACCTTGACATGATCAAATTTAACACAAAAGAAATAAACAGGTTCCTCAGATAGTCTCTCAAAAAGATGGGCTCTGTCAAAAATTTTCTCTCAGGAATTAGCTCCCGACCTCTAACACACTCCAACCATTTGCATGAAAAATTCATGCAATTTATAATATTTCATTTACAACAGAGTTTTCCCCCAAAACTAGAAACATTCAAAGCACCATTGCGTGTTATGACCTTGATCGTGACTCCCAGAATCAGATTTGCAAAAAAGTTGTCAGGTGTGCGAGAGGAAAATCTCTCCAAATATTTCAACATTCAATTCTTCACCTAGTAAGTCATTCTTCATCTCGTGCACCAACTACTTCCTCCTCCAATCTATCAAATCTGGTTCTTTGTGTGCCAAGGAAGGAAAAACTAGAAAATCAGATCGAGGCCAATAGTCAGATCACATCTTAATGGTAAAAGACATTTTCAGATTTTTTCCCACCAAACCAAGATATCAACAATAGGTCTCTTGTGTGCCAAGGAAAGAAAGATCAGGTCGAATCGATAGTTGATTACATCTTTAATGGTGAAAGATGTTTTCAGACCTTCCCCACCAAACCTAGGATATCAAATTAATGTTCCTCTTCATTTGGCATGCAGGAGACTCCAAGAAATGATAAAAAACCATAAAAATATGCATCCCTAGGAGCTTTGGAGAAAAATGGTGGAAAATCAGATACAGATGCACATTTTCGTTGATCTCTCTTTTGAATTTGGACCATCCATGTGGGAGATCCGAGTTAAGATGGGCTTGGGGTTCTTTTTACTTTTTACACCTTTTGGAAAAAATGCAAAATTTCTCAATTTTCTCCGCCCCTCCACCTTTGAAAAATGGGCTTGACACGTGTCCCAATGTGGGTCCCAAAGGAACCATGGCTAAATTATGCTATTTCACCTTTTTTTGAAAAAAAATTTTCCAATTTTCCCCATAGCTCCACCCTTCCACTTTTAGTTTCTGATGTGGGTCCCAGTGGAACCATGCTTCCTTTTACACTTTTAACTCCTTTCTCCACAAAAGGAAAATTTTCCAAATTTCCCCCAAAAGTCCACACCTCCCATTGACTGAAGAAAATTTTGACTATTCTCTATCGGGCTTGTGGGTCATTTTGATGATTTTAATCTTTAAAAATAAAGGGCAAAAAAATCCAAGTTGCCCCGATGGCCCGCCTCCCCACCTTTTGACTTTTCAAACCGCCACGCATCTCAATGGTGCATCTTGAGATGGTCCCAAAAGTAGAGACCCCAAATGAGTGTGGGCTCACCACGTGTCTCAGTTCGGCAAGAGTCTGCTAAAAACTTGAGAGTTCAGTGGAAGGTGCCATGTGTCCAAGGTCGAGATAGTCTTCTTCGGCCATTGAAAAGTCCAAGAAAAAGGGAGAGTGAGCGGAAGCCTCCAAGTGTCCTCCTGGTGCTTCTTCAAAATAAAACTCAAGGGTCGGTCCCCAAACATGTGCGGTCCCTCCCATGTGTCTTAAGCCCTTTAGGAAGTTGCTTGAAAAAGTCTAAGTAAAGGAAGACCCGGTGGAAACCTCCATGTGTCTTTATGGCGCAACTTCAAGATGGTCCCCAAAAGTGGAGACCCTGAATGAGCGTGGGCTCACCACATGTGTCCCAAGCCTTAGAAAATTTCTTTAAAAGTTTAAGTCCCAGTGGAGCCGGTGGAAACCTCCACCTGTCCCTCTATCACATTTTAAGGTGGGACCCTGAGACAGATCTTCAAATGAGCAGCCCACCATGTGTCCATGGCCCACCAAAACTATATCAATTGCATGAAAATTTTTTCTAAGTCCGGGAAAAGCAACGGAATCCTCCACGTGTCCTCCCGAGTGCAACTCCAAGGCCAAACAAAAAGGTGAGTCTTCAAATGAGTGTCGTTCCTCCACGTGGAAAATTTTTGGGTTAAAATGATCCACAAAGTTTTAGAGTGCCCCATTGAGCCACATCCAACCAAAAAGGGCCATGTTTCCATTGATGTAGAGATTTAAATTTGATGGGAGAAACACACCCATCAAGCCATAAAAATGTAGGGAAACCATTGTTTGAGCCCAGAGATGAAATTTTCTTCAAGGACAGAGAATTTGGAAATGTTGTAAGGTTCACACATGACCCCCTCGAGCTATATCCATTCACATTTCTTCAAGTACCTGGGAAAAAATGGCAGGGACAACAACACACGACTATGGAAAATGGAAGGGAAGGAACAACCCGAGTTTTACGCCCAATTGACAGACACCTTCAGATGGATAGAGGAACAAATCAACAAATTCTAGGCTTTTAAGTGACCTTCGACCAAGGAGGAACCAATCATGGCAACCAAATGTGTGTGTGTGTGTGTGTGTGTGTGTGTGTGTGTGTGTGTGTGTGTGTGTGTGTGTGTGTGTGTGTGTGTGTGTGTGTGTGTGTGTGTGTGTGTGTGTGTGTGTGTGTGTGTGTTTCCTTTGATCTATAGGAAGATAGACCTTAATTCACCCAATAATGAGTGATTAATTTCAAATTGTTCAAGTATAAACTATTGACTCACAATACATGTAGATAAGATAATCAACACTTCACCATTAAGTTTTGAATCAAACTATTATGTGGAATTGAATGAATTATAAATGAATCCCACATTAGAAAATTGAAAATTTTCATTAAACATAAATTAATTTAGTAGAAGTAAGGGAAGAACATCCATGTGGAGGTGTTGGATATGTTTTTCAGATTAGGTAAATGGCTTGGATTTGAAGGGGATCCAAAAACCCACATTACAATGGAGAAAAAGATATAGCAATGAGGATCAAAAGGAGTAGCCTCTACCAACAACTAAGAGAGATACAAACAAACTCATAACAACCTTAAACCATATTATCCCTGAGCTCTAACCCACAAGATCTCAACTACATTTTGAGGGGAGATTTGGCATTTTTCATTTTCTTTTGTTCCCCACAATAATACATCCTACATCAGCATTAGGATTAACATTTTCTTTACCATGAATCGGGATGATAATTTCTAGATTCTCTAAATGTTGAGATGTAGGAAGAACAATGGAGTCTTCAATGCAACATGTGGTGTATCCTTACCATCAAGAGTGGTAGAGGCCTCCACAACTGTAATATTAGGATCATCTTCATTCTCTAATTCACTATCCATTTGACTCTTAACCATCAGGTGATTAGGGTCAAATTTTTCCACTACAAAGTTATTTCTTCAATTTTTTTTCTTCCCAATTTGACAGTCACCAACTAAGTGACCTATAGAGAAACAAGTCCTACACCTGAAATAAAATACTTCATAATCAAGATTTGGATCCAAATATGATCCTCAACAATGAGATTGATGGTATCTAGAAAATCAGCAGAGGTATCCATATCAACCACAATATGGGCGTATGTGGTGAAATTGAATAGAGATGTATTTGGATCAATGGCTAGACATTTACCCAAGGCATTCCCTATTGACACTAAGTAGTTTTCACTCCAAAATTGGAGGGGAAAATAAGGAAAATGAACCCAAATCAGCTTAACATTAAAGGTTTTAGTTAACGGGTTGAACAAAGGAAACCAAATTTTCATAAGAAGGAAATGAGACTTGAAATCCCACACTTTGCCAAAAATCATATTTCTATTAGTAATATTGTCAAACATTATGGAGGTGTTAGTTATTGATTGTATTGAGATACATATATTTTTCAGGTATTGAAATATTTTTAGATGTGTTTAGATATTTTCTATTTCAAGATCTCAAGGATGATAGAGAAAAATGTAAAGAGAATGCTGACATGTTTCTAATATTGGGATGATTAATAGGAGATGGATATATTCAGAGAGGAAGGTATGTAATTGAAATTATCTTGTATTTTCAAGGATGTGATTAAGAAGAGACATGGGGTATATAAGAATGCCAAGAATGATGTAGATAAATGATAGTGTGTGATGATGTTGGTTAAGACTAGACCAAAATGTTGAGCAATAAAAGAATATGGTAGAGTGATTGAGACATAAGGTGGAAAGGCTAGATACAAATATATTAGGATAGGTTTCAAAATAAGTGTAGGTCTAACACTATCCATAAAATGAAGAATTGAGAAAACATCCTTCAAGGAAACAAAATGAAGTAAATCATTATGTTATGGATGACATTGAGTGGATGAGGTTAGGAGAATAAATTGATGTTAACAGAAAAATGGTGTGATACTAGGGAAAATGTGCATAATATGATGAGGAATGTAGAAATTTATGGCGGTGGATAAGGAATTGAAATTAAGTTTGTATAATGTGAAAAAGTTACTATATGTCACTTGAAATGAAGATATATGAGAATAATTATAGGAAACTTATGGTGAATGAATGTAAGAGTGTATCTAAGAGTAATAAATAGTGTACGATGATAAGGGGGAGGAAGGGACTCCTTGATGAGTAAAAGAATTAGGATTTGACTATAATCCTTCAAATAGAGAAGGTGTCACATGGCTAAGATTTATTAAGGTGACAAGGTGTGGCTATGTATAAATAATGTGAGACAATGATGAGAGAAGTGTGATTAGGAAAAGGAATTTATCTCATAGAAGAGTGATAAAGTGAAATGGAGATGATGAGGATGGGATGGGGTGAAGTAATTTAATGGTTTTCAAATGAGTGGTGATGGGAGTAGAAGATATGCGTGAATTATGGATACACATGGGGTGAATTAATGAGCATCTTTAGGCATGGTGAAGAGAAAAAGAAAGTTTGATGAGTGAAGAAAGGACAAGGGTCAATAAAAATCACACACAAGTGTTCAAGATGGGTTATACTGGTGAGTATGATATTCTATGAGATTATAAGAAGGAAACTGATTTTATGGAGTATTATAAACAAGATGAAAATGAGGATGTGGGGTGGAGAAGGGGGAAGATTCAAAAGATGGGATTTATAGCAAGTGCAGAGGAGAGATGGGAGTGATGATGGAATTAGGAAGAGAGGAAAATGGGATGTAATTGATGATGGAAGGAGGATATCACTCGATAAGGTTGGGAACATGCAACCTATAGAGGTAATGGATTTTCTATCGAACGATGTTTAGGAGGAGATGAAAGATGAATAATGATGTCACCCTTATCAAAGAGGTCATATATGATGTGGAAAATGTGGGCACATCTGTCATTTTGGTGGTTTTTATATCAATTTTATTTTACTTTATGTTATCAACTTTTTTTATGTGTGACTAAGAAAGCATAACTTTTTTAAATGTGTGACATAAGTCATGAATCTTTAATTATTTTTATGGTAAATGGATAAGAGTTCGAAAGGTCCTCATAACCTTTAAAAATTCCATGACAAATAAAACATTAACTCCCACTCAAATAAATTTCCAACAATCTATTCATAATAGATGAACAAACAAGATCTAACAAACTCATGCCACTCAACTCGTAGGAGCATCGAATGGTCTGAAAATTGTAATGAACACTTCTCCAACCATTCATCTTAGTCAATCATCTAGTTCCATCATTGAAATCAAGATCTTTACGTCTTATTTATTTAATGACTTAAATCATAATTTTTATTACTATTATTCTTTTAACTTTTGGATTAAGGTTTGGGTTTTTTATTAATTTCATTGTTTTCTTTCCTAGTATTAATGCCATCAATATTGAGACATATGGGCATTGAAAATGCAATGGGTAATAGTTATGTGATTTTATTTTTATTTTTTATCATGTGGAAGGAAGTTTTCAAGTCATACTTATAGGGAATGGAAGGAATTGACTCTAACACGGTTGTATCAACATCCATCCATCCCATGGTTGTAAATCCATCCATCAAATGGCTATAATTTTTCATTTTTAGTTTTATCATTTTTTCATAGACGTCATTTTCCCATAGACAAAGACTAGCTCGGTTTGATATGCTTCACCCCTTTAGGTTAACATGTGGGCTGCTAGGAATGGTAACATAATAGACATAAAATGATTTTACGCAGCTAATAAGGAATAGAGAGGTGTTATTCTAGTGGATATACTCTGATAGAATTTGATAGTTTTTGCCCTACTTTATGGTTTTTAACATCACTTGCAACTTATAACTTTTAGTCATATGAAAATTTTTACTTGTTGTCTTTTGAGATAATTGTATATTTCACAATTAGATTTCAATATAAATTATATATATTTTCAAATGTTAATATTTATTTACTTCATAATTATTTGTATTAAATGTTATTGTTAAAAAGGTAAAAAGAAACACGGTAAATCCAACATGCTTGAATATTAAACCTTTTGGCTTTATATATGGTTTCCATTGACAATTTTCTTCATGATTTTCATGGCTATATATGGCAAGAAATTAGTTACATGGTACACTTTGATGGTTTAATTAGTAAAAAAATCATCCTTATATAGTAGATAGCAATATGCACTCAAACATTTAAAATCATATAGAGACAATCTAAAAATTTTGGCTAGAAAATATAATCCACTTAGCACTCATATGATCAACCAATGGAGGGGCTTAATTATCATTGATTATTCACACACACCTTGTTTGAGCTATAGAGATCCATCATGTTCATATAGATATACTATTGGTCTAGCATGTCAAGAGCGTATAAAGTCATGATGTGCTTTCTAATATCGTTGTTTCCATATTTTTCCTGACCGCCATTATTCTCTATGTTAATTCTCTCCGCAATCGCATGTAGATTTAGCATGTAAGAAGCTCAAAACTTTTAGATTTATATATGGCTATTGAGAAATTACATCATATCTTAAATTTAGAAAACAAGGTATCTAATTCACACCTAGACATTACATGGTAAAATTTGATGGTTTTATTTGTAAAAAACTGATTCTTGTAAATCAAAGAGAAATTTGCACTCAACAACATAGAAATTTTTTTATTAGTAGAGAAATCTAGTTGGTGTTCATATGACCAATAGTTGGAGGGGCTCAATTATCGATGATTGTTCATGCATTCCCTATGTTCATGCTATAAAACAAGGTATCTCACTCACACTTGGACATTACACGGTACACTTTGATGGTTTAATTTTTAAAAATCCTTCTTGTAAATCAAAGAGTAATTTTCACTCAATAACATAGGAAAACATTTGATTGGAAAATAAAATCTACATGGCATTCATATGACAAACCACTGGAGGGGATCAATTATCATTTATTATAAATGTGCATTCCCCATGTTCATGTTATAAAGTGTCATCATGTGTGTGTGTGTGTGTGTGTGTGTGTGTGTGTGTGTGTGTGTGTGTGTGTGTGTGTGTGTGTGTAGGTTGATTCTCCAACTTATCAAGAGAATCTAAATCTGTGATGTGGTTTCTAATATCATCGATGTCAATGTTTTCTCGGTTGTTGTTATTCTCTATGTTATATCTCGAAACCACATGTAGATCAGACATCCATGAATTTATTAAATTTTGTATTTATATATGACTATTAATCCTTTTCTTCATGAATTCAAAAAATACAACTAGTAAGAAATCATTTGCTTCAACATAGATTAAGTACATCATATTTTAAATTAATAAAATAAGGTATCTTATTTACACTGAGACATTCCATGGTACACTTAGATGGTTTTATTTGTAAAAACTCTTCTTGTAAATCAAAGATCAATTTGCAGTCAACAACATAAGAAAAATTTTGATTTGAAGAGAAAATATGTGTCTTTCATATCACAAACCACTAGAGAGACACAATTATTATTGATTGTTTATGCATTCCATATGTTCATGCTATAAAGTGGCATCACACATGTAGGTAGGATGTTGGTTCAACAAGAAGTTAAAAACTTTTAGATTCATATATGATTGTTGATTCTTTTCTTCATGAATTCCACAACTAGAATTTGAAAGAAATTTGTTTCTTCAACATAGAGTGATTACATTAGATCTTAAATTAAGAAAACATGGTATCTCATTCATACTTGGACATTACACGATACACTTTGATGGTTTTATTTGTAAAAATACCTTCTTGTAAATCAAATATCAATTCACACTCAACAACGTATGAATTCATATGGAGTATTAGTCTATTTTTTATTGGTAGATAAAATATACCTATCATTCATATGACCAACCACCGACATCACTCAATTATTGTTGATTGTTCATGCATTCCTTTTTCTAGGCTATAAAGTGACATCGCGTGTGTATTTAAGTTTTTGGTTCAACATGTCAAGAGACTCTATATTTTTTATTTACATTCTAATATCATCACTGCCACCTTTTTCTTGGACATCATTTTTCTATGTTGGCTCTCTTTGTGACTGCATGTGGATCCAATATGCTTGAAGTTTAAATATTTTGGCATGATATATGTTTGATGATCATTTTCTTCACAAATTCAATGGCTATAAATGGAAAGAAATCATATGCTTCAACCTAGATTAAGTACATCCAATCTTACATTAAGAAAACAAGGTATCACATTCACACCTTGACTTTACATAAGTAACTTAGAAGGATATGAAAATTCTACGAAAGACGTTATTTAGGTAGTGCAGATCATAAGTATTTGGATGGAATCGTGAAGGAAGTGAAACATGGTAATAATGTTAACATAATTTTAGCGATCTCTAAAACTCGGGAAAGATAGATATATCAGCTAGAAAAGAGGGTGAAGAAGGATGGACAAGTGTCAAAAAGAAAACATTGTGTCCCTTCATTCACCCCATGAGAGAGAGACTCGTGAGTCGCATTAAAAATCCTAGGCACCTCTTTGTTGAGATTCTCTTCTAGTCTAGTTCGGGGTTTCTTATGGATTTATTCTAGTTTTTAACCGCCTGGATTTGGATGTTCTAGCTATTTCTTTTTGTTTTATTTTAGCTCCTTATATTCTTCATGGCTATAAATGTATGTTTGATCCTCATCATGTGAGGTAGGAACCCAGGAAAGACCCTCTCTTTACCAATTATCAAAAAAAATGAGGACCCACAAATGCATGCAAAAAATAATTTTCCTATTTTTCCAATGACTCAAACATTAATTGAGATGATAGGCATTTCAAAATGGGAGTCTCAATAGTTGTGCCTGACACTCATAAGGGAAATGGAAAGTCATGGTTTTGTGTTGGTGTCATTAACAAACAACCTCATTAGGACTATTGATCATAGTTGTTGGGTTTCAAAATTGGAACCCATTGAATTTTAACTATTTCATATTTTATCCCCTTAAACCATAAATTGCACTTGTGTAAATAATGTGACAGAGATCGAGATGATAAATTAATCACAAATAGTATATATTGTTTGGGTATTAATATTCGAGTTGTCGAATAGATGTGGGACATGCATGTATTTAATTCCCATATTAAAGTCCCACATATTCATTTCTTCATCTTATCTAACAAATGAAATACATCAAATCAAAAGCATTGACATATTAAAAATAGCAAATCTCAATTCTCCCATATTTTTGAAAATTTTCCATTTTCTTCAATTGTGTAATCAAACCCCTGTAAAGTGAGTACCTCGAATCCCCTGTGTTCTTGTCTTGTCTTCATGCTAGTATCAAATATTTTACTTTCATCAAGTTGAATTTATCCCTCAACTTTGATTTGTATTGGATTTACATCATTTTAAAGATCAACAAGTGTCGGATTTGGGTGAGGGTTCTTTAACATAGACATCACTTTGCATCATATAATGTTCAAATTAAAATGTTCCTTGTTTATAACCTCAAATGAGCTAGAGGATAGATGGAGGACCCAAACATGCACGTAAAAATATTTTTCCTCTTTTTCCAATGCCTCAAACATTAATTACATTGATTGGAATTTCTAAATGGGAGTCTTGGTAGCTATGTCTGACATGCATTGGGGAAATGAGAGGTCAAGGTTTTATGACGGTGGTCATTAAAGGATGGTTTCATCAAGAGTGTTACTGAGGGAAAACGCTTGTGATTAAATAGAAATTCTAATCACAAATGTTCATGAAATCAAAGACATAAATAACCCTAAACATAGAGTTTCTATGTCTAACATATGTAGAGTTTGGGATTCAAACATATATAATTTCTTCTTGAAATTATTCATAGACCACGCCTTATTTTATGAGTAATCTCAAAATTTATTCATCACCCCTTCTTCCTCCTCTGATTTCTCACTACTTGAAATTTAACTGCTTCAGTGCATCCCCTTTGGCATTTCCATCAAACATTTGGCATGTGATTGTTAGTTTTGTATTTTTATTAATGGTAAAATTGGGTTGAGGGGACACTACCCCATTACAATAAGTACCAAAGGAGACAAATAATATAACAATGAGGATCACAAAGGGTTACCTCTACCAGCAGTAAATAAAGTCAACAAAACACACAGCCAAACCAACAGCACAATAAAAATAAAGTCGACAAACCACCAGCTATCCATGAGACTCCTTCCCATGGGATCATAAATGCATATTAAGGGACTCATTAACAATTTTCCCTTTCTTATTTCTTCTCATAGTAGACCAATCATCACCGGTGTTTGGATTTAAATTTTCGTTAGTATGAACTGGTATGATAATTTCAAAATTCTTCTTATCCACATGATTTTGGATCTCCGTGAAAACAAGAGGAAGGGAATTAGTTCCCACAATATTAGAACTCGGGATTTAAGCATCTTCTAAGAGAGTATGGGAAGGGATGACCGCATCATTTGATATATCCACATCTTCCTCATTCATAGATCCATCTTTAGATTCACTATCTGAGTCAAAGCACAATAAAATGTCCCACTTTTTTGTATGTTTTGTACCTTTATAAACATGAATTTTTAGTTTCATTGATTTTCTAAAGGTAATAGCCACAAAAACATACACATTCATGAAATTCCATGAACTAACGAAATGTTGTGTTTAGAGTGTAGAATACATGTACATTTTAATTTTTTAGCAAAAAATATGGTATTTTTCTTAATTTATTCATACATATGTTGTTTCTTATGTTATAAAAGAGGAACAACTATCCCTCGGTGGTGTTTTTAGATGAAAACTTATTTTTTCACCATGAAATTTTAGATATATGTTCAAGATTTGAATATCGGTCTTGTCAAATTTTCATTTATAAATTTATAATATTATATATATATATATATATATATATTTAGTGAATATATTTTGAAATAAATGGCTTACATATGTGTGGTGCCCTATCTAAAATAAATAAATAAAGGAATAAATTAAATTAAACTATAAACGGGGGAACAATTGAATGTGTTTGGTGGGCAAGTGGGTGGGAGGTGGCGTGTTGTAGGATTTTTCAGTGGAGCATTCAACCTTTCAGACCTGCCATCCCTTGCAAAATGATACATGTACTTATTGAGATCTACTTAGACCTTGACCTCGATGGGACCCAAGTTAACTTTGCAGATTTAGTAGTATTTGAATATTGGCAGCGACGGGAGTGTTGTGGAGACGTGGGGCAGTATGGTTGTAATGCACAACTATTTCATTTTCATATTTTGTCTTTTAGAACCAAGCAAATGTACCCACACAACCACCATAGGTTTACTTGGCATGTGCACTTCCAGGATGTGTCAAAATATGAGCACAGGAACAGGCAATGGACATCCATCAAAGCATAATGGAAATCTGATTTTTTTATAGCTTCTTCCTAGCTTTGGCGTTGAAGTGGGGGATTTTCAGATGATGTATTTTCTAGTGCCCTAGTTAATATGAATGCAAAACATGGGAGCATACGCATGGCATATGAACTGTTTGACAGAGTCTCTTTAAAAAAACATGGTTTCATGTAATGCTTTGGCTGCAAGATTTGCACGAAATGCGCTTGTTGTAAAGGCCTTTAAAACTTTTAAGAAAATGCAGTTTCAGGTTTAAAGCCATATTTCGTCCACCTCTGCCAGCATCTCCCAACCTGTGATAAAATGGGATCTTTGGAGCAGGGTTTGGAAGTCTATAGATTTCCTTCAAATCATAAAAGATAGAGGAATTTTGTTCAGATGTTGTTGTTGTTATGGTCCTGGTAAGCGTATTTACAAAAATGTTGTAGTATAGATAGGTACATGCATTGTTTTTCAAAATGTCTTAAAGGGTTTTTTGAGAAGGCGATGCTAGTTATGCAAAAACTTTTGAGAAGGCTTAGAAACTTTCAAAAAAAGGTAAGCGATAGGGGTGAGCCATTTTCCATAGTTGTTGCCAATATCCTTCCTATTTTGTGTCAAATTGGGAAGTTGGAACAGGTTAAAGGACTGCATAAGCATGTGATCTAATGTTTGTTTAGCCACTTCATTATCATGGGACCGCTTAAGCGCTTAAGTTGGTAATTTGGGGCTTCAAACAAGCCTCGAAAGTTTTGTTAGGAATGATAATAATTTTTAAGTTTTTGCGGCCACGTTGGATTGGATTTGTTGGCAAGGTGTATTGATTTTTTATTATAGAAAGCCTGATGTTTGTGAGGGATAATGTGTTGGAATGACGACATGTATTATGTGGCGAGTTGATTTTAAGGAAAGTTCATTGGTTTAGTGGAGCTAATCGTGTTTTCTAGTATCACTCATACATGGCCTTAGATGTTTTCATGAATGGTACAAAATGGAGAGGTTGCCGAAGAACGTGAACTATGTGGCAGAATGCTAAAAGAGAATTGGGGCCTTGTGGAATGCGAATGAACCCTCTTGGAGCAACTCTTTCCCTATGGACATTAATATTGTCAGGCATGGTCTCCCTTACCTTTTCTTTCATAATTTTCATAATTTAGGTTCTTCATTTGCAATGTTATAGAAACGTTAAACTAATCGATAATCTTACAAACGGATATGTAACTAAATTTAAATAGTGTAAAGAAATAGAACTACACCGTGTAATGTTTGAAACCGATTTACAATTTAAACATTAATTGTGGTCGCTACCATAACCCTATATGATGATACTAGAATATCTGAATTAGGTGCTCACATCTAGTGGTATTGGTGAGAGTTAGATGATGTCGTCAAATCAAACAATCCTTTTTCCTACCATTTAAAGTTAGGAAGAGAAAAATGCAATTTTCCAAGACTCACAAAACAACACTCTAAGCCATGTAAAGAAAATTCAAACATCGTATGTGCTCCTTGTTATGTAGAGAGTTACGTCAAGCATTAGCCCAACCTTGTGTGACCATTTGTGCTCTTTTTCTTGAAAGGAATGATAACTTGAGATCATACCAAGCCAAGAACACAGATGCTAATCAAACACCACGATTAATAAGATGAAAGTAATTCGCGAGAATAACTTTACATACAAACTTTGCAAACAAATGAGAAACAATATCATATATTATTATGGAACTCAATGCAATACATTGAGAATGGGCCTTCTTAAATAGGTAAGGAATAAAAATCTAAGAACCAATCAAGGTCATAGAGCAACCATAAATCAAGGAAATAACTAGTCATCGAAGAACTAGTCAAGACCATAGATTTAGGAGAGAACTAGACATCAAGGATCTAGTCAATACCATATATCAAAGAAAGAACTATACCTAACAACTAGATAATATCTCCTAATATCTAAATAAGATAAAAGAGATATCAACACACATAAGTGGGTGAGGATAAATACAATAAAGGTAAATAAAGTACCTAGGTGAACATGAGCTAAGGTAAATACCTACTCTAACACCCCCTCAAGTGAAGCTAGGGGCCAAAATAGAAGTGGCATGTCCACATGAGTCCCGAACAACTAAGCTCCGATGAGGTACTCATGTACTGATAACTAGGAAAAAAGGGACACCATAAGGTACCCAAAACCGATATAAGAATAATAAAGTAAAAGAGTAAAGATCCACTCCAAGGCATCCCAAGAAGCTCGTCTCAAAAAAATCGCACAATGTTCAAGAAGTTTGTGTGCACTGTGGTCAAATCCATCCTTTGCTCAATCACAAAACTCAAAAACAAGCGACAATGGGCTCCACCGAGAATAGCTCCATACAAGGATAATGTCAACGAGTGATGTCGAAAGTGCAAAAAAACACCAAACATAATTCGATCAACTACTTCAAATAGGTGTGCCACGATCTAAGAATAAAAACCAAGCAACAAGGCAAGGACACAAACTCTAGAGTGTCACGATCCAAGAAAAGCCAAGGTAACAAAGCAAGTACACGAAACCCGAAGAAGCAAGATCAAAACACCCTCCCATCCTAACCATGAAAGGAACAATAACCAGATTAATATTAATGACACGAAAAAACAAGAACTTTTGCAAAAAAATGGCACTCAAAACTAAGTTACCAATCAAAAAAAGTTACAAGCTTTTTAATATTTTTCTCTCCTTATTTATTTTAGTTGCCACTAAAATAAAATAAATTGTTGTTGCCTTCATGACACAAATAAAATTAAAGGGGCTCAAATTAAGCACCTACTAGTAGGAATCACAAGCTTTAAGCCCTCATATGACCATACCATATGACCAACGGCTAAGGATTTTAATGGGTGTTTGAGATCAAGCCATAAATCAAGGAAATAACTAGTCATCAAAGAACTAGTCAAGACCATAGATTTAGGAGAGAACTAGACATCAAGGATCTAGTCAATACCATAGATCAAGGAAAGAACTAATCAATACCATAGATCAAGGAAAAAACTATACCTAATACTAGATAATATCTCCTAATCTCTAAATAAGATAAAATAAATATCCACACACATAAATGGGTGAGAATAAATACAATAAAGGTAAATAAAGTACCTAGGTGAACATGAGCTAAGGTAAATACCTACTCTAACATTTTCCACTCTCTAGAGCCATGTTAGTATGTTTTCTTAATTGTTAAAACTGAAAAGGTGGCTTTCATTTCAAACCATCGTTTGGTCCCTGAGCAACGAAATGCTTGACCACCTTCGCAAACCTCTAGTATTTTTACTAGACAATTGCCTGGAACCTTTGGTTTAGGAAAACACATCCCTAGTGAGTTTGGAAAAGGGGTATTGTAGGCCTCTGATCATTGTTTGACTAGGTCAAACTGACTCAACTATGACCAGTGGCTCCGGAAAACCTGTCGCTGTTTGAAATTTGGATGCCGACTCGCAAAATTCTCCATATATAGGGAGATTGTAGGAAATTTCTTGTTGCACATTCGTCCATCGAACCTTAGTTTTGGAGGTGGTTTTGTGATCCCTCAAGCTAACTTTTAATCATTTGTAACTAGGCCAATTACGATCGATGGCCCCAGAAAACTAGCCGCCGATCGCAAACCATTCGCTAGTTTTGAATTCTTCGAGTTCCTATGAACTCTTGGTATATAATTGGACACATAGAAATTTAACCGTGGTGTGTTTTCTCATCAAAAACAACATTTGAAAGTGGATTCTTAGCCTCGAGCCTATTTTGAACATTTTTAGCTAGCAGGAAAATGTAAAAATAAAGTTGTAGGACCCCTGTCAAGTTGCCAAACCACCGTGGAAACTTTTGACACATGTAAATAACTATTTGAAAACTCTATAGTGTAACTTGTTGTGTGAAATAGAAATTTTGACAAAATGGTGTTTCTCTCTCTTCCTTTCTCTTTCTCTTTCCTTGGTTACGAAGTGAAGTGAAATGAAATGAATTGAATACATGTTTCTAAACCTTTTCTTTCAAGTGAAAATTTTAATTATTATTACATGTAAATGGGAAACTAAAGACATTAATTATGTTAGATTAGGGTGATTGATGATTTATCGTTGAATAAATGGTTTTGCGGGATGGTGAAAGGGCAATGTGTAATTCATTATTTATTATTGTAATTTTTATAGGTCATTGTAAAATGAATATATGTATAATGTAGTCTCATTCTACATAAATGTTATATTTGAAATTTGCTAATATGTATGGGATGCTAGTTTTAGGGATATCTTAGGAAATGTGCATTTAATCACAGGTTCAATTTGATTCATAGTTGTGTATGGTAAAAGGGTTTGATATATATATATAGTAAATGAATTTGAAGTTAATACATTGTGGGGAATTTTTAGTGTTCAATAAATGATTAATTATTTATTGTGTTGTATTCTTACCTTGTAAATGTAATAAAGAGATTTAATCGAAACACTCAACCCTAGTATAAGATCTATGCATAACTTGTCTTAATGTGTGTGATCCTTCATAGCGTAGAAAAAAATTGAAACCATAGAATAAACTTAAACCTTGTACTCGATGGCACCTCCTAGGTTAGGTAAATAAAACCCCTAGTTGAAGTTTACCGTCATAGTCATTATGTTTAGTGACATTTTCATGAACCCATATTTTAGGAATGACATGGTCCAACTTTATCTGGAGTATGTGGTTTCCTTCTAGTTTTGGTAACCGTGAGGAGAATGTCCTCTCTTTAGGCCCGACACTGTGTTGAGTGGTCAAGACCGCCTTGGAAGTCACCTTATGAGTCCTTGTTCGAAGCAACGACTATACAGTGTAACCTTACCATCTGTGGGGTAGGTAGAGCTAATACTCCCTTAGTATCCTTTTGGATTTCTAGGTCTTACATGATTAGATCTAGAAATTAACTTCATCGAATGAAGTCCCTATTGGATCCAGACAACATAAATGGAGATCGTGAAATACTTGTTCTAGGTCTTAAACTCTTGTTAATGAACTCCTTAGTTCCTCTCAATTAAATGTGTTACCTTGGTTTCTATCAACATATCACCTTGGTCTTTTCTTGAAGGTGGTTTAGCATAAATATGTCCTCTTGCCTTAAACTCATATATAGTTGAGGCGTTGATCATTAGGTGTAGTTGGAATTAAACCAAACCTCAGTTGATTAGGAGGTTAACTTGGGATTCGTGTGTAGTTATAATGCTTCCAATCATATACTTATTCAAAATGGTAAATAAGTACTTTCGTAACTCTTTATGTTATAAAGTGACACCAAAAAATACCTAGCAAACATTGTAAATGAAATGAGAAACAATAGTATGTGTGATAATGGTTTAGGAACAAAAAATTCACTTGAAGTCTTATGATGATACAAATTAATAATCAATTATTGGTGGGACTAGGCCTTTGAGCCAGTTTAGAGTCCACTAAAAATAAGATAAAATAAAATTATGTCTTGTAAATGCTTAACTGAATCAAACTAAGATTGATACTAAAACAACCATAGTACGAAAACAAATGTGCTTTGAATGGAAGGAAGTTTATAGGAAAGAGAAACTTGAACCTTCACCTCCTTTGATGTGTATTATTTTCCCTCGACAACTTTTGGTTGGTCCCCTTGCATAATGAGGGTAAAATTAAATGTCAACTAAACATATTTTGAGAAAACAAACCTTTAGCATAAGAATGAGAGAATTAGGAACTTTGTAGGTAATTGGAAATATGGAATTTAATTATGTAAGTTATGGAGATTGTCATAAGGGATAAAGAGAAAACTTAAATGGTCGAACAATAAGTTGAATGTGAAATGAATTGAAAATCTGTATGTGGAAAATGGATAAAATCATCCTTGTATAAAAATGTTCCTAGAATGTTAATCATAACTAAGATGTAATCATGGAAATGATGTGTTGTGGGGTTGCCAATCCTTGAGTCCCTTTTCTTGTGGTTGGGTTATTACTAGCATTCGTTTCATTGGGGAAGGTGTGGCATCGACATGTATATGGTGTTGTCATGTGTCTATGTGGGTCGATGGCTTATGTAAGTGTCGTATGTGTTATGGAGTTTTCCTTACTTGGAGCCTTTGTGGCATTGTGTAGTGAGCAATGTAAGTCAAAAAAAAAAAAATCCTAGTATTTTACTATTGTATTTGTGTGTATAAAATGTGGGCATTATAATATGTCTATGCCAATAAATTTTAAGATTTATATCGAAATTGATTTTATTTTCATAGCTACGAAGAAGACTTCAATGAATAGTAATTTTATTTTTTTCAAAAAAATTAATATATTTTTCTATTTTGAAATTGGGATTATTGTGTACTTTGTTGATTGTCCTAAAATACCATGTGTTATCAACAAATAAAAATAAATACTAAAACAAAAATTTTTTTAAAATTAAAATTATATTTTAGAAACCTAATAAAAATCGTATTTTGTGTTAAAATTTTATAATTTTACTCATTAGTTAACCCTTATTACGTGGCATCTATTTAGCACACTTTGGCAAACAATCATCCTCCAAATGGATTTGGTTCTAAAATGTGCCAAATAGATACCACATAAGGGGTTCACGTGAAGGGGGCTCACGTGAACCCCCTTAACCGCCAATCCGCACTAACCTACCACTTGTATATTTTCCTTCCAAATTAGGCTTTTAAATTGTGTTTGGAAACAAAATTTATTATATCATTAAAAATAGAGAAATAAAAGGTTGAAAAAATTGGTACATACATACTTGAAACCCTTGATAGATCGTAATTTTATTTTTCTTTCTAGGGTAAATATGATAATATGTTTTTAGATTGGGTAAAGGTAAGGGTTTTGATAGGATCCCATAACCTAAAACAATAGAAAAAATATGTGAAAATAAAAGGCTCTAACAAAAACAACCTAAGAACCAACCATACCGAAAAAGGATCCACACAAAAACATCATTCAACAAAACACTAATTGTTGAAATATCAACAAAACATCAGCTAATCTCCCTAAATATAAAACATGGTAAAAAATATTGCAACCACTCAATAGTATTTAGATCTGGATCTAGCCATCTACTTTGTTTTTGTATTGCTTGTTACTCTAGCACATGGTTGAATTGGTCTCTTAGTTAAATCTAGGGTTTCTATTTAACATCAACTTCCATTCTTCAACATCCTCTCTCACCTCTTAGAGAGGCTCTGTTTCAGTACCCACCAACACCTTTCTAACTTAATCCTCATAATTGGGTCGTTCCCAAAAAAAAGAACCTTTGTATTCCTCCCATATATATCTCTATAGTCAAGGTATGAGTTTCATTTTGTATCGAGCTATAGAATGTCATGCTCCATCCAAGATCATTGTTTTCCTCTCCTTCATACTTCTTATCTTGATCTTGATCTTCCATGTTTCTGATCTATAACTTAAAAACTAATTCATTCATTCACTTCATAGGTAACTTGTCAACTAATTGAAAATGTGATAGAAATATAAGAAACTAAATTGTCTTCATCGAGCTAAATAAAAAGTAAAAATTTCCTAAAATATAATAAGATATAGAATTAATAAAATCACCTATAAAGTATGAAGCACACTTAATCAAGAGAAAATTTTCCAATTTACAAGTGAAGAGCATATCATGATAAATTAGAGAAAGCATAATGAAGTATCAAGTTTTAAGTATCAAAATTCTCCTTACATTTATGTAGTTACATCCCAACTATTGCACCTCAAATAGGTAATGAACTATGTGAGTTTGATGCCTCTTCAAAGAGGTAATACATCTAGGTGGAACAAGGATTCCACAAACCAAACCACTAACCTTTTCAAATCAATATCAAATATTAATATAATTAGATATTATTTGTGTTTACTGACCGTGTACATAATTTAGTAGAAATTTCACTTTTATTAATGCTTGTATCATGTTTGGATACGTTTTTAATGTATAATAATTCAAAATACCCTCCTACGCCTCATCTTATAGATCACTCATTCATCCTTATTCATGGACCAATTTTACAATGTCAATCTTCCTTTATCTTGTTATGGCTATAATACCCTCCACCATATTCATACTATCGATTAAAGAAATTTCATACCTAGTTATTGTTGATGATTCTTAATTATGTATAATTTTACAAAATGAATTTAAATAAAAAATTTAAGATATGTTTCTATAGATAAATTAACTCAAAGATGATCTTTTATATCTAAGGAATATAGTCCAGGTACAATTCTTGGGACTAAAATAGGTTCATGTTAAATACAGGCTAAAATAAAGATCAACTTATACATTATAATATTGTCGAGCTACAACTCAATATTTATAATAGGGTCTTCCTCCTCCTCTATAGATTCACCTCCCTAGTGTTGTTTCTAATCTTGGTTTTCCATGTTACAAACTCTCCAACCTCAAAAGGGTCGACCTAGAAGCCTAACCCAACTATGTATTTCCTTTATGATTGTGTGAATGGGGTTAAAACCATATTTCTATTTCTTTAAGATATAAGCCTTATTTTTTCCATAAACAAGGGACCTCCCAATTTCTAAAGTGCTCACATAATCCTCCCTTTTAGAAAAGGATAGTATAAATTACCCCTTTTCCATCTGCAATTTATACATGGCCTTTAGATTTACATTTTCAATTGACCCATTCCCTATAAACATCAATACTACATATGGGTCCAAGAAAACTAGATCGATAAGGGAAACTTGAGCTCTATTAAAACAATCTTGTTTAGAACTCTCAAGAATAATCCTCCTCCTACTTCAGTTGTGGAAGCAAAGACATGTCCTCTCAAAAATAATCCCTACCCTCTCACCCTCTAAACAAGATTGTTCAAAGTCTTATGTCCTCTCAGTTGGTGAAGTCTTATGATATGAGCTCTATGTAAATATCTTATAATATAATTTTAATCCTAAGAGTTATCCTAGCTTAGCTTTCTAACTCATAAGGAATGTACAAATAGATAGGCATCACTCCTTCAATAACTTAGATACTTTTAATTGGCTAAAATAGTCACAACTTGATTCTATGAACACGTGTTTTCTTTATAATCTCACTACTTCTTCATGTAATTTAGGATGCTTTTCACTATATTCTACATGTGTTGTCCAAAATGTCGCAAATACATGGAATTTACATCAATCTATTTCATTCAATGGCTATCATGTTTGATTTTTTTTTTTCTTCTTTTTAAATTGTTTTTAGTGATAAATTGGTTTGGTTGCATTTATATATATCAAATTGGTGAATCAGAATATGAGCTAGTTGAATTGAAGTAGCTTGTTGTGGTGAATTTATCTTAAAAGGAGGTTGATTATTACCAATTATTATATGGCCTAAAGGTGTGGTAGGCTTGTTAGGAGATGTGTATGTAGTAAATGGCAATTTATTCATATTCCTCAAAGTGTATGTATTTCCCTTCAAAATTATGTTTAAAGGCATGTAATTAATCTAGAACTTCTTTTTGTTTAGTAAATCCTATCAAGGTTAGGTAAACAAAGAGTATAAAAATCATTTTTTTACTCATATCCAGGAGAAATTGATGAATGAGAAGAGTAGTTTATCTTTAAAGTACTTAAAATATTTTATATTCATGTTCCTAAACTACTCATATATATTTTAAATCATTCATGAATGGTGTAATCACATGTGTATGTTAATTTTTTTGCAAATTTTGTTTATGGACACAGATCATGATGCACAACAATATGCTGAAGTGATAACAAAAGTTATGGAATTACTTCCCAAGAAAATTGTAGAGAAATTAAAAGAATTTTTCCAACAAGAACCACTACCACGAAAGAAAAGAGAAAAAGTGTAGAGATAATATATGGTGAATTTGTTAATTTGACTATAGTTGTTATAGCACATTTTTTGGTTGCATTCTTGAATCATGTTGATATGAAAGAAACATTAGAATTGTTGGGTGTGGATTTTGGATGGGAAAATTCAAAACGTATGGAAGAATAATTTGTTTCAAATGTGTCTAAAGGAATAAGTTCATTGGGTACAAAAACTAGGTCTTGATAAGAGTATTTCTCATAGAGCAATATTAACTTCAGTTGTAAGTGAAGATACAATAATGAATCATCATGTTACCGCTACTGCTAAGGTATTGGGTGTATCTAAAAAGACAGTCGGTAGGTATGAAAAGGAGGAGACATTGGAAAATCATACTATGGAAGAAAATTGGGCCCTAATGTGTAGAAATACACTTCTTGATAAAATTGAGGATAATATTGTGAAGATAGTTTCGATTTTTTGAGTGAGAGGAATCATCCTTATCTAAATGTGAGGGATGTTTTAAAACACAAGATAGATCACAATAACTATGATGAACATATAAAACATTGGCTTGAAATAACTCAACATGATATGTACATCAATTTTACAGAAGAACATCCAGATGTTAAGATTGGACAATGAATGTTTGAGAATTTGAAGCCTTGGTATGTGTGAGTTGATAAAGTCCTTGAAACATGTTGTTTTCACTATCACGTTGAGTTTTATTATCACTATTAGGTACATAAAAAATTATATTGTATATACATTGAGGTGTGCTTTCATTTATAGGCTTATTAGAAATTTGATTAAATTTTGTTTTATGAGATGTGATTTAATTTATGTATTTCAAAATCTATGTTTTTCAAGTGTATAGAAAGTTACGAGAAGCATCAAATGGTCCAAAAATGCCCCCTACACGTGTGAGTGAATTCATAGCTTATATTCTTTGCACAATATCTAATGATCATGTGGACAATCATATGACTTACATCAAAGGTGTTTGTGACAAGTGTGGGGACTTGAAATTATTTCCAAAAACAAATGAAGACTTGGACACAATTCAAATGGTGACTTGTAAGAGGTGATTAATAAATAAAGAAAATATATAATTATTTTTAAATTTTTATAATTATTTTTATGTTTACTACAAATGAATATAACAAGTTTTCCATTATGTATTGATTTTGTAGGTTCAAATACATAAAATATTCAACATGACTTGGAAAGAATGCAACCAAGTTAGATTTGGTAGAAGAGGAAATCCCCATTGTTGCATTCATGCATGGTTTCGAAGTTTGATTAGTCCATACATCAAACATTCCCACTATGCAAAGTGGTAGGCTACACAATTCAAGACTAATAGAGACACATTCCATATTGGTTCCATATTTTCCATGGTTGATTTTGCTGAGAATTACTCATTTTCTCATCAAAAAGAGATTCAAACACAATATTATCATACTAACTAGGTTACCATCATGGTTTAAGTATTTTATAGGCATACACAATTGGATTTAGATGGGGTTGAAATTACAGAAGTGAATCAAGTGATCAAGAAGGATTATTACTTATATATAAGTGATGACAAGGAACATGACACCCACTTTGTGCAACATTGTTTTGGTTTGTTCTTTCAATATCTTCATCAGCGAGGAGTACAAATAGATCAACATTTTGTTTGGTTGGATGGTTGCGCATCACAATTCAAATCCTCTATCACCATTTCTTTTCACTTAGTCACTATCATCATCATCACAAAATACCTCATTTATGTAGTTTTTTAGAGTGGTCATGGTAAGGGAGAACACGATGGTGTGGGTACATGCATCAAATGTGCTCTAAAGAAACAAAGGTTTGATTATGATGGAGATCGGTTTTTGATGCCCACACCATTATTGAATTGTGTAAGAAACATTTTGCATTTCATGCTTCAACCTCACAGGATTCAACCTCACAGGCTTCAACCCCACACAAAGTGTTTTGGGAGATAACAGGTATGCACATTTAAAACACATGTATCTTGATGTGTAATTGAAGTGTAAAAAAAAAAAAAATATTTGTGAGCTAGAAAATCACATATCACAAGTCAAAAGGAAAATGCTAAGTTAAAACATACAAAAATCGATAGAAAAATTGATAAAGGAGTATCAAACATACTGGGGTCCCCAGGCATCCATGTGGGATCGGTGGTTGTTGCTGCTACATGTGTTGTTGGTGGTCATGAGCCTCACCTAATCTAAAGGCATGATGTTGTCCGATCATAGACTCGTTATCCCCTCCTAGTGTCTCCTCCGAGACCATTTTCTCTCTCTCTACACTCACCTCCTTGTGTGCTGCTCGAGGATATCCCGAGTATCATGCCACTAAGGGTCTCTCTCATCTCCCTCCGAAGGTCTCCCCCTCATCCTCCCCTCCACATCATCTCCCATGTCCTCCTTAGATTCAATGTCCAAATCAATCATCTCATCCTCCCTCTCACTATGAGTAGGACCACACGCCTAACTACAATGGGCACACCAGAGTAACCACTATCTAGGAACTAGGATCCCTCCGAGCCTCCCGAATAGTCCTATAAATAGGATCCATTAGAGGAAGCATGATAAGGTATGAAAGACCAAACTACTGAGGTACCCAGTAAAATGGGTGAATCTCTAATCACCCCATCTCGTCAACTAGTTGGCTCGTGGAAGAGAAAGCTATCATCTTCATAGCCTCCTCACCCCATATACCTGCCATATCCTAGTAGGGTGTGGAAGTCATGTCTGTTGTAGTCAAGGAGGCCACTGACTGATGTGGTGTCCAAAAAAATGACATACCAATCCATATGGTTGCTTCGAACAGCTCTTGGGTCGATACGATACTGAGCACCCTCTGCCATAAGGGATGAAATGTTCATAAACCCAAATCATAACCAGAGTAGGATGGCTCAAATATTGTCCCTACAATCTAATAATCTATACAAATCATGGTAGGTTATCCCCAAAATATCTTCTCCCCAATCATACTCATGGCCATGATCCTTGATTTGTGCAATGATGGGGGAAAATAGTATAAAAGTGTATCTCCTCCCTTGTCCTCGACTAGTCTCGAGGACAGGATACCTATTAAATAAAATAAGCTCACCTTATTTTTGGGTTAATTACTACATTTTGTGCTTCAGTCCATATTTCAAAATTTAAATAATTCAAATGTTTCTATAAAATTCTCCATTGGATAGATAATTTCTTCCCCTTTCCAGAAAGGTAAAGAACTCTTTCTAACTCCTTGTATTTTTTGAGTTATGGCTCGGCGAAGTTAAAAGGGAAAATTTTCCCAAGGCGGACTTGTGGAGCTTGGGAGAGTTTTTTCCAAAGGAACTTGACTGGTGGGGCATCGGAGGAAAAAGTGAAAAATTTCCTTTTCTTCCAAAAGGCATAAAATCAAAATGTGACCCGTGGCCCCATCAAAAAGCTAATGCGGGGATGCGGGACTTCGGAGGTAAATTGGATTTTTTGAATTTTTGTCAAAAAATGTAAAATGGAAAAAAGGAAGCCCCTACCTCCACCGACCCCAATGGATGCCAACGTCATCACAGATTTGCGGGAAAAAGTTCAAAATTTTCCCAAAGCCAAATTTGCAGGAAACATTAAGGAAAAACTCAAAAGGCCATATCTTTTGATCAGAGCTCCATTTTTGACAATCTTGGTACCAATGGAAAGATCCGGAGATTTTATTCATCATGGGATCTTAAATTTTAAATTTTGGTAAATATTTGTGGGAGAAAATGAAAAAACACGTTTTGGCACGGGAAAAGACAAAAAAACCAATTTCAACCACCAAAATTAATGAAGAATGGTTGTTCTCTCCTCGAACTAGTAAAAATGCATTGGGGAATGGAATTTGCAAAGGATCCTTGACTTTTCAACCAATTTTTAATGGTGTTGGTGGTTAGAGCAGAGAATCATATTTTCTCATGTTTTCCCTATCTTTTCACATTTTGCTATATATTGTAAACAGAGGCACATTTTCAAGAGGTTAGTTAGTGGTTGTTCACTCTTCTTCTCTACCTCCCTCTTCTTTTCTTCCCAAGGTCGAAAATGGAGTTGGAACCTCCTCCCCTACTCTGTAATGGAATTTTTTTTCCTCTTTCCCGTGAAATGGTGCATTGTGTAAATCTAGAGCAATAAAAATGTGTTTTTGTGATGCATTTTTCCATCCTTTGCTCATTTTTGGTTGTTTCTTCTTGCCTCTCATTATTACAGGGAATTTGTGCATGTTTGAATGTCATTTACAGGTTTTGGAGCTATGTTTTAGGGATTTGGAATATTTTCTATGTGAAGTCCATCTCTAGTCTGTGATGCACTTGTCCATCCTCTCCATTGCTCACCTCTCTTTGTTTCCATGGCAGTTTTGATAGATGATCAACATTTTCCTTCTCTGGTGTATCACCGTTTTAGTGTAGGCTCTATTTTTCTAGTTTTCTTTCTCTCCTTGTCTCCTTGGAAGTTAGATTAGGATTATATTAGCTTTCCTACACTAGAATAGCTTGTGGCAGGTAGTTTAGGAAGAGGAACCAGCCTTCTCTAGAGGATAATTCCCATTTTCAAGTCCCACAACTTGGGGAATGATCCAATGTTATGAAAATCACACCAAATGACCCTGCCTTAGAAAAGTAGATCCATAACTCATTTGGGGGTGTTGTGATTTCACACTAACAATTTTGGCATGCCCGGTGGGACCAAGAGGTATTCATTTCATTTCATCAAGTTGATGTGTTCTTGGTGAGATTCAGCCTTTAGAGGCACATTCAAAGCACATATGGCGACTCCATCTAGTCAAAAACCCATTCTACGAGTTCAGAGACCTTTTCCATCCATTTCCACTCATTTCATCCATTTTCTTCTCCCATCTCTTTCATTTTCTCCCATTCCATGAGGTTTTGCAATCATGACTTCATTCCCTTCATGGAACTCACACTTACAAAGCAATGCAATCCACCTCCAATGCATTTCCCAACTCCTCCAAATCAGCATTATGATCAGATCCAAGACCATTATGCTTACCCATATGAGCAAAGTCAAAGTCAGTTTGGCCATGGAGCTTATCAAGAACAAGGGGTGCATACAATGGTGATAACTATGTGGAGAATGTTGGTTTATTGGAGAAAATTCAAAAAATGGAGGTTGACATGGTTCAGTTAAGGGGCATAGCAAAAATGAAGGCATTCAAGATTGGTTACAAGGCACCTTGTCCATGGGAAGGCCCTTTTCCAAGACATTACAGCCCTCAGGAGAAGCTAGACTTCATGGTTGAAATGTTGCCCCAACTTACACAATGGACTGAGGAGATCGGGGCTTATGAGTTGGAGTCAAGACAGCCTTGTCGATGGGTAAGTCCACCACCTCTTAGCTCTTCATTTTCTCTTCCTCAGTCTTTATCATTTCAACATGATCAAGAGTCAAGCCCCTCAATTTTTTGCCCCAAGTATTAGTTTCTCTTCTCCATCCCTTGATCTTTCACCTCATCTCAGTTCTTCTCCCTTTTTCCCTTCCAAACAGTCATCCCCTCCAAAAAAACAAGAAGTTCCACCTCCCTCCCCACCACAAACAATTACAAAGCTGGTTGAACCCCAACCTGCCACTCCTCTTACTTTCCCAAGTCCATGTTGGGAAGATACTCAAGAATCTAGTCAAGGACAACGAGAAGAGGAGTCCAACAGAAAAGAAATAACCGACAATCTGATGAGTTGGGCTGCTAGATTTGGGTCTACAAAGATCCCCTTGATGGTCAAGCCAATAGAGGAGGTCAAGGTTGAAGAGCCAGTGGTGGCTGAGTTTGAATTTTCAGTAGAGGAGGAGGACCATATAGTTTCTAGAGGCCCCAAGTGTGGAGCAGGCTACGAAGAACCTTCAGTTCTTCCTCCCACTTCATCCCCTTCAAGCTCTGATGTTGAAGAAGAGTTTGATCTTTCAAACTTCATGTTTGAGAGTGAAGGGAGCCATGGTGATCAAGTTGTAGATTAGGAAGGCACCATGGAGGAGGTAGAGCACATGCAATAGGACAACAAGGAGGCAGACTTCCTATCAGACTTGGAAGATTGCTTTAATGAAGAGGATCCTGAGGAGATAACATCATTTTTCCTCCATCTTCAACCTTCCAAGCACATGAACCTATTTCCATGAAGGAGAACATCCAAGTGTAACAACTTGCATTCCATAATGGCCCTCTGGAACCAAGGTTGGAAGATCTTTATCTTCCATGTTCTTTAAAGGAGGAGGAAGAGAAAAGGTAGGAGGATGTCATCATCTCTCTCACACCATCCACCCAAGAAGGTCCACAAGAAGACTCCATTTTTGGAGTTGAAACTTAGAACAAGGGGCACATTCAAAGGATCAGGTCATGCCCAATCAGGTACTTGGCTTCATTAGAGCCAAAGGAGAAGCTGAACCAGTCATGCCTACTTCAGGGCATGAGGATGAATACCAAAGCACCAAGGGTCATCATCAATACCTCTAAGAGTCGAATGCAAGTCAACTTGAGGAGGTATTTTCCATTAATGTTGATACCTTGATGATTTGGGTGGAGGACCAGACTTATTGTTAGTTTTTCACTCATACAGAAGCTATATTTAGTGTCAAATCATTTGCATGGCTGCCCCTCTTGAGAAAGGGAAGCTACTTCTCCCTTCTGTAGCAGGCTTTGTTTAGCATTCTTTCTCTCTGGTTAGTGTAGGAGTAGGAGTAGATTTTTTCCAGAGAAGAAGTGCTTATGCACACTCTGTATGTCTCATTTGAGGCATGTATGATTTGGTCTCTGTATATAAGTTTTGTTTGCATTTCTCCAAAGGTGCATAAAGCCAGGATCTTCAGTATTCATAGCAAGGAAACTCATAGTTACCCGTAATAGTTTCCATCTTCAAAGAAAAAAATGCAAAGCAACTAAAGTCATTTCAAAATAGTTCATTTGAAGAGAGACAAATGAAGCCCTAGGTCAAAACAATTTTCTACTCTTAAAAACCTTCATTTCAAGATTTCTTATGAAAATTGAGAGTGCAGATAGTCCAGGCTCATGAATCTGAAGTAGGATCAATATCGAGACATCATTCTTGACTCCATGCCCAACGGATATGACAAGGTAATTGGTCTTTTCATCTAGTAAGTAGATACCCCTGTGAGTCACCAAATTATTATCCATATTTCACCCCCGGGCCAAATATTGGATCATCCATGACCCCACATAAAAGGAACCTAAGAAAACTCATCCAGATCTTGCAAATTGGTCATAGAGGGACTCAACCATGGAGTGGCGGAGGCGAAAGAGACTAAAGGACCCTGTGCAAAAGAAACGACTCTGTCGAGCCATTTCCACGTCTTAAATCCATTCTTCAAGTTACAGGTTGACTCAACAATGGGATAGCAGGGTCAAACAAGAAGGGTGATGCCAGTAGAAGACCAAAGACAAGAAGGAGAAGAAACGGTGAAGATTCAAAGTCCTCGGGCTTGAAATGGTTCAGGAAAAGGTCCAAAAATGACTAAGTATGGAGGAGGCAGTGGAAGAGACCACGTGTCCTAATGGCACTTCTCCAAAGGTGAATCCAAAAGGGGGAGCCCAAACTTTCACCAGGCTTCCACACATCCAGAGCCCCAAAGAATTTATGGGGCGTTGAAAAGTATTCAACTAAAAATAAGGTGTCAGTGTCGGCTTGGCGTAAATCTGGAAAGAAGCCCAGGGTGGAGACTCAAACTTGCACCAACCCTCCACGTAGAAAATGGTCAAATAGAGTCAAAAAAGGGCTTCAAAATTGGCTAAGTATAAAAGTGTAAGCGGAGAATGCCAAGTGTCAGTGTGGTGCATCTCCAAGAGTTGGTCCCAAGGTAGAGACCCAAATGAGCACGAGCTCACCACGTAGCCCAAAGTCTAAAAAGTAAGAGGGACCATTGAAAAGTCCACAGATCAGTGGAGGTTGAAAAAGTGTCAATTGATGCTCCTCCAAAGACAAACTTTGGGCAGGGTTTTCAAACAAGTGTAGTGCCTCCATGTGTTATATCAAAGAGGGGCAGAATTAGTCGAATAGTCAATGCATGGGTCAGGTCGGCGGAGGCTGCCAAGTGTCTCAATGATGTTGATTCAAGGATTGAATAAGGAAAAGGTTTCCAAATGAGCTGCCAAAATGCCACATGTCCCGGGGATCACGAGCCGTAGGGGAAAAGTAAGTTCTTTGCCCCTTATTATCTCAAAAAGGGTAAAAGTTTCAAAATGGCCCGTAACTCGCCCAAGGAAAAAGTCAGCATTTGGGCCCGAGTCAAAACCAAAGCAAGAATTGGAGGAAAAGATGAAAGTTTTCCTTTTTCCAAAAGGCACAAAGATAAAGATGGAAGTGCATTCCCAACCAACCAAAAGGAGCCACATGTCTAGGCGGAGCTTCGGGGCTGCAGGAGTTTTTTTGAGTTTTGCATTTTTGTGCAAAAGGAAAAAAGATAAATTGTGGACCCGTAGGCCCGATTTTTGTTCCAATATGGCTGCCACATGTTCTATACCAAAAGGGGACCCATTTTTCAAATTGTTTTCCCGCCCATTTGTATGGACTTGATACAAACTTTGAAGGGGCATATCTTTGACTCAGGCTCGAAATATTATGAATCTGACACCATTGGAAAGATCTCGGCCTCGCCCATGCCATGGAGGCTTGAAACTTTAATTTTGAGGAGGTTAGGTGAAGAAAATGGAGGAAACATCTTTGAGATTTCAATGCAGGATCTTCTTGCCTCAACAACCAGATCAGATTTGATATGTTTCACCATTTCCTCTTCCTTCAAGGTCAAACCAAGGATCGATGCAAGAAAAAGATGATTTGGGGAAGATTTTATAGAAGCATTAACAACAGTGGTTGAGCTTCAACTTGCTTTTCCCACCTCTCTCTCTCTTTCTTCTCTTTGATCGAATCTATAAATATGGGGGCAAGATTCATTGTAAAGGGTTGGACATTCCTTGTTTTGCAGGCTCCTTTTTCTTCTAGCAAAGGAATTTGTGGAATTTCAGGCCCTCCATCAAATTCGCAATATATTTCTTGCCTCCTGGTTGTCTTGTAATGTATCGTATCAATCTACCGAGTAATAAAACATGTTTGTGATCGATTCTAGATCTTTCTTGTCTCTTTTTCTCACATCTGGTCTTTTGTTATAAATTTGGTTATCTGTGTTTGATTATTACATGTATTTGTTGGTTTGTGTCTATCAGTAGAACTAGTGTTCATCATTCCTTTGGTGCATCACCTTGTAGTTTAGTTATTGTTTATTTCTTGTACCCCTTTCTTATCCCTATCTCCTTGGCAAGTTTTAGATTAGGTATAGAGATAAATCCTCTGCAAGTTCTCACATATGCATCTAAACAGAGGAATAAGGAACCAACCTTTAATCTGGAGAGCTTTCCCATTTTTCAAGGTCCCAAACCTTGGGAAAGTTTAATGTTCTACAATCACACCAAATGAGTATACCTTAGAAAAGAAGATCCATAACTCATTTGGGGAAGTCTTTGTGATTTTCACACTAATAGTTTTGGCATGCCCAGTGGGACCTTAGAGGTCTCCACTTCATTGCAAAAATATTGATGTGCACTTGTTGCAATTTCCATCTTATTAGAAGCTTCAATTTGCACATCTGGTGACTCCATCTAGTAAACAACTCATTCTCTGAGTTACAGACTTATTTTCCATTCACTTCCATTCATCCTTCTTTCCATATTCTTTCATTCTTTCCATTCCATGAAGTTGTGCAATCATGACTTCATTTCCACCATGGAATTCACATCTATACAAGCAGAAACAACACATTCCAACTCTAATAAGCTTTACAAATCCTTCAAATCAACATTTTGAGAAAATCCAAAATCAGCATGGTTACCCCTATGAGCAGCAGTGCCAAAATCAGTTTGGCTATGGAACTTTCCAAGAGCAGGGGTATGCAAACAATGAAGAAAATCAAATGCAAGATGTTGGTCTGCTGGAGAAGATCCAAAAAATGGAGATTGGCATGGTGCAGTCAAGAGCTATAGCTCAAATGAAGGCATTCAGAATTGGTTGTAGGGCACCCTGTCCATGGGAAGGCCCTTTTCCAAGACACTACAGCCCTCAAGAGAAGCTGGACTTCATAATTGAGATGCTGCCCCAACTTACACAATGGAATGAGGAGATAGAAGCATATGAGTAGAGTCTGAATCAACCTTGTCAATGGGTAAGTCATTCAGCAGTTCCTTGTATTTCTTCTTCTTCATCTCAAGCTTTACCATTTCAACAATGTCAAGTTGTAAACCCAACCAATGTTGCTCCAGTTGTGAAAACCATCCCTCCATCCCCTAGTCTCCCATCCCATCTCAGATTTTCTACCCTCTTCTCTTCCAAATCCAAATCCCCTCCACAAGAGAAAAAAGAAATACCTTCCACTCCAAGGAAACAAGAAGTTTCATCTCTTCCACCACCACAAACAAATGAAAAAATGGTTGAATCCCAACCCACTCCTTCTCTTGCCTTCCCAATTCCATGTGGAGAAGAAGAAATTTTAAAAATCAGTCATGAAGGACAACAAGAAGAAGAAGTGAAAGAAGAAGAAATGGTTAAAATCTTAGTGAGCTTAGCTCTTAGGTTTGGGATAACAGAGATTCCTTTGCTGGTCAAGCCTTCAGAGGAGAAGAAAGTTGAAGAGCCAGTGGTGGCTAAGACTGAATTTGTAGTAGAGAAAGAACAAGAAAAGGAAGAAGAAAATCAGTAGTCAGTTTACTCAGAATGTAGTGTCCATGTTGGCACTTTAAGTGAAGAGAATGTTGATCCAATTCAAACTGCCCAATCAGCCAAGGAAGGAGAAAACAAATCAGCTCAAAGTCCCATTGGAAAGGAGCAAGTGGATGAGACCAAATCAGAGTTTGTAGTAGCAGAAGAAGAAGACATTATTGGTGTTTTCTTGCTTTCATTTGAAGGGCCTGTTTTGGTTGATGAATCCATTTTGGAGGAAAGCTCTAAAAGAAATCTTGCAGTCCCAACTTGTCCTCTAGAGTAGCAGTTTGAGGAGTTTGATATGGAAAAATTCATGCTAGAGGAAGAGTTCAATCAAGAGCAATATGGTCTTCAAATAGTAGAGGAAGGAGAATCTGCTCCAAATCCAAAAGAAGAGGAGTACATTCTAGCTGTGGAGGAGAAAAATGTAGATCCAAAGGCTTTGAACACAAAACAGGCTATAGAAGAACCTTCAGTTCTTCCTTCCACTTCATCTTTCTCGAGCTCTAATGTTGGAGAAGATTTTGATCTTTCAAACTTCATGTTGGAGGATGAAAGAAACCATGGTGAACAAGTTAGTAAACCAAAAATACACCATGGAAGAGATTGAACATTTGTAGCAAGACAACAATGAAGTAGAGTGCTTGTCTGATTTGGAGGATTTTTTGATGGAGAAGAACTAGTTGAGTTTCTATTGTTTTCTCCTTCATTCACCCTTAAAATATGTGAACCTCTTTGTCATGAAGGAGAGCACTCATTTGCAGCAGTCTATACTTTATAATAGCCTTTTGGAATCTAGTTTGGGAGACTCAAACCTTCCATGCTCTTCATGGGAGGAAGAAGAGAAATAGCAGAAGAGTTCCACCATTCCTTCCACGCCATTCACCCAAAGAGGTCTATAAGAAGACTCCATTTTTAGAGCGGAAAATCAGATAAATGGGCATATCAAATGGATCAGACCTTGCCCAATCAGGTATTTGTCTTCATTAGAGCTAAAGGAGAAGCCAAATCTAGTCATGCCCATTTCAAGGCATGAGGATGAGCTACAAAGCACCAAGGATCAGCTACCATACCTCTTCAATCCAAATGCAGAGAAACTAAAAGAGGTATTAGTTTTGTCTTTAGTTGATAATTTGGTGATTTGGGTGGAAGATCAGCTTGTAGTTATTTTTTCACTCATCCAACCAGCCATGTTCAATGCCAAATCAGTTGCACGGCTGCCATTTTTGAGGAAGGGAAGCTATTTCTCCCTGCTAGTTGCAAGCTTTGTTTGAGCTCCCTTTACTCTTGGTTAGAGTAGTGTAGGTAGGTTTTTTTCAGCATAAGAAGTGCTTTTGCACACTCTACATGTTCCATTTGGAGCATGTATGATTTTCAGTTTGTACATAGTTTTTGGTGTTGTTGTATTGCTCTTGCACAATGCATTCAGTTGGCTTTTGGTGAAGTTCAACTTCAAGTTTCAATGGGTTTCCAAATGGTTCAGAGGTCAAAGTTTTAGAGTTCAAATCAAAATAATTTTATCAGGCTTGACTCCATGCCCAATGGATACAAAAAGGCCACTGATCATTCATCTAGCAGGCAGATGACCCCTGTGAGTCGCCAAAGTTGTTAACCAAAATAAGCTCCCCTTATTTTTGGGTTAACTTACTACCTTTTGTGCTTCATTCCAGATTTTAGACATTTAAATCATTCAAATATTTTGGAAAATGATCCATCAGATAGATAATTTCTTCCCCTTTCTAGAAAGGTAAAGAACTCTTTCTAACTCCTTGTATTTTTTGAGTTATGGCTCGGTGGAGTTAGAAGGGAAAATTTTCCCAAGGCGGACTTGCGGAGCTTGGGAGAGTTTTTTTGCCAAAGGAACTCAGACTGGTGGGGCATCGGAGGAAAAAGTGAAAAATTGCCTTTTCTTCCAAAAGGCATAAAATCAAAATGCGACCCGTGGCCCCATCAAAAAGCTAATGCGGGGATGCGGGACTTCAGAGGTAAATTGGATTTTTTGACTTTTTGTCAAAAAATGTAAAATGGAAAAAAGGAAGCCCCTACCTCTGCCAACCCCAATGGATGCCACATCATCAGTGGATTTGTGGGGAAAAGTTCAAAATTCACAAAGCCAAATTTATAGGAAACATTAAGGAAAAACTCAGAAGGCCATATCTTTTGATCTAGAGCTCCATTTTTGACAATCTTGGTACCAATGGAAAGATCTAGAGATTTTCTTCATCATGGGATCTTCAATTTTGAATTTTGGTAAAGATTTGTGGGAGAAAATGCAAAAACATGTTTTGGCATGGGAAAAGACAAAAAAACTAGTTTCAACCACCAAAATTAATGAAGAATGGCCGTTCTCTCCTTGAGCTGGTAAAAATGCATTGGGGAATGGAATTTGCAGAGGATCCTTGACTTTCTTGACCAATTTTTGAATGTTGTCGGTGGTTGGAGTAGAGAATCAGATTTTCTCATGTTTTCCCTATCTTTTCACATTTTTCTATATATTGTAAATAGAGGCACATTTTCAAGAGGTTAGTTAGTGGTTGTTCACTCTTATTCTCTACCTCCCTCTTCTTTTCTTCCCCAGGGTCAAAAATGGAGTTGGAACCTCCTCCCCTGCTTTGTAATGGCATTTTTTTGCCTCTTTCCCATGAAATGGTGCATTGTGTAAATCGGAGCAATAAAAACATGTTTTTTGATGCATTTTTCCATCCTTTTTTGTTTTTGGTTGTTTCTTCTTGCCTCTCATTTTTGTAGGGCATCTTTGCATGTTTGAATGTCATTTGCAGGTTTTGGAGCTATTTTTTTAGGGATTTTGGAACATTTTTTGTGTGAAGTCCATATTTGGTCTATGATGCACTTGTCCATCCTCTCCATTGCTCACCTCTCTTTGTTTCCATGGCAGGTTTGATAGATGATCAACATTTTCCTTCTCTAGTGTATCACCATTTTAGTGTAGGCTCTGTTTTTTCAATTTTTCTTTCTCTCCTTATCTCCTTGGAAGTTAGATTAGGATTAGATTAGCTTTCCTACACTAGAATAGCTTGTGGTAGGTAGTTTAGGAAGAGGAACTAGCCTTCTCTGGAGGATCATTCCCATTTGCAAGTCCCACAGCTTGGGGAATGATCCAATGTTATGAAAATCACACCAAATGACCCTACCTTAGAAAATAATATCCATAACTCATTTGGGGGTGTTGTGATTTTGCACTAACAATACCCATGATGGCTCTCGAAGGATAGGAATAAGAGAAGTAGCATTGGAAAAAACCTTCATTCCCTTCTTCGAGCAGGATGAGATGATGGCATCTCCCATATATGTGGCCCACTATGTCATCACGACCTTGAACCTCATTTGTCTCCAATGTCAGCCTCCTACCAAGTATCGGGAGTCCAAGGATGCGGTATACATCCTCCAGAGTGATAGTCCACTCACCCCTAACACCTAGAAATCGAAAGGTGTTCTAGTCTACATCCGATGAGAAGAGAATAGGTCACACTGAAATGTGACCTGGAAAGAGCGGCATGGGGCACGCATGCTATCCTCCGATGCTTTGCTCACTATAGAAGATCCATCTCAACCTGGGTCAACTAATCTAGAATCCTAGGGAGCCAATCACACACTCTCTCTCTCTGCTCCAACGTATGTACTCCACCTTCTTCTGCATTCACCAAAACATAAGAAAAGAGCAAGTTAATAATGTACATCACATGATAAGCTCATCAAAAACATTGAAAACACAAAAAAAAATCAAGTTAAGGTGCATTTTAGACATTTTGTTCAAAGCGCCACCCATTGTAGGGGCGGTGGTTCCAAGACCGCTGCCTTGCGAGGCGGTGGTTCCATGACGCCGCACTTTCTTAGGTGGCACTCTAACCTGATTTCTCAAAACGCGCCTTAACCCCAAAAATGCCAAAAATGAAAAAATTGACAATTTCTAGCAAAATAAAATAATGTCCTATGGGTGCCCCCTAAGGACTCATTTGAAACAAGAAAATATGAAAAATTCCCCCTAGGTGAAATTTTCAACATTTTAACATCTAGGGCACAAAAAGACAAAAGAGGAAATAACTAACTTGGGAATGTGTCGGTTGATTTCTTGCTCATGGAGGTATGATCACTATCTTCGCAACGATCGTTTCAGCTATATCCATGCCACAAAAATCAATGTATGTCCAAAGCTCCAATTTCACCAAATCAACAATGCACAAATGAATTTAAAAAAGTTTGTTTCGATATATATATATATATATATATATAATTTTAAACTCATTTTGAGTGTATGTGTTTATAGGGATGGAGCATTGGCGTAGGTATATTTCTACATCCCCACGTAGATGGTAAGTCATCTTGTCATTTTGGTTTAGTGTTTATTTTCCAATATTTTATATATTTGCACTTGATTCTCTTCTTCTTCTTGCAGGAAGCGGGAGCTTTGATGGTGACATTTCGACTCACGGTTGTTTCAAGTATAGCTTCTAACTCCCCATTTTAGGAACACCATACTCAAACTCCACATTTTACACATTTTTCATAGCTAATACGCTTCGCTTCTCGAGGGGGCAATATGTACACCCAAAATTTCACGTGCTATATTGTCGGGAAAATGGTTACAAAATTCCCCAATGGTGATTCAAAATCCTCTCAAGAAGGTGTTTGAGTTCCAAAAACCCATTTGCAGTATATATTTGTAGCCTAGATAGCCTTACTTAAATTTTCCATGAATTTTCCATCTCCCTACTTCTTTCTGTGCTTCTTTTGGCCTTGATGTTCGGGACCGCCGCTCTGCGCATGGCGGCGGTCCTACCTACTTTTTCCAGATTCTTCACGTGTGTTTTAAACATGCAACATGGTTCACTTAACTTTTTTTTGCATGCATCCGTGAGCTGAATTATCTAAAATTAGCTTTGATTTCTTGGTTCTCCTTCCTCCTATTTTTAAATAGATTTAATTGGTTGGAACTCCTCCTTCTTTCCTTGTGCATGAAGTAACCTCCTAGCCTCCATTCCTATATATTCCATGCTTGTATTCAAGCAAAGGGCTTGAGAATTTTGTGTATCTTGTATTGTTTTACTACCATAATCTTGCTATGAATTGCATAGCCAAGTTCATATCTCTTGTGTTATCTCTCTTCTACTTGCATTGTGTCCAGATTGCTTCCAAGCTTCCATTTCTCAGCGTACCATCCTCTTGTTGTTGTTCTTTTGCATTCCCAATCCCTTGGACTCACATGAACACTAAGAGAAAGAAAGCAAAGAAGCGAGGGGACAAAACTAATACTCTTGGATTTTCTAAGGATCTTGCTCTTCGGGTTGGATTTGTGTATTTGTTTTACTTTGTTTATCAAATTGTTAATTCCAATTGCATATCAAATAGAGTAGAGAAACAATCCATTTCAATTAACTAGATAATTTCAAGTAGATCAAATCAATAGGAAGTTGTCTCTTCAACATTACCAAGGAAGTTGTGGGGAACAATAGCTCTGTTAGGGTTATGATTTGTTCTTCACTTCTGAGGTAGGGTTGGAAGGATTTTTTATTGAGTTAGAATAGATTTTTAGATTTAGATTCACACATCTGCACAAATAGTTAGCTACATCGGCTAATTGTTTGTATTTAATTCATTTATTAGATTAGATGCATTGTTTGAAAATCTAGAAAAGAAAAAAACATTTACTTTCCATAGATTAGCTTGTTTTATTGCTTTGTTCTAATATATTGAGAAAACACCAAAAATAGGTTAGATTTCCTTTGATAGATATTTTGTTTACTAGAAGCCAATCAATTCATCTTGCATGACCATGAACAGTCCACAACAAGAAAAGACTTAAATTTGTGATCCCCTGGTCCCAGAACCCAATGGGCCAAAGCTAATAACCGACATTGATACAAGCTTGCATTTAACAGTCTTACACACACATGTAACATACGCTGAGAAAATAAGATAGTTAGATACACTAAATATCACTGCCAATCAGGCCTATGAATTTTGGAATGCTCCTAGAAATAGGGTTTGATTGCATGCATGACCATACAAGGACCTCAACCTCAACAAGTTTTAGTTGTGATCCATAGGTCCCGCACCCAACGAGCCTACCGGTCGATTAGATATAGTCACTATCTTATGCACTTTGGTATTCATATCTTCACCGCTTCCACCCAATATTATTACACATCTTTCGTTCTTTGGATATAGCAACCCGATCAAGAGTAAGACTTTCTCGGACAAGACCAGAAAATTACCCATAGTCCCTATGACTCCACTACACCTCTTTTCTCCATTTCCATGACCTTTTCGGAAACCCATACGAGGCACCTGAGTTGCTTTCCACGTATTCCGCAACCAATAAAGTATAATCTAACAAAACTAGACATCGATTGGAATCTCCAAGAAGCTATCATATCAGACTGTACCATCACACCCCTTTAGGTTAGGAGAGCATTCTTTTCCTTAGATTTGTAGATTCTAGTATTACGTGTCGAAGACATAAGGTTACCCAATTAACTTGATCTCCACCATCACTTTCACTTCCATTTCATTTCCACACCATTTGTCTCAATATGACCTCGGGAGGTGGGTGTGAAGAAGGTCACGTGTTTATTTTCTATCGTATAGTTACCTTATCCAACTTAGGTTATATTGAGTATAAAATCATTTACACAAGTTATTAACATAAACTTTCACACCCTAACCTACTAGGGACATATATATATCCCATGTCCAAGCACACTATATAAAGATTTTTCATCCCAATATTGAATCATATCTTCCTTGGAGGACATCATAGAAATCTATGCAAATATAAATACATCCATCATGTGTTTCCTTGGATCACATCATGTACTAAAATTCAATACAAGCCTCATTACCAAGTTTTGAGGTTGAACTAGGGCTTCATCTTAATTCTCACTTTTATTGACTTCCATTCCACTCTAGCACTTGGAGAACTATGAGTGGATTGATCTCGGTTCTATGTATTGATATTGATTATGGTAGCAGCATGTCAAAATGATCTAACACCACTTGCAGAGTTCAACATAGTAGAAAAATGACTCTAACACCTCATTACGTTAGGGTAAATTTTAGGGGCAAATATTCGTGAAAAGGTGAATATTAGGAATTTTGAATTTTGAATTTGGAAAATTTTGTACTACCATATGGTAGCGCGTTCACCAAAATTTTATGTGGCCTTAAAAATTGAATATAATTTCTCCTTCATGTTTCGTCAAGGGTCGGTGATGTTAGTATATTCACCTTCATGTTATAACATTCTAATATATATAGGATTAATTTTCCATAGTATAGTCATATTATTTACATTATAAGCATGTGAAAATTTTGAAAGTATAAGAGAAGAGGCCAAATGATTCAGGAAAAAGTGAAAGACTCAAGAGGTAAGTGAAAAATAGATTTTTTTCGTAGATTGATAAGTTTATTTTGTGTTGACATATGGTAACAATTATTTGTGTTAATGTCTGAAAATAAATTTTGTGACGAAAGTAAACAAGGAAAATGTGCAAATTTGAATGGTAACAACAAAATGTTACCATCCGGAAACATGTATATGTGTTACCAACCAGTAATCAGATATATGTGTTAAGCAACCGGCCGTGAATGAATATATATGTTACCGGCCAATAATAGTTAACTATGTTACCGATTGGTAGAAGTATTTTTGCTTATGTCCTACATATTACTTTGTCATTTGAATACTCGTTTGTGTTTTCATCTATCATTCTTAAGTTGTGTTATCAGTGCGGTTGGATAAATCTATGTTGTTGTTAGTATTTGAAACTTCTATATTTTTGTCACATGTGCAAACTTCAAAATCACCCATTCGATGGCCCTTGTTACAAATGAGAAAATAAATCAAGGAAAAATAAAATGTGATATGGACATTTCAAAATATTTCAATCAACCAACAATAACCCCAGTGGAAAGAGGTAATTTTCACTCTTACTATGATAATGTTACTTTATTTTTGATTTACTTAGGGAAGCTGTAAGAAAACCAATTTCTCTCAAATAGAAAACCCTAGTAATGACCTTACTCCAGATGAAATTACCAATCACTAGAGTAATTCAATTCAAATTGACAATATTGATAATCCCATTTCCCATCCAATCAAACTTCTAATAAACATTCCAAAAACTCACATCAGAAACATAAGAGTGGGAAGTGGACTATAGGAAGGACTTATAAATTTGAATGGTCAACTAAATATTTATTCATTGAACTGTTGAACTTGAAAATAATACTGATAGTCCTACATAATTTAGATGTATTATCTATAGTTGGAAACTAGGCAGAGACCACAAAATTCAATTGAATTTGGACACAATAGAGAAGCATTGTGGGAAGGTATATGAGTCTAAAAAGTAAGATGATGGAACAGTTATAAAAATAACTAGATGGAAAACTAAGGAAGATTGTTTACATATGAGATATGTTGTAGAATATGATAATCATCATAAACATCTTCAAGACCTAGTTGAGAAAGGTGGAACAATAAAGGCTAGATTTGAAAAATCTACTGACGTAAGTCTTCAAGTAAAACTCATTCAATTCAAAATAGTATTTCACATTTTAAAGAAGGGCAAGACCAATTTCAAATCTCATTGATTATAAGATATTGTTTCAATCTAATGGATTTTCAAATATTCCAACAACAACACACCTTGTTAGATACTAGTGCATAGGAGATGGAAAATTGTATGGGAGAAATTGAAATCACTTATTTGAAATAGAAGGTGAAAATGCAAATTTTATCACTTTTTCGATTGATAAGATCACCAAATAGACAATACATCTTGGTGTGCATGCATTTCTACACTTTCGAGTTTTAGCAACCATTTCAAGGAAAATCATCTACTAGTTATGTAGAAACCGATGGAGAAGCGCAATGCCGAGAACATCTAAAACTTTTTGTTAAAAATTTAAAGGAAATACCTAGTATGGATGATCATTCAATCTCTACGTAAATTTGATTTGTGTAGGAACTGATGGTGCATCTGTCATGCAAGAGTCACAAAATTGGACTTTTTATTCATCTACAAATAATTGTAGCTCTTTACATGATACCTATTAACTGTATGGCTCACCAAATGAATTTGAGTTACAAGATTGTAAGTAATTTTAAAAATGTTTCTAAGGTGGAGGAGCTAATGGACTTGCATTCATATATGTCTAGAAGTCCTAAAATATTTCTAGAGTTTGAGATATTTTCTATTAGAATAAAAATGGTAAAAAAATTTGAAAGATGTTAACACAAGATGGATATCATGAACCAACTAGGATTTTGAGGAATGCAGGTCCTTAGCGGGGTTTATGTTCAAGCATCGAAGAGTTGTGGACAAGGCTAAAGATCTAATGTATCTCTTGATGTGATTTAGAGACATTATTAAATTTTTTGGTATTTTCCAATCTTGAAGGAAATAAACAACTTGGTGAAACATGCTCAGGAAAGATCCATATACATTGTTTATTTTATAAAATTAAGGAGACAAGTATGTATGATTTTAGATACCTTATATTACACCCAAGACTAGATTCAAAAGCCAATTTCTACTTCAAGGTTTTGATAGATACCAAAGATCCAAACAAACTATTTAAAGTTCAATATCAGTGGTCATCTTTTTATTTCTGTTGATGGGAAAAATATTCCAATGCACACTTTATACAAAGATCCTTATGTAATAGGTTCTAAACTTGAGGAAGTACGAAGAATAAGCTATCTTTTTTATGTTATGGCGATACACGTAAAAAAATTGATGAAGATAATGAAACATTATCTTCGAGATCGAGAGCATTTTAAAAAATTGATTTTTTTGAGGCCATGGGAGTTGTAAATCCCATTTTCTTGAATCCAATGATTGATAAAGAATAAAGAGCTATAAACTTTGGGAAATCCATTACTACACTTATGGAGTAGTTTCACAAAACTTCTTGATTTTGATAGATGGGAATTAAATGGTATTTTGGACATAAAATTACTCATATCACAGTCACAACATTTTGCATATAAAATGTCTAATCAATCCAAGTCTATTGCTAACCCTACGAAATGAGATTTTTCACTCTATTATGGAGAAATATGTATCGGAGTAGCATTAGAGAGAGAATATAAGTGAATAGTTCAAATTATATGAACTGGACGATTATTCTTGGAGTGCATTGAAGATGAAAGGGTATTTAGTGCACTTATATTTGTGAAATAAAAACTTTGCAACATATTGGACAAGAATTTGGAAAAAGAAATTAGAATCACAGATATATGGTGGACACATTTCCATATGAAAGAGCACAGCTACATGGACATCTCTTGCAAAGCGCAAAGTTGTTAATCAGATAGCGAACAATGAAGTCTCTAATAATGGTGAAATTGAATTGGACTCTTCTAGTTAAGAAACTACAATAGATATAAGAAGTGATGAAGGACCATCCAGGATAGGCACTACTGATTTGATTGTATTCATTTTAAAATATATATTGTTACTTAATATTTTTTCATTTACATATATAGCGCATATAATGTTTGGAAAAAAATTAATCCCTTATTTATTTTTAATAATGTTTACAAATAACATATGGTAGACAGTTCATATTTGCGCAATATGCAAACCGGATGATGTAATAAAGTTAAATTTCATTACTAATAAAGTATGTTCAATCTTTGATTTCTCACTATCACAATTCCACAGAATAATTGTTCACAAAAATATTATAATCACATATGATATATAACATCATGATTATTAGAGTAATCAAAAACATAACAATCTACAACTACATCCCATGTGATTATTAGAGATTATCTTTACATGATGAATCCAGATTCCACTATCAAGATTGACAACAACATGCACATTCAAGACACAAGTTTTAATTTTTGATTTCATACATATTTGAGACTAAATTAAACAATGTAAATCCATATTCCAGAATACATGTGTATTATTCATCAACTATTTCATATAAATATAATAAATCATTTCACATGAGAAAATAAAAAGATCAAAAATGTCACATAAAGATAATGTTTTCAAATTCCATTTATCAAATATTGAATACATCAATTAACAGAGTTTAAAGTTTTAAAATTTAATTGAAGTTAATTGTGTTATCTTGTAAAATTGACAAGGGAAATTTCATAGGTAACCATACCAAAGTTTCCGTTTTGGTCCCCCGTTGAGGTCTCTTAATGTTCGGAGTGGCGTACAATCCCTTTCCGGAAAATCTAGTTTTTAGAACTTGGTCATTTTCAACCTTTTTGGGTTGGGCATAGTTTTCTTTCACATTACATCAACCAAAACTATGCCCCTATTCCTTTGGCACATTCTAAGGAGTGTCAACACTCCAAATGTTGCACCTCTAAAATGTTGCGCGAGGCGCATGCATCAACTTATCAACACTCCAAATGTTTCTCTAAAGTGCGAATCAGGTGCTTAAAAGGCGGTGTTAACACTCTCAAAGCTATGCCCAAGGTGCAAATCCCTTCATGCCGACATCTACTTAAATGCACCATAGAAAATTTTGGCGCATTTATTACCTTTATCTATATATAGGCATGTCGACTGTCATTTTCACAATTCAAAAACGTGAAAAATTTATTCCTCTATACTTGTCAGCATTCCTGTCAGCCCTGCATGTTGCCATTTGTCACATTCATGGATCCCACATCGTCTCCTTTATCTTATATATTCCTGGTAAGTGGCCCTTTCCCTCCTTGTGGATTTTTTATGGTTTTTATGTTGGTTTAGGTGGTTAGGATTGTTAAAAATAACAATGAACCTAAGAAGATAATGCAATCCCAACCCGTTTTGCAAATCTAAATACTCAACTCCAAAACCCTTCTCCTCCTTAGATCTACAAATCCGGAAGACCCTGCCATAAAACTACTCAAACTCATTCCCTATTGTGCTAAAATTTTCCCTCCTAACCATCAAAACCTGCCAAAAGAGTGAAAATCATATATTTTTGCAAACACTCATTGTTTTTCCTTCAGCGCAAGCTTCATTATTGTTACATCTAACATAGTAGCACCATAAGCGCATACTTGTCCCTCTGCAACATAAACCTTTCCCGCACCTTTTAAACAACAAAAATTCTTTAGGCGCAGGTGTGCACCTACAACAACTACAACAACATCTGAATGTCGTGTAAACCTTTCTCGCACCACACAATCTTAACCCCTTGCGCACCTCACCTTAATGTTGCATCTACCACATATGTGCCAATGGTGCACCCTGAGACCTTGCTACACCAAATAGATCTCGCACCAGTTAAAACCCTTCATATGGCACAAGTGCACATCCATTGACACCAACATCTGAATGTTGTGTGTAGCCTTTCCGCGCCTTACGCCCTTTTGGCATTGTTTTCTCCCATGCAACACTTTCCCAAAGTGCGCCTTGCTTTTCTAAGACCGCGGCCTACAATAGAGTTGCGCCTTACACCCAGAGACTCATAAATTGCTAACTTTTCATTCTGTAAGCTTTGATGGACAACTTAATAGCTAACATGGCTCTTCTGTGATGGACTTCCCTGATTCTTCTTTAGATCAACATCTAAAAGATCCACACATGTCTTCATCGAGTAAGAAGCCAACCAAGTCAAAGGGTAAAGCCAAGCTAACGAAGAAGAAATGAAATATAAATACCAAAATGATGTCGAATCCCAAGTGTGACCATCGAGAGATTCAAAACTTGGCCACATTGACATGGAGGACTTCTAGGCTGGAACCAAGAAGGTCACAGTAACCCATGGATGGATAAATTAGTTGGCATAAAGTGGTCTACACTTTTCATAGGATCCCGAAAGCATGCAATTAACAATGATTTCATGATGTTGGTGGGCCGTTGTTATAATAAAGACACAAGATGTGTCAAAATGAGAAGGGCGAGGTAATAATCAACCTCACGGCTTGACATTTTGAGATCATGTTAGGTATCCTCACCATTGAAATTTTGTATAAGCCAAGAGGAGTGCATGAAGACAGAGAATGAAAACGAAGACAAATGTATATTGATGAGCTCAGGTGTACCTCAAGAACAAGAAGGTAACAAGCGAGGTGGCCACAATTCATTCATCGTAGTGACTTTTTAGAGGAGCTGAGTGACACCATCACCTTTCTGAGCAGGGTATTTGGGCTCCCCGATGCCCATTACTTTCACAAATGGATGCTCGGTATTTAGAAACCATGAATAAAAATGTTCCTAATCAGCGTTTTGAATGGGGAGAGATTATCAACATCACGATCTCAGAATAGCTTCAACAACTTTCAACAACTGGGAAGTTCTATATGAACTCCTATGTGGTATAACTTGCCTTTTAGAGAGGGACTACCCAGCATTGATTTGATATGGGGTATGGCCCCAGGTCAGGATATACGAGTACTATCTAGAGTTAAAACTAGAAAATACATAGCCCAATTAGTAAAATCAATGATGCCTTCTTCTACGGTGTCATCTACCTCTTAAGGCCCAACATGACTCACGGTCAGATGACCAAAAGCATGGTCTCCACCATCAAAGAACCGAGGAGCGTTATTCACGCAATTCCCACTTTCACCTATCTGAAGCCCAACTTCTTGGGAGAGCCCACCAAATTACCGAGGTATGCGGGACCCAAGCTGATCCTATTGGAGCTGTCTAGATAGCTTATCACATACCATGAGAAGTGTTTGAAAAGGAAGAAGGGTGGAACTCCATTCCCCCTCACAGGTGAGCGGTATACTGCACTTCACAGAGTAAAGCCCGGGAGATGTTTGCGAGCTTGAATTTCTCAACTTAAAGCATAATTTCCTGGTGAGGCCAACCTTTGATCCTCGTGATTGCCTTCCAAGGGCAAAGCTCGATCCAATTCACGTCCCTTAGATCGAAGATATCTACATCGATCTATATCACGAAGTCAAGCTCAGATGAAAGGATCACTCCCACCATTTGGCAAAGATCATTCAATATGGTGTGGCCATTGTCCCAAAGGGTTTTCAAGCAACTGATCAAGAAGTTGATCAGGTTTATCTAGACACGAGATGGGGACAATTGGCCATTTGCCAAAATTGATAGAAATAAGGCCCCTCAGACTATTGAGGAAAGGGTCAAAGGCACTACAATGCACCGAACATTGGTGCAAGAAAAATGGTCTCATCTACCTTGGAGTAGACTTTACCACGTCTCCCTTGGGTAATGCACCCACCAAGCCAAAGCACTTGCCTAAAGGCAAAGGAAAAGATAAAGAGGGAGAGATAAGCACTACTCAGGAGGAAATTCCTGAGAGCCCTCCTTCCGCCGCCGAGGAGCAGTAGGTAGTAAGCCTAATATCCCTAGGAGAAGAAGAAGTGGTAAGTGCTCCAATGGGCACATCCACTCAGGATGTTGCCACTACTACAACTAGTGAGGTTCCCACCATCCCCTCTCCCACTCCTCCTTCCCCTCCTCATGTTGCTCAACCAACCACTCCTTTGGTTGTGTCTTCTCCCCGTCTTCTACCGTTCCCCCTCCCTCTTCCTCCATCTTCTCTTCCCTCGCGAATCTGTCCCCCAACATTTCTTCCCTCATCTCACAGATCCCTTCCACCCCCACGGTTTCCTCTCCTATAGTGACTCCTACCCCCGTGAGCGTTGGAGGGTTGGCTTCTTTCTCAATGCCACCACCCAGCGTCTTGACACATTTCCCGTGGCCCTTTGTGGTTGCTCCTTCTTCCACCCTTGTTTCCTCCTCTTCCTCGGTCCCACTCCCTTAAGTCCGAATAGATCTCCAAACAAGCGAGCTAGCATAAGAGGAAAGTCCCTATTGCACCTATGGATGTTATTCCAGGCTAAAGGGTCTAAAAGCAAAAAGCTATAACCCGCTTCTCTCAAAGTGCTTGGTGAAAGGGTTATGGAGATCGCATACCCCGATCTCACTAAGAAGAAAGAAGATCTGTCTCCTATAGATTTTATAGTGACTCAGGTCACGATGGGAACATCATCAGAGAGCCTGCAAGGAGAAGCCTTATGTGTAATGGATCCCTTTGCAAGAAGCTTCAAGAAGCAAAGGAAAAGATAATGTTAAAAGAGCAAAACAAACATCTCCTCCAAGCCCTGCAAAAGATGGATAGTTCCCTCCTATATCTCCAACTCTCATGAAGTCCTTAGTCAAGAGAAGATAAATGAATACACCAAGATTGGCAAGCAAGGTGTAGCAGTGTCCTCTGGAGAGAGCAGATCCTCAAGGATAGTGAGGAAGTGATTACAAAGTTCACAGAGTTGTATCAAAATATAGATCAAGCTAACAAGGAACTCCAAGCAATAGCAGGACCTATCTCCAGAAGAGTTGGACCATGCCAGGTTGCAACACGAGACATTCCAAAAGATGCTCGACTGCCCAATCGATGACTTAGTGAAATTCAGCATCTTCGATCACCGAGAGCACCCAACAAAGTCCTTGCTGCTTTAGACTATCGGGTTGACCAGATGGAGTTTGTCTTGGAGAAGATAGACAAAATCAAGGAGGAAGCCCTAGATGCCATGCATCAAATGGAGCAAATCATCTTAAGAATGTCTCAGGGTTACTCAGTGTAGATTACACCTTGAGGAAGGCAGATGATACTATTCGGCTTTTCAAGGAAATCATGTCAGGGTTTAGCTTCAGAAGCCACTTTTGATATAGAATCTATCAACAACCTTCTGGCCTACCGCAACTTTGTTGGATACCTGATGGAGGCAAGGCAATGAATATTTCAAACTCCTGGAAAGACTCAAATATGAACGGGAGACTTGCGAAGTCATCAGGGATCACACCAAGGGTCCTGCTCAGGATCAACTTCAAGCGATGGTTAGCAAGTTCATGGAGTATCAAGCTCAATTTCACATTACCTCCCCGAATATATGACACTCCTTTCAAGCCAGAGGGATGACGAAAAATAGGCTCCTTCCTCCTGGATAGATCCCATTTTTGTAGAAGTATTTAAAAGTATGTTGGCATGAATGATGACATCATCCATGTTGCACCAAATATCCACCAAATTGCCCCAAAGTCAACTTTTGACTTTTAAATATTTTGTAGATATTTTATAAATAGTTGTTGGCTCCTTTTTGTCTTCTTTCTCCTTCTCCTTCTATAAATACTGGAATGCTTGTTGTATTCTGTGTGAGAAAATTTGTATGAAAAATAGAGTGAGGAGAGAAAGACTTTAAGCTTTAGTAATGCAGTAACATTATTAATACAAAAATTGAGACTTTGTGTTGAATTCCTATGTTATGTTAGATCTTTAAGTTAGATCTGCATGCTTATCTATTGGATTCACATGTGCTTTTGTCATTTGTTTATCAAGTATTACTTTGTTTGTTTATGTGAGTAATTTTGGCTCTTGTTTACTACTACGGCCCTAAAACACAAACCCTCGACCTTTCTACTTTGGAATTCATTTCTTTTCTCCCTTGAGATCCACCTCTCTTCTATTCCTTCCTTCTTTCCTTTCTATTCTTCTTCGGAACTAACTCTACGGGATGAGATCTTAAAACCCCTAAAGCCGAATCTGTAAGACTTGCATGATTCCTCTTGGTGGAATAGCAATAAACCAGCAGTTTTGATTTTTGTCTCAAAGAGGGGCTATAACACACTTTGGCCTATCTATCCATAGATCTTCCCACCCGATAGAAGGACCAATAAATGGACCCTTGTCCTTGAATAGATTCAACAACAACTACAACATTTGAACTATCTTGGATTACACCAGACTCTACTAATTATTTTGCAACAACATTAATATTTTATAAATTTTCTCTATCTTCATGAGCTACATCTCTTGTTAAAAGGATAGAAGGATCCTCATCATTTTTTTTTCTTAAGAATATTTTTGGATCTAGTCTATGCTCCTTGATAATCCTCCACAAAGTATTGTTCTTCTTGTTTAACAGAACAAGTTTTTCTTTAAAACCAATAGCCCCACGGACACTCTCTCTCACTTTTTAAGGTGCTCATTTAACACCTGCACCTTTGTCTTCAAAGTCTGGTATTTTTACTGCAATTAAAAATCCCATAATTAGTATTTAGAATAAGATAAAGGATAGTTCTATATATTTATCTAAAATATAAAAATAGAACTTACCATGACAAGTTCTTAGCAATAGTGACGATTCCACGATTCCACTTATTGTAGTAAGATTGTGTTTGTAGTAAGACTGTGCCTCGGCATTCAAATTAGCCAATCTATTCAACATTATTTTCAAAACTACCTAATGTAAACATTATCTATGACTACACTTCCTTGTTGTGCTTGAGCAAGTATAGTGTCAATCATCGCCGATTGATTTTTAACCAATGAAAAAATTTTTCTCTATTTTAAAAATTATGATATCTATCATTGATTTATTTTAGAAGAGATTTCACTCTGATCTCCCACATATTCAGCTCCTTAATGTTAAGAATCATATTCTCCATGGAAAGGGTTGTAGCATTATCCAACACAAGGATGTCAAGTGAAAACCTATTCTTTGCATCATCATCCATTTTTTCCTACCCATTTAGGGAAGGGAGGATCGAAGAGCCTACCGGTATGGAAAATGCTTACGAATAGATTATGTCGGATCCTTAGCATTCCTCCCAGACGCTTACATGTTAAAAAAATATCTCAAACCTAAGATACTCCTCATTCATTTCTATATTGTTTAAAACTTAAGTGCCTCGACACTTGGTATGCCAACAAGTGAAAAATTGGGGAAATCGGATGTTGTGAAATTTTGAGTTTCCCTGCTCGTAGTCATTCTAGGGTTAGGGAGCAAAATCCTTTTTCCCCTACCATAAGTAGGTGACAGAGGTGGAAGGGGAGGTCAGACTGATGTACTCTTGTGCATTGAGATGGATTAAGAGCAGAGAAGGTGGTCGTGGGTGTGGCCAAGGGATCAATTTCAGATTGCAAAAGATCTGCGAGCATTAATACTTTAACAATATCATATTTAGTAATTAGTATGTTGAAAATTTAAAATTAAGAAGAAAAACAAGTGAACAGTAAGAACTTCAAATTAATAAGATTGAAATCAATAGAGATTTCTTACGCTGTGAATTTTTCTGTAATCAACAGACTATGGCTGTGGCACTAGGTGGAAGGGTGGTGGTGGCCTTTGCACGAGAAAATCCTGAATTTAAGTACAACTAATTAAAAAGAATGAGAAATTCATTAAAAAATTCAAAAGACTAATATAAATAAAGTTTAAGTCACTTTATTTGTTGGTTTCTTTATACTAGAAATTAATAAGATGAAATCAATAGAGATTTCTTACGATGTGAATTTTGTTTGTAATCAATGAGACTATGGTTGTAGAACTAAGTGGAAGGGTCTTGGTGGCCTTTGGCATGAAAAATATTGAATTTAAATAAAACCAATTAAAAAGAATGATAAATTCATAAAAGAAATTCAAAAGACTAATATAAATAAAGCTTAATTCTTTATTTATATGGTGGCGGTGCAAATTGATACTCTTCTTGTTCTTTCTTAGGTATGTATGTCATGTCTTCACCACCACCAATATGAGCAGAGACACTCTCGAAGTCATCACTTTGCAGATATGCCAAAAAAGGCTACACATTAGGATAATGAAATTAGAAATATGTCATTATCAAGAATCATATATTCAGATTATCATTAGTCTGTAAAATAATTTCATAAAATTGAAATGATTATGTAGTATGTAAAACTTAAAACCTATATTTTCCTCTACATTAGAAGCAAAGCGTGTTCTCTCCTTACTCCGGGACCGGGCCAAGTGGGAGGAATCCAAGGAACCACGCATCTATTTTTCTATTCTTAAATTTGTATCCAAAGAGTCATCAGATATGGTAACATCATGATCAATTATATTTTTGTCACCATACCCCTCAGGACCAGCAGTGTTATGTGAGTGAGTCGTCGCATGATGGAATTCCAGTTTTTCACTTGCTTTTACCTATTCATAACAGAATTACATATTACATATTTATAAGAATTAATTTAACAATGATTTTTTTAAAGGAATCAAGATTAAATGCTTTTAAAATAAAATACTCACCAATTGTTCATCCATAGGAATTCCATGTTTATCCATCTTCTCATGAAGATCATTTGGAATAAGCTTGTGGATTTGAGTCCATAAAAACCCTCATAATATAAATCAAGAACATAACAAGAAGAATAAATAACTGCAGTAGGATTCAATTTGGATTTGTCAAGTTCAAAACGAATCTTTGATGCAAGATATGAGCACCAATCGAATTTAACACCATAAATGGTTTGAAGAAGGTATTACATTTCCCACTGAGGAATGTCAGGGTATCTTCCCTATAGAATGATACGGGATTGGAAAACTTCCACCATGGCCAAGAGAAAGGAGTCTTTGATAGATTGAGATTTAATGCCTCTTTTGGCTGGATTATTAACCTCGGCCTCAACAAAGAGATTGTAATGAGACTCTAAAAATTTATTTTTCTCATAAAAAAGAATGGATTTGGTGGTTACAGGAAATGCGTTTTTATGGGGTAGGCCTATTAGACGATAAATATATTTGAGTGTTATTTTGATGTGAAATTGGTGGGATGGTAATTGAACTGTGAAAGTGTCATCAGAAGTATTATACACTTGCATTAAATTATTTAATAATTTGTGGTTTGTCTGATACTGGGGCATGTAAATAAGTCCATAGAAGTTTGACTTAGGAATCCAATCAAATTGACTACTTATTTTAGGGTTTTGAACAGTTGTAGAAATTAGGGATATAAAATGTTTCGATAAACATAGGAATTTGGTTTAATGGTCTTTTTTATTGGGGTCATTATTCATGAACGTTGATTTCTTGAAAAAAGAAGAGGTTGGAAAATGGAAGATAAAGATACATGTATATGAGCCTTGAGGATCATAGAAAAAATTTGTGGTAGGTGGCATTGGTTACTATCTAATATTGGAAGGCGGAAGTGAACAAGAAGGATAGAACTCTTTTAAAAAGTATATCTCAGAGAAACTTGCATGCAAAAATGGGACAAAATGAATGGGGACATGTGTATATATATAGGAAAGGAAAGTTTATTAAATGTGGGAAAAAAGAAACCTAGCCTATTAAATACTAGAACACCATATATGTTACCGTCCGGGAACAATATATATATGTTACCAATATATATCGTTACCATCTGGGAACACCATATATATGTTATTTTCGGAGAACAATGTATGCATGACAACTCTATTACCGGTCGGTAACAAAAACATCGACAAAAAAAAGGAAAAGTTCAAAATAATGCATGTTACCAACCAAGAACGATATGTTACTAGTGGACAAGACCATGGAACTGTTAGTACACTATGTCATCATTTGAAACATGTTATGTTACCAAGTGGTAACAACATGTCATGTGTTACCAGCTAGTAATAATGACATTTTTTTGTCATACGAGTAGCATATCGTACGTGTCGACCTATAACATATTGTTGACTCGTGCTTTCCAATCGGTAATAAACACAACTTCGATTCATCCATTTTTAAAAACGTCTTCCTTTTTTCGTCATCGTGAAACTCATTTATATACATTTACCTACAGTGCAAATGGATTTTTGTCATATTTTCTACCTATTCTATAATTTTTTTTTTGGGAGGGATCTTAAAATGAACCCTGCATTAATTTCAATTGATCAAAGGTATTAACGACATATACAATATATTCCCTCTCTTTGGGGTAGTTAAAAATCTTGTAATTAACTAAGAAAAGTATAAGGGGTGGTATTTTCTAGACTATACAACCCTCTTTTGGAAGATCTAGAAAAATATCATTAACTTTTAACCAACATCTTCCCAATGACCTATTTATAGCTCCAAATGAGTCTTTGGGTAGGCTCTATATAGACCCTTCTTCTTGCTCATTTTGGATTTTAAATTTCCTTCTAGTATCCTTTCCATAACCCTATTAAAACTTAATTTTAACTCATCTACATTAATGGAATCCAACATCCATGATTTGGTAGTTGAGATATTTTTTTAGAAAAGTTCCATGTCCTTTGTTGAGTTGGCATTTTTGGGTTTCACCTACCACTTTTCATTTTTACCTCCATCATCATCCTCTCACATAATCTATCTTTGTGCACATATATATGAAAGATCTACGAACCTTTGGTTTACTTTGTTGTTAAATTATTAGTGTCATTTCTTCTCTCTATGTCAAAACTTGTGTGCCCCTACTTCGTCAAAACACCTTGTGCATAATTACATAATCCTTGTGCATAATTACATAATTATAATATGCACCATTTATTACGCTCTTTGCAATCCTTTCTATTGTGAAAAATCCTTTATACATTGTTAATTGATATCATACTAATCCTTTGTACTTATCCAACTTCTACAATTTTGTGCTCTCTCCAATATAAAGCCAAATTTCCAAAACACATGTTGATATTTAAACCTCCCATGATGCTCCTGCATCAAACACCCAAGAACAAAAAAATGATCTCCATCTCATGAGTTATGCTCTAGAGTGTTCCCAAGATGACCGAGCTCCTTTTAACTTGTCCATGTCACATCTTTGTACCTGCAATCATTTACTTTACCAAGTACTCCTTGTATTTCCTTCTGCGCATCTTCTTTATCATCCTTGATTCCAATATGGCCTTAATATCCTCCACTTAATTCTCTATTATTTTCCTTCTCCAGTATAAAGGTTATTCCTTTTTGTGTGCCCTCATCCAATTCTTTCATTCACTAGTCCTTTTATGTTTTACATACTAGGTTTTCTTTCATGGAATTCATATAAGTCTACAACATTGAATATCAGTAAGATATCCAACTCCTTGGGTAACTCTATCTTATAACTCTATGTGCCAAAACTTGATCTCCTTTCTTGAATTCCTTGATGTTATTTTCTTTTCCACATGATCCTTATAACCTTGATTACTTCACTCCAACTTATTTTATACTTCTTCATGTAACTTGTTCGTGTATATCTTGTATTATTTTTCTTGTGTGCTCTAGTTGTCCACCATTTTGCATAATTTTATGACTTCTCTTATAAATTCTCCATAAACAATTTGGAATGGGATATTTCTTGTGCTTTGGTTGATTGATTCATTTTAGGAAAAAAATCTTATGCCCAATGTTAGAACCCACTATTTTTTCTTGTCTCCTACCAAAGTGTGCAATAAATTACCTAATATTTTGTTCACTAGATCTATTTATCCATCAACTTTTATATGTTATGATGAGTTTTAAGTTATTCTCATTCCCAATTTATTTCATAATGTCCCCAAAATTACCTAGGAACTTTTGTCCCCTGTTAGACACTATGCTCAATGGAAATGCATGTAATCATACTATCTCTATGAAAAATAGATGTTTGATGCCCAATGTATCACTAGATTTCTCGCATGCAATTAAATTTTACTTTTTTAAAATATACCTATTATCACAAATATGGATTCTTTTCCTCTTTGCATTCTTAAAAATCCTAAAAAAACCATGTTGATATTCTCCCATGGCCTTCTTGGTATAGGTAAAGGCTGATATAACCAAAGTGTTTTTTTTTTTTCCCTAGGCTAACTAGAAAAATTTGTACCTTTCCACATACTTAATCACATTCATTCTCATATTTGGCAAATAATATCTCTCTTCTAATAGTTATAAATATTTTTCACTTCCAAAGCATGACCTCCTAAGCATCTACTTTACTTCTCCCTAATTAAATTTTTGTACATTGACCCTTGTGGTATACACAAATTTTCTCCTCTAAAAACATTCCTTCTAGATAAAATAATATATCCATGAAATTTATCCATGTGCACAGGATCCATGCATGTCTCCCATGCTTCCTTGAAACCATTATCTTGTGAATATATCTCCTTCATGTTTTCAAAACCCATGAATTTATTTTGTATTTCTCTAAACATCAACACCCTTCTACTTAGTGCGTTTGGGACCTTGTTGGAATTCCAACTTTTGTGTTTTAGCACAAATTTATACAAATTTGTGATATATCTACCCACTTCATATGCCTTTGGTTCATCTTCATTTAACTATTAATAAATTGTAGTGTCGATGATCATTATATAAAATAAACTCATTTAGAAACAAGTAATGCCTCCACTTCTTTAGTGCTTGCATAATTGCATAGAACTCTTGATCATAGACCAAATATATTTTCCTTGCATCATTCCAATTTTCACTTAAATATGAAATGGGTCTACCTTCTTGGCTTAATATTTTGTCTATTACAGCTCCATTTGCATTTCAATCCACTTGAAATTCCTTCTCAAAACTTGGAAGCAAAAAAAAAAAAAATTGTGCTAATCCTCAAATTCAATTCCTGGAAGTTTTTCTCTACCTCTTTTATCCACATAAATTATTTATGATCTCCTTTCATTTTCTACTTAATTTTTGAACATATTCCACTAAATTTCCTTATAAAATTCCTATATAATCTCTCACTAAACCATGAAAGCTTCACACTTCATTCACATTCCTTGGTGACAACAATTATAAGATTGTGTGGACCCTTTCTAGGTCCACTCATAATCCTTTTTGTGATATTACAAAACCCAAATAAACTAATTCTTCTTGCATGAAATTTCACTTCTTTATATTCACGATAAACTTCTTCTCTTGCAAACATTTCATCACCTAGCGCAAATGTTTGAGATGATCCTCCTTAGTCTAGATAAATAATAGTATATCATCTAGATATAAATCAAAATCTTCCTTAATAATTCCTTCACACTTTGTTCATCACCTCATGAATGTGCTTAGGTAATTATTTAACCTAAATTACATAACTAAGCATTCATACAAGCCTTGCTTTGTCTTGAATGTGGTCTTCCACTCATCTCCTTCTCGATATGGATATTTTTATATCCACCATTCAAATCAATCTTTAAAAAGTACCATGTGATACTAATGAAATCCATTAGATCCATCCATAGGAAATGAAACCTATATTTGGTTTTGATCTTGTTGATGGCTCTAGAATCAACACACATGCACAATTATCCACCTCTTTTTGGTGTTAGTACTATGGGTATTGCACATGGACTCAAACTTTCACATGTTAGTTCTCTTTCTAGAAACTCTTACACATGTTTACACACCACCGTATTCTCCTTTGGATTCATCCTATATGGTGCTTTGTTTTGAAAACTAGATTTGGGTATTAGGTAAATCGGTGATTGATATTGTGAATTATAGCGGTAATCCTTATGGTAATTTCTTCGTCACAATTTCTATGAACTCTTCAAATATTTTTAAACTTTAACAACTAATTATTCTTTCTTTATGCATTTCTTTTGGTACCAACACATAACATGCCTTTTCTTCCTCAACTTCTCATAGGAATTCCTTTCCTGACACAAGTAAAACACTTGTGCAAAATCCATTGTGCACTTCTCCTTCATATTTTTCCTTCAATGGTGATAGGTTAAAATTTCACCCATCCTTCTCAATGTGTATAACATTTTCACACCCATTATGGAAATCCTTCCCATCATAATACTAATTGCTTCCTAGAAATATATGGAAAACATCCATTGGCATTACATTGCACAACACCTCATTGTAGTAATTTTCTATCTGGAACTTGACAAGGATTTTCTCATTCACTAGGACTTGGTGCCATTTATATAGCCATGACATGTTATAAGGGTTGGGATGTAAAATATTCTTCATTCCCAACTTATCCACCATTTCACAAGATACAAGATTATCTATGCTCCCATTTTCAACAATCACCTTGCATCATTTTCCTCTGACATGCAAATTACTCTAAGTTCTTTCTTTGTGTAGGCTCATCCTCTCTTTATGGTGTCTTCATTAATACTTTTATTATTAGAATATATTATCCACACTTTTACCTTCTAAATTCTCCACTAATCACATGGATCCCATATCACCATTCATTATGTTGTCATGTAAAATTTCTAGCATGCGGGGAATTGAAATGTTTGGCCATGAAAACTAATCCCACCCTTTGAAAACCTTTTTCCCATTCATTGTAAACCTTTCATCTAGCCATTATATCCACATTTTCATTCTCATTCTGTCTTATAGGAATGTACTAAAAATATTTTCAAGTTTTATTCATATGTAGGGAATGAATCCAAGATATTTCATGATAATACTAATCTCTAAGGTAGAACAGGTGCTCTCTTAAGCACTAAATTGGCTATTTTGGAAATATTGCAACATATGGACATCCTCTAGAAGTTGATAGTGAATACTTAAACCATATGAAACTTTTACAGATATAAATGATCTTTTCCAAGGAATTTTTGAGAGAATTTATGGAGATAATTGATCTCAAGAACCAAACAGAAAAACATGGTCATTTTGGCGTTGTGGTGATCAAGACTCCTCATAAAAATAGATTTCAATGATTAATGGTTTATAGATATTTTTCAAGTCATGGAAAACAACCTAAGTATTAGGAGATGGAATGGAATGAAGGAAAGGAGTGAAATGGAATGAATTGAAAGAACATGCAAGAGTTAGGTAAAAAAAGAGCCTAATATTGCATGAAGAGGAAAGATGAATAACTAACACAAATAAAATGGAGTTTGAGTTAGCCAAACAAGAACGTGTAAAAGGGAACACACATGAGCAAGTAGATAATCAGAGCTTGATCACTGTGAACTAGAACAACCGATTAATAATGTTGACAATAAGATCAAAGATAATATTTGCATGCAAGATTCAAACACCTAACATCTAATGAACATAAGAACATCAAATATTAAAGAGATAATGAATGAGACACAAAGTTTGTATTTCATTAACTCCAAAATGTTTTTCACAAAAAGAACACAAAGTTTCTTCAGAAACAAAGCTTGCACAAAAGTATTTTCTTCTCCTCTCTCAAAGTCACCCCTTACAAATGAGCCCCTCACTTCCTTTTATAACCCAAAAGTTGGTTAAAGTAGTTAGGGTTTACATGATCATTAAATAAGGCACTTAAGTGACCTTTGACTTTTTCAACAACTTTATTAAAGACAACCCAAAAATAGAAATTACTTAAAATATCCATTGTTTCCCGAAAACAAATAACAACACCTTTTAAAATATACAATAATAACCAGTGCCTTATCCATTGAAATGGGGTCCACCTATCTCAAGCGTATGAGAAATGGACTCTCCCACTTCGTTAGATACCAAGAAAATCAACTCCCTGCACCATCGGTGAAATTAGGATCTGCCGCTTTTGCCAGTTGAAAGGATCTAAACCTTCCCAAAGTTTCAAACATCTTTTCTTCTTCTGGAGGTTCACTTGGTGAAGAATAGCCTCACAAAATACTGCAATTCAAGAATTCTACTTGGCATATCATTTAAATTAACAATTTTGGATTGAGCATTCTCAAATAAGTTCTTTAATTTGATGCACCGCTCCATGGAAACTGACGAGAAATTGTTGGCGGGAGTGTACATGTCCTTAAACAATTGTGAAAATTGTTCTTCCACCTGCTCTGATGAACACCTTTGATTATGCTCATTTACGAGGTTACAAGGAATCTCAGCCATGAATTCTTGAATCAAGGAGAGTGAAGTGAAGGCTTCATTGCACATGCTTTCATAATGGATCATAGAATCCTCGAGAAGCATTTTTCTTGATTTGAGATGCAGACACCAAAGAAAACGTGTCCCTCGATGTTCAAATTGAGAATTCCTTCAATAGCTAAAACTGAAGATTCCATACTTGTCATCTCCTATAAACTGGGCAATATCTCATCCAAATTTGATATAGTAGAAACAAAAGTTTCTTTGAAAGAAAGAATTGGATCAAGATATGCACTGACATCTTCATGAAGCTTAACCGTGGTCTTGATCGTCCCTGGCCTAAAACGAGAATCTCTGAAAGCCAAGTTTTAGTGACATGGCCCAATGTGTTTATTTCCTTTGACAAATTGAGAGTATCTTCATCTGGGGCAGCCACTGCATCAGGTACTGGGAAGGTGGATGATATGGGATTTATCAAATGTTGAACATATTCCACCAATTGATTCTTTTTCGGCCTTGAGCTGAGAGTTTTGAGACTTGTATTTCTCAAGTCTCTTTAGCACGATATCAATTGAATCTCGAGCCATCGCCATGTCACTTTCTAATGTAGATCTTCCAAGTCCAAGTCTGGAAACTTCATAGTCGGCAGGTGTCATAGCATCGCGCTCTTTATCCACTTGTGGAATGGCAAGGTCTGCAAATTTGTTTCCATCATTATCCACCATTATTCGAGAAAGCACCTTAGGCTTCTTAGGAATGGCGTCATTCGAAAGTTTGAAAAGGGCATCAAAATCAATGTCAATTGGCTTGACAACTCTCTTCCTTTTCTTTACTTCAGAATCAACCCAAGAAGGAGTATCATTCACTATTTCAGCATACAAAATCCTGGAGCTCGAATCAATATTCTCATTATTTCGACATCATGAGATCCTTCTTGAATCCTATCTATGACCTCGATTTGAGGAGACACAACCTCAATATCCACTTCTGATTATTCGGGAGATTTTGGGAAATCCCTTCATGAACTACATGCTCTGAAGTGTTTGATATTTGAATTACCTACACCTGAGTGGATGCTTGTTTGAAGCATGGCTGAGGATCATTTGCTACTAGCTTCTGAGCACTATTAATGATGTGGGTAGAAGAATCTCTACTCGAGGTAGAAAATCCAGGACACGCTCTCTTCCTTCTTCGGGGTTAGGATCTTTAGATCTTTCTCCTTGTGACACGTTACTTGGTGAAGTGGATTTTGGCAACCACTCCTTTCTTGCTTGTTGTGTATGATTGGATGGTAATGAGGTTGATCGAGAAGAGACTTTGGTTGAATGGAGACCCCCTCTCGTATTGGAAATTTTGTGATCCCGAAACATGATCGGAATTGATTGCAATTTGGCAAGTTCTCTGTCATACCAAGATATGCTTCTTTGATAATTGGTTTGTTCTTGCCATCAAGAGAAAATTCATCTCTTTTGGTCTAGTCGATTCGAGGCAATGGGGTAAAGGCAACGGCATCATATGAGGGATCGATGACATCCTCATCATCATTTATGAATGAATCGGGAGGACTCTTGATGTGGAAGGCCTTGATCTGAGCAAGTGTTAGGCGAGAGTACTCCCGTCTTCTTACCTCATGTTCATCCAAGCAAGCAGCCCAGAAATCTTCCATGGTAGGATTATGTTGGTACTTTTCTCCCAGAATCTTTTGCATATATCCATTGATATCAAACTGGGCTCTCTTCACATATGGATGGATGGTTATGAGAGTGAACTCTTTTTCCATGAGTTGTGCACTGAAAAGATTTGGACATTGGTATTCCCTGATTTGGATTGGGAAATGAATTCCTGAACGGTGCTTGTCACTAAGAAGGCAGTGAACTTGGAATAATTGTGTCATGCCTAAGCTCCATTAATGCCCATCATCTTTGACGTACTTAGCTTAGGAAGTTTCCACGGGGTACCCAGTAAAGCCACTCATGTGAATGTAGGAAAAAGATGAAAATTGAATAAACCAGGTTCCCCATTGGGAAATGACACTCATGGCTTCTTTAGAAAACCTTTCCTCAGTATTCCGATTCAGGTTCGGATCACGCGGAAGGTGAATGCATCGTTGACTCTTCTAAAATGGTGAGAACTATTTTTGAAGCTGAGTTGAGGGTAATAATGAAAAACATTGTTGACGGCCCCATGACTCCTCTTGTTTCAAGTCCGAAAATAGCTTTCTTCTTGCTACTGCATAAGTCAAATATGATGTCATGTAGAAGCATCCAGTCATCTTAACTTCTATCAATTGTTTGTGAAGGGTGTTACTGATGATGGTGGCCCAATCCACAAACTCTTTCTTGGCTAGGATGATACAGATAACTGGTACATCCATGGGTGGAAAATCCTAGTAGAAGGTAGACCGAAAACTTGACTTAGGAGAGTAATCATGTCCCGATTTCTTCCATGAACTCAACGTGGTACAGTTCTTTGGGAAGCCTATCAATTCGAGGTCTCTTGGTTACTAACCAGTTGTTGTTAACCATCTTGCTCCATCTCAGGGGTTCTTCATCCCAGAATTCTTGTGTTGATTGGTGAGTGATATCCGCATTCTCGGGAAAGTCGGGTATGCTAAGCAATTCCTCAATGTGTTCTGGTGTGATTAAGAGGAAAGGCTCGCGATTATCTTTAAAAATTCCTCATCTCTCGGGAGGTCATAATGCTCATGCAAGCAATAACCAATTCGGACACTTTGCTGCCAGAGATAGGAAATGTTTTTTGCTTAGGGTAGACCACTATGGTAAAGTCTATATGAGAAAATGGTTTTGCCTTCAGTTTTCACCCACTCATAGAACTGTTGCACGTTGATGTGACCAGATTTGTATCGGTGATGTTGTCATATGCGTTGACTTAATGGAACTAGGAGGGATAATTCCTTGGAATTCATATTTTAGGGTGGATTTGTTAGATTTCTCCATTGGCTTCCTCGATCTCCCTGTAGATTTGGATTTTTGGCCATTATGAATTTAATAAAAAAATGACTCGAGGCACGCAAACGAACAATGCAAAGCGGCCGGGTCTCGGTCTCGAAACCCCGTCGATGCAAGAAAAATATTTTCAGCTTATAATATTATTATTATTATTATTATTTTAAAATAATAATAATAATAACAATCCCAATTACAATTTTTTTTTTTTTTTTAAAAATACAAATATATCGAGACTAAGCTCGAGTTCCAAATCTAAAGCGATTATGATAATATTTATTTTTAATTAAAATCTCTCAATTTTAATTATACTTTATGCTGAATCAATTTTTAATTTTTTATGCGTTTGAAAAAAACTTCCTTTTCATTTTCTTTGATTTTTTTGAGCGTGGAAATTTTTTTGAGTTTCTGCATTTGGATTTTTTTCTCTTTGCTTTTTGTTTGAAATAATTTTGATTTGTGGACATTCTTTTCTTCTTTTCCTTGCTTAATTTTCCTTTGATTCTTTTAACAAAATGAAAATTCCTAAATTTTGCTAGGTCTTTTTATTTCTTCCTTGAATTTTTTTCCTTTTCTTTTCTTTATAAACTTTACTCTTTTTTTTCACAAAATTCTTTTCCTTTTTTTTTTTCTTCCTTTTTCCTTTCTCCTTGGAAAAAATTTCTTTTTATGGGTTTAGAAATTTTTTTTTTTATCAACTAAAGTATCTCCTTTTTGTGAAATTAAATTTTTTGAATTCTTTCTGACCCTCTTTTTATTTTCCTTTTCCATAATGTGAAATTTTCTTTTCTTTTTTGAAAAAAATTTTTTATTTCCCTTTTGCAGTCTCCCCAAATGCGTGGCTTCTTCTTCTCCTTTTCCATTGTTTTCATTCATATTTTTCTAATTTTTAAAAATTTTTTTCTTCTTTCCTTTGGCCTTCTGGAATGCATTTCTTTTCTTTCTTGTGGCATACTTCTTTTTGTCTTCCTTTTTTAATTTGTTTTAAATTTCTTTCCATGCGTCCTTTACTTTCTTCTCTATTGCTTGGAAAGCTTTTTTATTTTCTTTTTTTACTAAAAACTTCTTTTTCTCATTTTCTTTTCTTTTGTTCTCCTTCCTGGTTTGTCTCTCTCTTAAAATGTGGTCTTTTTCTTTTTCTTGCTTTTTTTTTCATGTGTAAAGTTTTTAAAATTTTTTCCTTTAAACACTGCATTGGTGGATGCTTTCTTTCCTCTTGGACATGTGTGAATCTCTGTTTTCTTTCTCTTCTCCTGCTTTCCTTCTCTTTACTTTTAAGGCTTTTGACTTCTTTGAAATTTTAAATTTTTCTTTTTTTTTGTCTTTGCTTAAAATCCTTTTAAAATTGTGCTGTAAAATATATTTTTTTTTAAATTGTGGCTCTTCTTTTTCTTTCTTTAAGTATTTGTGTAGAGATTTTTTAAACCTTTTTTAAATTGATTTCTTCTTTGCTCTCTCTTGCTCTTGCTTTTCTGCGTGTTGTATTGTGGGATGTGACAAAATATTATGTCCTTAGAAGAAATAAGAAAATGGAAAGCTTTGCATGACTTTTCAATGAGTTTGATGGAGGAAGTTATGAGGATTAATCAACTTCCTCTCTTCGGGTAGTGGACTTAAGTGCGAGGGAAATGGGGAAAGCAACGGACAATTGCCAATGGGAATGGAAAAGTGGGTTGGGAAATCCCGTTCAATTTCCCCATGTGGGAAATTGGGGAATTTCTTTCCCGTTAGCCAATCCATGATTTGGCAATTGGTGGAGAAAATCCCACGTGCGGGAAATTGAAAGAAGATTGCCAGGAAAGGGGAAATCTGGGTTCGGGAAGCCAAATTGGCATTCCGTAGTTGGAAGCATAAGCTTACTTCCCGGCAATAAAAATTTGTCGAATGAACTTTTAATTAATATTTATTTAATTAAATACTCTCAAGTTATTTAAAAATTAATTTTATCAAACAAGGAGCAATTAATTAATTAAATATTAATTAATTAATTTTAATGTATTTTAATGTGATTTAAAGCCTGGCGGGAAGAGTTCTCACCCGAAAAGGATGAAACGAAGACCAAAACGATCACAAAAATGAGACCGATGCGATGAGGGAAATGAACCACACAAAGTAACACTTTTGAAAATTTTCAAAATTTTCATTTTTATTATTTTTTAATAATTTTGCAAAGTCAAAATTAGCTGATAATGGCTCTAATTGGGGACAAGGACTTCATGGACGCAGCAACGGACCCAGACCAAAATAGTCATGAACATGATCTCAAAATGATGGGGCACAAAAATGGGGTGACACAAGAGAGGAGACCAAAAAAAGGAAACAAACAAACCAAAATCCTAATTACCTATGTACATACGGGGAACAACCCGTTTTCAATTTTGATAGTGCTTGAGATATTGCCCACTGTAGGGAAAAGGCAAATGAGTTCCATCAGGATATGCCAAGTAATAGGTACTATCTCCACATAGAAATGCCTTATTTTGAATGGTCCCAGCCACAGTGAGTCAAACTTCCCATGCTTTCCTTTCGGCTCACGTCTTTTGTCCCTAGAGAAGAACTAAGTCATTGATTTGAAATTGTCTCTCCCTAGTTTTCCTGTCAAACAATTTCTTTACCTTGGATTGATGTTCCTCGATCCTATTTGCCACTTGACTTCTTTGTTCCTCGAGCTTGCTTAGGAACATGATCCTTTTATCTAATGCATTGGTGAAGCATTCATCATCAACTACTGAGCTAATTTTAATCGTTGGTAACTCCAGTGTGATGGGAATTTGAGCATCGGTTCCATATAAAAGTTGAAATGGAGACATCCGATTGCCCTTTTGGGAGTTATGCGATCAACCCACAATGCATCATATAACTTTTTGTGCCAAGTTCTTTGATTTTCTTTGACTAACTTGCACACAATAGTAATGAGGTTTTGTTCTTTGGATTGACTGACCATTTCCCTGAGGGTAGTAATCTGATGAATGAGACAAAGATATCCCATATCCATAACAAAAACCTATCATCTCTGTAGAAGAAAAATTTGAGGCATTGTCCGTCACAATCTTGTGTGGAATTCCATAATGAACCAATATATTTTCTTTGATGAAATCACATATTACCATAGTAGATGTTTGTTTCACGGTATAGCTTCCACCCACTTTGTAAAGTAATCAGTGGCGGTGAGCACGTGAGTATGACCAGCGCTAGAATTAGGATTCAAAACCCGATGAAATCTAAACCCCATTGTTGAAAGGGTTCTTCAATGACAACTAGCTTTAAAGGCAAAGCTGCCAACTTTGGTCTTCAACAAATTGTTGTGAGCTTCACATTTTGTCACCCATTTCTGAGCATCGAGAAAACATAGTGGGCTAGTAATAATGTGCTCTCAGAATTTTATGGGTTGTTACTGGGCCAGAGAAATGACCACCACAAGCATGATTGTGGAAAGCTTCCAACAACCTAGGTTGTTGCTCTTTATCAACACATCTGAGGAACATGTCGTCAATCCTTTCTTGAACAACGTGTTATCCCAGATGACGTACCTAGAAGCTCTTAGTTTGATAGCTCATTTCTCCTTAGCTATCAGATTCTCTGGACACTCGCCATATGTGAGGAAGTAGGCAATATCAGAATACCATTCATCTGTGGTACTGACAAAAACTACCAATGGTAAATTTTCTTCAATTGGTTCTTCTTCAGAGTTATCTCGTGGTTCATTCTCTGTGATGAGTTGGCAGAGTCCTCTTCCTCGAACCAACTTGGTAGGCTTGATGTCAAATCATATTCTTGGATCTTGGAGACCCAATTACCTCTTTTAGATCTTGGTTCCTGTTGTGTCAACATTGATTTCACTCGTGGTGTCTGGAACTAAGACTTTGGTGTGAGAATTCAACACGTAATACCTGAAGTGTTTCAGGGCTCTTACCACCACATACGCATGTCTCTCAAGAGGAGTGTAATTAAGTTCATGTTTCTTGAATCCCGAACTCATGAATGCGATAGGAGATTTGATCCCCTCTTGATTGTGTTGAGTCAAAATGGCGGAGATTGTGTGTGGAGAAGCATAGCAATAAATTATAAAATCCTTTTTAAAATTGGGACACACCAATGTAGGAGCTTTTGCAATAGCACCCTTGATTTTCTCAAATGCCTCTCTACCTTCCTTTGACCATTTGAAGGATTCTTTTCCTTTCATCATATCAGTGATTTCTTTAGTCATCTCGGCAAAATATGGCATGAACCTTCTCAAAAAGTTCACCTTCCCGAAGAATGAGTGGACCCCAGGCTTACTTGTAGGCAAGGAAAGATTTTTATAGCTTGAACGCGTTCAGGATCGATCTTAGTTCCTTCCTTAGAAACAATATGACCTAGGAGTTTCCCTTCTGTAACTCGAACATGGACTTTTTGGATTCAGAGAAATCTTATGAAGTCTGCACCTTTGCAATATTTTCTCCAAATCCCTTAGGTGATCTTCTCATTTCTTGGAGAACATTGTCAAGTCATCTAGGTATATCACAATGATCTTGTCTTTATAATCTGCAAATGCCATATCCATGGCCCTTTGAAAATTTGTGCGGCATTGATCAAACCGAAGGGCATTCTTCTATATGTGACGTACCCCGAGGGGGTAGTGAGCATGGTTTTATGTTGATCTTCTCTAGCCACTTCAATCGATTATAGCGGAGAAACCATCTAGCATAGATAGCATTTCGATCGATTCTTACTGCTGTAGAATATGGTCCATGGTAGCGGTGGGTAGTTATCCTTCAAGAAGCTGATTAAGATTGTGGAAATCCACGCAAATCCTAATTTCTCCATTTTTCTTGTGAACCGGTACAATATTAGCTATCCAAGTCGAATGTCGAATAGGAAACACTATTCGTGCATCTAGCATCTTTTGAACTTCATGAAATATTGTCCCTGAATCTTGGGATTATATTGTCTTTGCTTTTTCTGAATGGAACTGCACCAGGCTTCAAGGGTATGGCATGCTCCATTTCCCTAGGTTGGAAAGACTTCAAGTCTTCGTATGAATAAGCCAAAACGTAGAATATTTGGTAAGGAGATTTATGAATTTCTGCGCTCCTCAGGTGAGCAACACTTACCAATATTGATCAGGTGAGGTTTATCCTTGGTACCGATATTAACTTGCTCATAGTCAGTAGAATTCATAGGTCCTACCTGCTCTTTCTCTTTGATAAACCTGTCATGTTTGTCAAAAAGTTCTTCAAGTGAAACCAATCCTTTGGGAATTTTATTTCCTTTGAGTTGAATGATGCCATCACAGGATCTTCATTCTCAACTCCTTCCTGAATGGGTGAGGTAGTTGATTCGTGAAATACCGAATCACTTCCTTCAAAGTACAATTGTTCAAAATTTTCTCTCTTTTCCAAGAAGGCAATAATTTGTTGATCATCATTAAATACTTGCCAATTTTCTGCATTGTCAGGAACACTTGGCCTAAAAACCATTTCAATGGTGTATTTGACTTGATCAAATTCTGAATGAGGAATCATTAATGAAGTTGAGACTGCTAGAGAATCCACTTTGTCATTCTTTTCATGAGGGACAGATTTTATGGAAAAAGCATCGAAGACTTCTATTGCGTCCCACACTTTATTTCTGTAGTGTCTCAAATGATCATTCTTTACTTGGAACTGATTTCTTACTTGTTTCATGATCAATTCTGCATCTCCAAAGACTTCCAAATTTTGATCCCTTTCTCTCTATGGCTTGAAGGCCAAGGATTAATGCCTCATACTCTACAGTGTTATTAGTATTTGAAAATTCAAGTTTGTAGGAAAAAGGAAATATTTTACCATTTGGAGATATGAGCACCACTCCTACACCAGAGCCCATTGAGCAACAACTTCCATCGAACTCAAGAGTCAGATCTCATTGGAATCTTGGCAAGTGATCTCAGGGGTATGAATTTTTGTAGTCATCATATAATTACCCATACTTGAGCCTTGGAAAAGGATCATGTGCGAGGATCTTCGGTTTTAGTTATCGTGAACTTTGCCTGAGCTTCGGCATAAGATTTTCATTTCTCCATTGATAGGAATCATGGCGTGAGACCAGTCCATTTGAATCTCACCACCCAAATCCCTGCAAAATTTCCTGCTCAACAACATTCCATACGAGGTGGGAATATCAACAACTAAAATAGTTACCTTAACTCACTTTTGAGGGAATTGGGCTAAAACCATTTGGGCGTCTTTAATCTGCCCGATTAGAGGAACTTGCTTGGTTTCCATGGAGTAACATGATCGAATGTTCTTGTACAAGTCAAACCAAGAGCATGTGCTACTTTTTCTGGCATCACATTATCGAGGCTCAGAGTCTATAATGCAATTACTTAATTTGCATCCGTTGATCAAAAAGGACACAAAGAAAGGTTCGATCTTTTCATTTGAAGGTGTAGTGGCGCCACAATATTTTGAGTTTTCCCATCTTTGGGAGTTTTCAGAATTCCTTTGGAGGAATGAATAGTAGAGTCACCTTTGATAAACTGGACCAATTTCTCGAGTTGATCCTTGTTGGACTTCAAGTACTCTACTGTGACATGGAAATTTTTGTTTTATTGATATGATCAATGATATCAAATTTAGGCAAAGTAATCATACTTGAAGTCTCAGATATAAGTTCTTTCGAACTTGATGATGGCACACTTTTGACCTTGGCCTCGGGCTTGGTTGACATTGATGTGGAAGAAGAAGCTTTCTTCGTAGTTGGTTTACCAACTGATTGATCTAACAAAGGCCCTCCTTTCTTTAAGATAGTCTTGACCTTTGAAACCTCAGTCACCTTGGACTCTTTAGGAGCCTCATTTGTCTTGGATTCTTTGGGAGTTTCCTTGGAAACCTCTTTATCTCCCACCTTAGTGGTATCCTGCTCCTTTTTCTGAGAGCGTGTGAAAATGGTGAAAGATTGACTATTCATATCTTCTATAATTTCTTCGTATTCATCTTCCTCATGGAACGGTACTCAAAGAAATGATTATTACTTTCCCCCTCAGGATCTTCAACTTGAGGTTAGATGTCTAGAATCGGCTCTTCCTCATCAACCTCGATGACTTCAATCTCATCATCACTTTCTTGATGACATCACATTTGAATTAGTTTACGGGGAGCTGCTTGATAGCAAGCCTCGTTGGAGCACCTGTAATCTGGCTTTGTTGGGAACGTATCCTTTTCTCGGGATGTCTTTGTAAGGTAGTTTACTACTTTGAGCAACTTGCTTTTTCAAAGCCAACACATCATTAGCCAACTTAGTGAGTATAGTTTTGAAGCGTTGGGGGTTTCTTGACTCTTTCCTTTGAGGGAATTTTTCTTGAATTTTCCTGCCATGATTAAGTCATCTTCAATTTCTATGGCCAAAGATTGAGCAAGTTCCAAAGTAGCCACCTAGCCCTTCTCAGCTGATAGCACACTTTTGGTTGTTGTGCGTTAATAAAGAAACATTTTTGTCCATCAAGGTTTGGATGAATCCGGTGGGAACTTTGTTCACCATCTTGTTGAATTTAGCCACGAAATTCCTCATGGGTTATGTTGGCTCTTTCTTCACCTGAGATAGTTGGGCAAGAAGAGCATGTTCATCTTCTGCCATCTTGAATCGATTTTCAAACTTAGTTTTCATATCATTCCAATTTGTGATACATCCATTGGGTAGATGATGAAACCAATCTATGTAACAACATCATGCAATGTTTTGATGAAGAGATGAATAGCAACATCTTCATATTCTACACTGAAAAAACAGCACATGCAAGTAAAAAAGGTAGAAATATGGTCATCTGGTGACGTCTTCCCATCTCGTCGAACTTGGGAAGAATCTTTCTTGATCCTCGTGGGAGTTCATGTCGAGTAGGTAAGGCCAATGGGCCTATGGCATTTCCCCATGGTACGTTGGCTGCCATTTGAGGAAAGGTGGTATGCGAAGGTAAAACAACGTGAGCAAGGACAAGTGCTTGACTAGTAGTGATTCCTTCCTTGCTTGCTCTTTCAGGACTTGATGCAAGGCTTGTAGATCTACGAGGTGTGTTCTTCTTTGGAGGAGATAACTTGAAACCAAATTTTCCTTGAAAGTCAAAAGTGGGGTCAGATCGACCTTTAGCTTTTTCTCCTCACGTAAACCTCTTTCCTTCTAGTTTGGAATCTTTATTGTGAAGGGATCACTGGCGTGTTTGACCAGCTCTAGCCTTTTCTCTTCGCTCTCTTTCTTGAGCTATTTGTGCTGAATAACTCTAGCAACTCTCATGGCTTTCTCTTCTTGTTATCTAGTACTGATGCGGTGAGATGAAAATGATGGTTACTTGTGTGCTTTTCCCAAATAGCTTGCCTCAAATCTGATGATATATCTTCTTGAGTATCTGCAAAAACAAGATTTGGTTGTAAGATAGGTGGGTTACTGTAATAGTCATACTGACTTTTACCTTGGTGGAAGAGGACCACGTCGGTGAACAATGATCAGCACGTGTCGGGAGGTCTTCTAGCCACAAGTGCGGGTGCTCTTCTCTAAGGTCTTTGATGTAGATTTCTCATCAATGGCTCTATCAAGCAGCCACAAATTGCTTAAGCTTTCATGGTTTTCCCAAGCTCTTGTTCGAAGGTTGGCAGCAATGTCTCCTTGGAAATATTCATCGGGCACAAGGTTGGTTGAAGAAGCTGGAGCTTGTGCGAGAGGGATAGTCATAAAGATTTAACCAAGCACTAGTTAACGATTCCTAAATCCCAGTGGAGTCACCAAAAGCTGTTAGCATATGGATTTTCATGCATGCAAATGACATGCAGCAGTGTGGGAATGAAGTCCCTCCTCGATGAAGGTGAGGCTGCCTTATTGAAAACCAAAACTGTATTTACATCTATACATTCAAAATTGTATGTGGGGGGTGTTTTGGAACATCAATGGAAAGAAAAGTGAATGAAGGAGATGGAATGGAATGAAGGAAAGGAGTGGAATGGAATGAACTGAAAGAACATGCAAGAGTTAGGTAAAAACAGAGCCTAATATTGCATGAAGAGGAAAGATGAATAACTAAACACAAATAAAACGGAGTTTGAGTTAGCCAAACAAGAACGTGTAAAGGGAACACACATGAGCAAGTAGATAATCGAGAGCTTGATCACTTTGTGAACTAGAACAAATTGATTAATAAATGTTGACAATAAGATCAAAGATAATATTTGCATGCAAGATTCAAACACCTAACATCTAATGAACATAAGAACATCAAATATTAAAAGAGACAATGAATGAGACACAAAGTTCGTATTTCATTAACTCCAAAATGTTTTTCACAAAAGAACACAAAGTTTCTTCCTGAAACAAAGCTTGCACAAAAAAGTATTTTCTTCTCCTCTCTCAAAGTCACCCTTTACAAATGAGCCCCTCACTTCCTTTTATAACCCAAAAGTTGGTTACAAAGTAGTTAGGGTTTTACATGATCATTAAATAAGGCACTTAAGTGACCTTTGACTTTTCAACAACTTTATTAAAGACAACCCAAAAATAGAAATTACTTAAAATATCCATTGTTTCCCGAAAACAAATAACAACACCTTTTAAAATATACAATAATAACCAGTGCCTTATCCATTGAAATGGGGTCCGCCTATCTCAAGCGTATGAGAAATGGACTCTCCCACTTCGTTAGATACCAAGAAAATCAACTCCTGCACTGCTGGTGAAATTAGGATCTGCCGCTTTTGCCAGTTGAAAGGATCTAAACCTTCCCAAAGTTTCAAACATCTTTTCTTCTTCTGGAGGTTCACTTGGTCGAAGAATAGCCTCACAAAATACCTGCAATTCAAGAATTCTACTTGGCATATCATTTAAATTAACAATTTTGGATTGAGCATTCTCAAATAAGTTCTTTAATTTGATGCACCGCTCCATGGAAACTGACGAGAAATTGTTGGTGGGAGTGTACATGTCCTTAAACAATTGTGAAAATTGTTCTTCCACTCCGATGAACACCTTTGATTATGCTCATTTACGAGGTTATAAGGAATCTCAGCCATGAATTCCTGAATCAAGGAGAGTGAAGTGAAGGCTTCATTGCACATGCTTTCATAATGGATCATAGAATCCTCGAGAAGCATTTTCTTGATTTGAGATACAGACACCAAAGAAAATGTGTCCCTCGATGTTCAAATTCGAGAATTCCTTCAATAGCTAAAACTGAAGATTCCATACTTGTCATCTCCTGTAAACTGGGCAATATCTCATCCAAATTTGATATAGTAGAAACAAAAGTTTCTTTGAAAGAAAGAATTGGATCAAGATACGCACTGACATCTTCATGAAGCTTAACCACGGTCTTGATCGTCCCCTGGCCTAAAACGAGAATCTTTGAAAGCCAAGTTTTAGTGACATGGCCCAATGTGTTTATTTCCTTTGACAAATTGAGAGTATCTTCATCTAGGGCAGCCACTGCATCAGGTATTGGGAAGGTGGATGATATGGGATTTATCAAATGTTGAACATATTCCACCAATTGATTCTTTTCGGCCTTGAGCTGAGAGTTTTGAGACTTGTATTTCTCAAGTCTCTTTAGCACGATATCAATTGAATCTCGAGCCATCGCCATGTCACTTTCTAATGTAGATCTTCCAAGTCCCAAGTCTGGAAACTTCATAGTCGGCAGGTGTCATAGCATCACGCTCTTTATCCACTTGTGGAATGGAAAGGTCTGCAAATTTGTTTCCATCATTATCCACCATTATTCGAGAAAGCACCTTAGGCTTCTTAGGAATGGCATCATTGAAAGTTTGAAAAGGGCATCAAAATCAATGTCAATTGGCTTGACAACTCTCTTCCTTTTCTTTACTTTGGAATCAACCCAAGAAGGAGTATCATTCACTATTTCAGCATACAAAATCCATGGAGCTTGAATCAATATTCTCATTATTTCGACATCATGAGATCCTTCTTGAATCCTATCTACGACCTCGATTTGAGGAGACACAACCTCAATATCCACTTCCTGATTATTTGGGAGATTTTGGAAATCCCTTCATGAACTACATGCTCTGAAGTGTTTGATATTTGAATTACCTACCTTGAGTGGATGCTTGTTTGAAGCATGGCTGAGGATCATTTGCTACTAGCTTCTGAGCACTATTAATGATGTGGGTAGAAGAATCTCTACTCGAGGTAGAAAATCCGGACACACGCTCTCTTCCTTCTTGGGGTTAGGATCTTTAGATCTTTCTCCTTGTGACACGTTACTTGGTGAAGTGGATTTTGGCAACCACTCCTTTTCTTGCTTGTTGTGTATGATTGGATGGTAATGAGGTTGATCGAGAAGAGACTTTGGTTGAATGGAGACCCCCTCGTATTGGCAATTTTTGTGATCCGAAACATGATCTGGAATTGATTGCAATTTGGCAAGTTCTCTATCATACCAAGATATGCTTCTTTCAATAATTGGTTGGTTCTTGCCATCAAGAGAAAATTCATCTCTTTTGGTCTAGTCGATTCGAGGCAATGGGGTAAAGGAAATGACATCATATGAGGGATCGATGACATCCTCATCATCATTTATGAATGAATCGGGAGGACTCTTGATGCGGAAGGCCTTGATCTGAGCAAGTGTTAGGTGAGAGTACTCCCGTCTTCTTACCTCATGTTCATCGAACAAGCAGCCCAGAAATCTTCCATGGTAGGATTATGTTGGTACTTTGCTCCCAAGAATATTTTGCATATATCCATTGATATCAAACTGGGCTCTCTTCACATATGGATGGATGGTTATGAGAGTGAACTCTTTTTCCATGAGTTGTGCATTGAAAATATTTGGACATTGGTATTCCCGATTTGGATTGGGAAATGAATTCTGAATGTGCTTGTCACTAAGAAGGTAGTGAACTTGGAATAATTGTCGTGCCAGCTCCATTAATGCCCATCTATCATTGACGTACTTAGGAAGTTTCCATGGGGTACCAGCAAAGCCACTCACGTGAATGTAGGAAAAAGATGAAAATTGAATAAACCAGGTTCCCCATTGGGAAATGACACTCATGGCTTCTTTAGAAAACCTTTCCTCAGTATTCGATTCAGAGTTCGGATCACGTGGAAGGTGAATGCATCGTTGACTCTTCTAAAATGGTGAGAACTATTTTTGAAGCTGAGTTGAGGGTAATAATGAAAAACACTATTTGATGGCCCCATGACCCTCTTGTTTCAAGTCCGAAAATAGCTTTTTCTTCTTCTTACTGCATAAGTCGAATATATGATGTCATGTAGAAGCATCAGTCATCTTAACTTCTATCAATTGTTTGTGAAGGGTGTTACTGATGATGGTGGCCCAATCCACAAACTCTTTCTTGGCTAGGATGATACAGATAAATTGGTACATCCATGGGTGGAAAATCCTAGTAGAAGGTAGACCGAAAACTTGACTTAGGAGAGTGATCATGTCTCGATTTCTTCCACGAACTCAATGCGGTACAGTTCTTTGGGAAGCCTGTCAATTTGAGGTCTCTTGGTTACTAACCAATTGTTGTTAACCATCTTGCTCCATCTCAGGGGTTCTTCATCCCAGAATTCTTGTGCTGATTGGCGAGTGATATCCGCATTCTCGGGAAAGTCGGGTATGAGAAATTCCTCAATGTGTTCTGGTGTGATTAAGAGGAAAGGCTCACGATTATCTTTAAAAATTCCTCATCTCTCAGGGTCATAATGCTCTGCGCAAGCAATAACCAATTCGGACACTACACCGAGACAGGAAATGTTGTTGCTTGGGGTAGACCACTATGGTAAAGTCTATCTGAGAAAATGGTTTTGCCTTCAGTTTTCACCACTCGTAGAACTGTTGCACGTTGATGTGACCAGATTTGTATCGGTGATGTTGTCATATGCTGACTTAATGGAATTGGGAGGGATAATTCCTTGGAATTCATACTTCAGGGTGGATTTGTTAGATTTCTCCATTGGCTTCCTCGATCTCCCTGCAGATTTGGATTTTTCGGCCATTATGAATTTAAAAAAAAGTGACTCGGGCACAGCAAACAACAATGCAAGGGGGCGGGTCTCGAGTCTCGAAACCCGTTGATGCAAGAAAAATATTTTTTTTATAATATTATTATTATTATTATTTTAAAAAAATAATAATAATAATTGATCCTATTTTAACAATTTTATTATTATTTTTACAAATATATCGAACTAAGCTCAAAGTTCCTCAACTAATGATACATTTATTTTATATTTTAATTAAAATCTCTTGATTTTAAATTTTTAGAAAAACAAATTTGCACTTGGATGCGTTTGAAAAATCCACCCTTTTCATTGTGGAAAGATATTTTTCTCTTTCTCGTGTGTGTGTGGAAATTGATTTTAGGATGTTGATTCCACTGGTTCTTTTGTTTCTCTTTTTTTAGAAGTGATGGTGGTTTCCTTTGGCGATCTCTTCTTTCTTTTGTCCTCTTTGAATAGCATACTTTTCTCAAACTTGCTCTTTCCCGTGCAAAATTTACACCACAAAATTCGAACGAGACCATTAAATAAATGGAATGAAATCGGTGCTTAATCCTTTACGCTCTCAACTTAGAAATTTTTAGTTACAATGCGTATCTTTTCCTCTTTCCGCATCATGCACTGTTTTTTGATTTTGCTTTTTACTCGTGATGTCTCCTTTCTTAATTTCATTTGTTTTTCCTTCTTATTTAATGGAACCTGTAACTATTTGTGGAAACTTGTACCTGAGATAAGAGTGTTCTTTCCTATCGAACATCATGGTTCTAATAAAATACTAGTTTCAGTGGCATTTACCATGTGCTGGGCTTTGCGTGGAACCCTTTTTATTGAGCGGCTTCTCTTCTCTCTTTCTATCATACGTGGCGTGTTTTTCTTACTTTTTTTCTATGGCATTGCAAGTTTGTTTTTTTTTTTTTTTCAAAATTCTTCTTTGTGCCTAAACTGTCCTTTCTGGAGACTTGAAATTTTTGTTGTCCTTGGATTCTTTAGGCTGTCACGTGGAAAATGATCTTAAAATTTCTAATCAATTTTGTTGTCCTCCTTCACAAGGTGTTATCTCCTCCTTGGCTGGGTGGAAAAAACTTGCCTGCTTTTTTTCTCTCTCCTACGTGGAGTTCTCCTTTTGCTGAATATTTTAATTCTTCTCTTGAAACGATTTTGAATTTTCTTTTCTATGCCTTGAAATGCATGGGTAAGTTCTTTCATGTTTGAATTTTTTCTTTAAAAACTTTGCGTTGAATAACTTTCTTTCAATTTTTTGGTGAAAGATTCTATTCTTTTTGGATTTCAAAGAAATCCTTCTTGACTTGTGTGTTTCTCTTGTATTGTGGGATGTGACAAAATATTATGTCCTTTAGAAGAAATAAGAAGCAATCGGAAAGCTTTCATGCACGACTTTTTCAATGAGTTTGATGGAGGAAGTTATGAGGATTAATCCAACTTCCTCTCTTCGGGTAGTGGCTTAAGTGCGAGGGGAAATGGGAAAGCAGCGGCCGATTGCCAATGGGAATGGCAAAGTGGGTTAGCAATCCCGTTCAATTTCCCCATGTGGGAAATTGGGAATTTCTTGCCCGTTAGCCAATCCATGATTTGGAAATTGGTGGAGAAAATCCCACGTGCGGGAAATTTGAAGAAGATTGCGAGAAAGGGAAATCGGGTTGGGAAGCCAAATTGGCATTCCGGTAGTTGGAAGCATAAGCTTACTTCCCGGCAATAAAAATTTGTCGAATGAACTTTTAATTTATATTTATTTAATTAAATACTCTCAAGTTATTTAAAAATCAATTTTATCAAACAAGAAGCAATTAATTAATTAAATATTAATTAATTAATTTTAATGTATTTTAACGTGATTTAAAGCCTGGTGGGAAGAGTTCTCACTGAAAAGGATGAAACGAAGACCGAAATGATCACAAAAATGAGACGATCGCGATGAGGGAAATGAACCATGCAAAGTAACACTTTTGAAAAATTTCAAAATTTTCATTTTTATTATTTTTTAATAATTTTGCAAAGTCAAAATTAGCTTATATAACAACCGCATTGCACTTGGAAGTGAGAAAAATTGGTATTTGGGAACTTTAGCAACAATTCCTAGGTTATTTGATTTCTTCGCCTACCCACATTCACCAATCTAAGCACAAGTATTGTTAAGGAGGCATTTTATGGAACTTAGGAATAATTCCATCATTCCCTCATTTCTCCATGGGCCCGCAATCACCGCTAAGGAATTATTGAAGCAATTCTTAGTTAAATCATCATTCGATGGCGAGGGAAACAGTTATGTCCTTCCTTCCATTCTCATCTTCCCTACAAACATTGAAAAAGATAAATGATGCACTAATTGGTTAAGTCAGCCATAAAGGTAATAAAGGGAATTTCTCCCTCGTTTCGTGACTCCCAAGATCCCACCCAATCGATAGAAAGGAAAAATTGCGGGCAAGTAGTTAAGTCGGTTCGTCATGGAACATAGGAATTTTCCTTCGTTCCCTTTGTGCTCCAATTAACCACCCTCCCATAAATAAAAAGGTGATTTGGTGATGGAATACCCACAAGAGAACGCTCCACTACTCCTCTCAGTTCTCTCCATGACCCACTTGGATTGGGCATTCTACTGATTTTACAATAACTTCCATATTTCTACCAAGGAGAGGAATATGAATGGTCCTAAACTCATATTTTGGAATGTAATAAAAAAATATTTTATTTGTTCCCAAATTGAATGTATTACTCAAGTTTACGAGAGGAAAGGTTAAATGTGATAATAATTTAAAAGTTCATGTGGGGGGAAGATGAAAATTCATCTTGTAAACCTATAAATTGTAATGTCTTCTCCATTCTAAGCGGTTGGAAAAATTTTATTGTTGTAAGTTGTTGGGCTTTGTATCACTACTGTCAAAAATAAAGCTACATGTCTTCTATTTCATTTTTTTATGTTCATCTATCCTCTCTACTCTCCAAGTTGTGTAAGCATTGTGATCTTATACAAGCGAGAAGGAACTTTATGACCTTGAAATGAATCTGTAGAACTTTGTGTATCTAGTTTATTAGTCTTTCTTATTAATTACATTGTTGTGTTCTTCTAATTAAATTTAGACCTACTCTTTATAATGCATGTGAATTATGTAATTATACTCATAGCATTAACCCTCTCTCCCTATTTCTTCCACTCCCCTTTACCTCTCTCCCAAGTAAATTCCTCCCTTGTACATTATACAAGCACTTTGCCACAGGTTTAGTGGAGTATTCCTATGTGATATTAATCCTCATTTCCATCCCACAATTATAATTAATTTACATTAAATAATGGGATCCTCCCATACCCAAGAAGGAGGGGCTTAACCCTGTGACCATTGGTGAAAACCAATAATCTATCTTGTAACAAATTATTTCACCAATAGTTTTTGGCAACTACACTAGGTAAGATTTGTCCTTATGCACCCTATAAAGATCTATAGAATCTTATATATATATATATATATATATATATATATATATATATATATATATATATTTCAAAAATATGAAAAAATATAAAGGCAACTCTATCAAGGAATGAATCCATGTCATGTTCATTTCCCGCATCACAATGATGAAGTTTTGAGATTGGTGTTCAACACCAATAAGTGATAAGCAACAATGAAGAATAATATGACCATCAAAACATATAGATTTCATATCATCCATCATTCTAGATCAGCTCTTATATAAGTATGGAGTTAGACACAATGAATAAGTTTCTTGTTTCATCCAAAATTCTGAAATCAACAAAAGGAAAGAAGGTCAGTGACATTCCTACACAGGTTATGGAAAGGATATCTATGATGGATAAAAATTTTGCATGTAATTATCCTACCATCAAATCCTTGTGGCTTTAATTAAAATGGAGTGCTACTAGAGGAAAGAAAATGGGGATTGCACTGCATTGATGATCAAGAATCTAAGTGTTGATAAGAAGAATGTAGAAAAGGTATGAAATGTTTCTATGAATAACATGAGTATGAATCTTTAGATGAATTAAGAAAAGAGGAATCTCCTGAAAATAATGTATTGATTTCTAAACTATTGTCTCAAAACCTCAAAACATTGTCTTTTTTCTCTTCCTTTGGATTATTTTCTTTCTTATGGAGATTAAGAAATGACGGCCTTGAAAAATGAGTATGTCAAAATAATTTTTTGAATTTCATACGCAAGTTCCGACCCCCAAACCAATCTTGAAATTTTGAACTATTTTTTGTCTATGCATGAGAAGTATGAGCATATTAAGGCACTCCATAGTGAGGAGGAGAAGAACTACATTCCAAAGGTGGATTTTGTTGATTAGATTCATACTACAAAGTGTTTATTCTAGGAAGATCTACTTGAGTACCATTAACAATTATTTTATTTCATGTAGCTAACTAATGAAATTCAACTCATCATCTTGGTAGATAATTAAAGAATCATAGAATATAAGTCTCCATCCTCGGTTGCACCTTGGCCTAAAGCACAATCCTCTGAAGAAGTAATGTTTATGGGAGATGATAATTCTTGTCTCATAATAGATGATCCAATACTTATTGAGAATTCCACCAACCATGAATACATTCAAGAGATGAATCCTCCTTCTCCACCATAGGTTCTTCAAGAGGATGATTTTGAGGTAATTATTGATGATTTCCTTTCTAATTTTGGCTCTTCATTTGATGCAAAATGCCCAATAATGAGATAAAACAAGTGGAAGAGCTCAATGTACCTCTAGAGACATTTTTGATGAGAAAAGATCACATGGACTTTCTGATGAGTTGATTTCCTGTCATCACCAAGAGAGCATGATAATGAGTATAAGCTGTGAGTGTGATCTTTTCTCTTTTCCATTAAGAGAAGAATAATTTCTAGGAGATGTTTAGGATGGAATCGATGATGATTCCCATGTTGCATACCCAATATTTTGTTCTTTATATTTTCATGGGGATGATAGTGCATCATGTGGGTCATACTATGTCAAGAATGAGCTAGTATGTATAGGAATGGATCATCTAGAACAAAAAATGAATGAGAAGCTATAGGAATCATTGAATAGAGTCGAATTAGCTTTCTCTCACAACTTCCATATTCTAAGATAACTCTGGAAATGAATCCATGCTACAATTTTCACCCAAGGATGATGACTACCTTCATATTGAAATAAGAGATTCCATTTTTGAAAACATGGAATAATGGTTTCTTATGGTGGAAAGATATCATATGGAGACTACTTAAAGTAAAACTTTTAAACAAGTAACAAAGTGGTCATTAGATACAAATGTGTTTTTCTGTACAATATTAGTATGAGAATAGAAATTGGTTTCCCTTCTTCTTCTCAAACCATGTAGAGCCATCATGAGAGAATGGTATGACCAGTTGATTATCTTCAAGATTTAAAATTGGTATGAATTCAGTTCACTGTTCCATGATGGTACCTACTTTTCTTAGCCCATTTTCGAGTGTGTGTTTATTATTCCCCTAGCTCTGTAAATTTCCCTCCCATATACCATAGTTTCCCTTTCTATCATTTCCTTCATTTCTTGTTTTTGTGTGTTTCCCTTTTGTGTCATGTGTTTTTTTTTCCCTTGTGTGTGTTCATCATTTGTTTTAGTTAGTGAATGAATGGATTTATTTCCCAATTTTCAAGGCACTAGTGTTCTTACATATGAGATTTTTGGAGCTATTTGTTACCCCCTTACGGTCTAATGTCCCCAAGCTAGAGCCTATTTTTCATGTAAAATTTCTAGCATGGAAAATTAAAAATTTTGGCCATGACAATTAAGCACACCCTTTGAAAACCTTTTTCCCAATCATTTTAAACATTTCCTCTAGCCATCATGTCCACAATTTCATCCTCGTTCTGGATTAGAGGAATGTTCTAACAATATTTCAATTGTGTTTCATATGAAATGTAATGTATCTAGGATGATATGAAAATACTAAGATTAAAGGTAGAACATTTCTCTCTCAATCACTAAATTGGCTATTTTTGGCCATATTATAACATATGGACATCCTCTAGAAGTTGACATGGAAGACTTAAACAATTTTACTATTTTGTGGGAGCTCTAAGATAGTTTTAAGCGAATTTATGGAGATAATTGATCTCAGGAACCAAATAGGAAAACATGGTCATTTTGGTGCTACGGTGATCAAGACTCCTCATGAAAACATTTTCAATGAGCAATGTTCTACATACATTTTTCAAGTAATGGGAAAAAATCTCAGTGTTTTGGTCCTTGTTCCCCTCTCGCTAAATCTCAAAATCAAATAGTTAGTAAAATTTTGCAAGATTTGTGGCAAAATGTGGGGAAAATCAGCCTTTTGAGGAACATATAGAGCTATTCCTCTATTCCACATGTTCCCGTTTTAGCACATTATACTTGGAAGTCAAAATGATGGTACTTTTAGGCACTTTAGGAGCAGTTCCTAGGTTATATTAGTTCTCCACCCACCCACATTCACCGAGCCAAGAACAAGTGGTGTCACATCGGTTAAGGCATAATTTTAGGGAATTGGGGGAACAATTTTTTCATTCCCTCGGTCCCTACAGCCCACAATCACCGTCATCAAGAAGTATTGAATCAATGTTTAGTTAAATCAACATTATAACCGAGGGAATAGTTTTTGTTCCTTCCACACCCCACATCCCCCTAAATGTCAACAAAGAGAAATGGTGCACCGATCGGTTAATTCGTCCATGGAGGGAACAAAGGGAACTACTCCCTCGTTCTAGTAGTTCCTCGAGATTCCACCAAGATGATAGAAGGAAAAAAATTATAAGGAAAGTAGTTAATTCGGTGCACGCCATGGAACAAAGGGAACTATTACTTCATTCCCTCTATGCTCTAATTAACCACCCTATCTATAAAGAAAACAGTGAATCGTTGATGGAAGGCCCACAAGGAATGTTCTATTGTTCCTCCGATTCTCCATGCAAACCCTCTTGGACCGATTCTTTTCTTACTTTCACAATAACTTCTAGATTTCCACCAAGGAGAGGAATATGAAGGGTCCCAAACTCGTATATTGGAATCTAATAATAGAATATTTTATTTATCCCCAAATTGAATGTATTAAATCAAGTTTAGGAGAGGAAAGGTTATAAGTGATAAGAAGGTGAAATGTCATGTGAGGGGAAAGATGAAAATTCATGTTGTAAATATATAAATTGTAATTCCTTCTCCATTCCAAGAGGTTGGCAATTGTTGATTGTTGTAAGTTTTTGGGATTTGTGTCACTACTATTGCAAGAAATAAATATACGTTTCTTCTATTTATTTATTTTATGTTCCTTTATCCTCTCTACTCTCAACTTTGCAAGCATTGTGATCTTGTACAACCAAGAAGGAACTTCGTGTCCTTGATTAATGGATCTATATAAATTTGTGTATATGGTTTATTAGCATTTTTAATTTCTTACATTGTTGTTTTCTTCTAATTAAATGTGGACCTACTCTAGCTAATGCATGTGAATTTTATAAGTCTACTCATAGCATTAACCCTCTCTCCCTATTTCTCCTACTCCCATTTACCTCTCTCCCAAGAAAATTCATTCCATGCACACTTTATACGCACTTTGCACAGCTTTAGTGGAGTATTCATGTCCGATCCCCAACCTAATGCCACCCCACAATTTTAGTTATTTTAAATTCAATAATGGGAGCCTCCCCATACCCAAGAAGGAGGGGCTTAGCCCTATGACCATTGATGAAAACCAATAATCAGATCTGCGATAAATTATTTCACCAACACACTTCATCTGCGATAAATTATTTCTCAACACACTTCATCTTTGTCTACTTCTATTTGCCTTCTTACATCCTTGTTTTTAGCACTTGGACACTCAAATGTGAAATTCCCAATAGTTTTTCACTTGAAACATGTTCTAAAGAATCATCTTCCCTACCTCAACCAAGTATTACATTCCCTCTTGAATATTATGATTCTCCATTATCTTGCATACTACCTTACGTACGCATCTGGACATTATTGTGTTCATATTCTTACATGTTGTTATATCCATGGTCACTTCCACCTCTCTGCACACATTATGAATTGCTCTCTTGGTTTTTTGTTGGCTCTTTTACACCAATTTTTCTTTCCCCTTCAATTCTAGTTGATAAGTTTCCTCCATTGTATAGATATGCAATAGGTAAATTTGAGTTCTTCTTGGATTCCAAACCTTCGGCCATTGATACATCATGTGTACTTCTCGTTGTTGACTTTAAACCATATCATGATCTAGTGGAACTCCTTTTGTGCATTCTTTAACAGACGTCTACTTTTTCTTCAAATTTAAGAACATATTGAATAAATACATTTGGTAGTCCGATGGTAAGAACTATTCTTCATTTTTGTGATCATGTGATCTCAACATGTTATCTTGTCTTTACCTCTCCTTTATCACTCATTTTGCACATCCTTACATCATGAAGACACATACTCTTTTAACTTGGTTTGTGTCACGCTTGATGTCTTGTGGGTTAATAATCTCCTCAAACTCAAAGTACTCCCCAAGCTTGTGATCAATTCATGAACTCTTATAAATATAACCTCATAGATAATTATGGAACATCCATTCTAGGTCCATGGCCCATTCTGGAAATAGCTTATAACAATCACACTTCCCCTTCTCCAATATATTCCTCTTCACCTCATTCTTCATCTATAATTGATCCTTCATTTCACACCTCCTACAACTGCACTTTCATCATCACTTTGTGCATCCTGGTTCTACAAATTCTCTTTTCAATCCTCTTCCACGACCTCCAACCTATTCTATACACCCCTTGGTTCTATCATAAATTTTTCCAGTGCTCACATAATAGTTGTGTTAGTTGCATTTGTTTTTTTGCATCCCCTACATTGGTGTCTCTTCTTGGCAAAGCATCCTTTTCCTTCAAGTAGTTATATCACGTCCATCATTCTACCAATCCTCCCACTTCCTAACCTCTCTTTAAGTGTGTATCCATTCTCTAATACCACATAATTGTGGTAGTGATAGGTTGAGAAGATCTAGCACTATTTTTTGAGTTCAACATAGCGTAAAAATGACTCAGAACAACACTAAGATTAATAGATCAAATTCCTTAATAGAATCTACAATTGATTCCATATATTAGGGTTGTTACAAATTTTATAATAAACTTATAAAACTATAAAGGGTGGTGTTTTCTAGAATTTATAGGCATATTCTAGCAGATCTAAAAATATATCCTTAACAACTAACCAACAACTTTCCAACAACCTACCAATAACTCTAAAATAGGCATTGGGTTGGATTTTATAGACCCTTCTTCTCACTCATTTTGTATTTTTAATTTATTTATAGAATTCTCTCCCTAACCCACTTAAACTTGAATTTGAACTCATGTACATTAATGGCATCCAACAACCCTGGTTTGGTAGTTGAGAGAAATATGTCTTGGAAAGTTCCACGTCCTTTCTTGAGTTAGTGGTTTTGGGTTTCACCTACCACTTGTCATTTTCTACCTCTATCATCATCCTCTTGTATAATTTTTCTTCATGCATAGAGATATGAAAATATTTGCATGCCCTTTATTTTCTTCATTATAAAATCGGGAGATTCATTTCCTTACGCTATGTCAAAAATAACATGCCCCTAATTCATCAAAACACCTTTCACATAATTGTAAAATCATTAAATTACTTTTTATGTGCACCATTTATCACACACCTTGTATTCCATCCTATTGTGAAGAACTTGTGTGCATTATGGTGTAATATTTACCAATCCTTTGCACTTATTTGATTTCTACAATTCTCGTGCACTCTCCAATACTTAGTTGAATCTCTAAAATACATGTAGATATTTGAACCTCCCATGATGCTCCTACATAAAATGCATAGTGCAAAGATCCCGAAGTTAGTGGGGAGAGATTGAGGTCATTCCAGTAGCATATGGTGAATTAAATGTTTTTATGCAAATAGATATAGAATACAAAGAGAATATATTTGTAATTATAAAATATTTGTTGTGACTATCTAGACAAATATCATAGATCCTTGGACATAAATGAAATATGTGGAAGAGATCAATTATGTATCATATTGGTTGAGGACACATTTTTCATCCCTAAGACACATTCAACTAGTGAACCCGTCCTCCCCTCATTTCTAGCATCCTAGACTTCACATGCATATTTAAAAATCGTAAACAACATTCTAATCTAGTTTCGTATCACTTTCACACACTTACATCTAGTAGAATGGTTACCTATTTCTAAAAATTAACCCTAATTTCCATATTATGATTTCTATAAATGTGTTTGAGTGAAATTTCCTCCTCTACATAGTTGTAATATTTTCATATATGTTTTTGTTCTAAAGTTATATTTACACATATGGTATTGCCATTATTAGATAAAATCAATTTTTAATATTACATTTTTGTGAACCCACTTTATCTATCAATATTTCAAACCTATAGCTTTTTTCCTTACCTCTAGCTTAAAGGTTTCATATTATACATATGATATTCAATGTCACTATTGATTCTAGGTTTGTCTTAAAAATCCCTTTTATTATTCTTTATCATCGCCATGAAAATTTCCCATCTTCTAATCTCAAATCCAACTTTCAAAATGAACTCATGAAACTTATTTTCATTAATCCTTTCAATATGCAATGGGATTATTCCCTTTACTTGATGGATTAAATTCAAGCCAAAAATCATGAGAAGGTTTCCTCAACGTATTCATCTTTGCCTATGTGGAGTCAATAAACACCTAATTTTAGTAGTTAGGTGCTTTGTAACACCGATATGTCATATATCCCTTATTCATAACTTACACGTAAAAAAATCTAAATGCATAATCTCATTATTTCCTAAGGCTTGCAAATACTTCTTATTCTATCGTTCAACTACTCATACATATATAGGACTACTATCATCACTTATACACATCTCATATCCCAAATTAGTCTCTTATTAAATTCTACTTGATATCGGTGACATCATTGGACACTATCCTCCAGTTTGGACAAAAGTACCACATGCTTCTATAATACTAGTTTACTCTATCAGTAAACATTCTAATTTATTATGTGTATATTATTTTTATTTCAAATTCACATGTAATGAGAAAGTGTATCATTTGGAAAGGTATAATATCAAATATAATACTCTCATTTATTCACCTAGAACTCTTAAGAGATCCTCTAGCTAATGTCTATCAAATGCTATGTAAATTTGACCTAAACTTCCCTAAATCAAAAATTACATTAGGGAATACTATATTCATGTATGAAGCACTTTGAACCAGGTTAGGATTGTCCCAATCCAAATCAAAAACATTCTAAAGTCATATCAAGAGTTATCAAGTATTTATACACCAAAGGGAACTTCAATGGTTTTTTTATCGAGAAACACTCTACTTTGGCATTGTACTTAAAAACTTTAATATAGAATTTTATTTATCACTCATGAATTTTACACTCTATGTATACTTATACATGATATCATTATTAAAGTATTTGGTTTATTTCTCAAATTATCTGTAAAGGAAAATATGTCATGACTAATGAGTCTTATAAGTTTAAATATAGGTTTCACCAAACTAGACAAACATATTTTTACAAGTTGAAAAGGAGATGGAACACCATCTCCTTTTTGAAGGGAATTTTAATCAAAGTGGAGAAGGATCACAACTACACAATCTTATTTACCTAGTATTACACTTTGATACGGAAAAAGAAGTTAATTTGAGTCCAAGAAACGAAAAAACTTAATATATAAGGAAGAAGAGACTTTTATCACACCATATTTATTGTGTTGGTTATTTAGTTAGAGGAATAAAATATAATTAGGTGTGAATTAATTTATTTTCATATCTAATTTTGGGAGAATTGGGCATGCCATTAAGAAGGATAAAATCCCCACCGTATCCTTTTGAAGTATATTACCATTAGATTAGATAAGAAGAATTCCCACACAATCTCATTTACCTAGTATGACACTTTTAAGTGGAATAAGAAGGCAATTTGAGGCCAAGAAATGAGAAAATTTAATATCTAAGGAAGAAGAGACTTTTCTCACACTTTGTATTTTTGTGCTAGTTTTTTCATTCGAGGAGTGAAACACAATTGGTGATTAAGCTAAAATGTAAATACGATCCTAATCTAAATGTTATTACAGCGTAATAAATAGATAGTAACTAAGTATAGAAATAAATACCCAAGGAAACTAAGCAATAAAGTAAAAACCCTAAGTGGAAAGAGAGGGTAAGAAGCCTTATCGATTCGTAGGGTTCGGAGAATGCACGAGTTGGAAAACCGGTAAAGATGAAGCACTAACCATCATACCAAAGTTTAGAAAAATGTAGATCCGGAGAGATAGGTTGGGTGGGGCGCCTGGAGAGGGATATGGGCACCGTGGGCTCCTTAGACCTTTTCTAAGGCACCTAGGTCTGTGGAAATGCTCATAAAATATCCTTTGAGGTGTTGCAAGGTGTTCACCTCTAGTCACCTTTAGTCACTCGATATCGCACCAAGATCACCAAGGTCACTTTGAAACCTACAATGAAGAATGAACCTGCAAAACCCTCAAATAGACATCAAATCCTAAAAATGAAATATGTAAAATGCGGGGTAGAAGCTGTCCTCGGCTATCACAATGTGAACTTACGACCGAGTGTTGCACTACATATCAAACCCAATGTAGTTATGTGTGTTTGGAATTGTGCCCTAGGTTTTCTTATGCATGTCGCACTTGGATAGCGAACAAGTAGCTAGATGTAGAATGTAATAAATGTGTGTATGGAATAGAATGAACTTCCCTCCTATAAAGTGTGATGCATAAAACTAGCCCTTGTGTCCCTTGTGATGGAGTTAGATGGATGCAATGGAGCTCTTAGATGCCTTGATGGATGCAACCTTAGGTGGTGATAGATGGTGTTTAGTGCTTTGTCCCTTATTATGATCACATAACTTTATGTTTATATGATTCCTTTTCTTGAATTTCATAATCAACCCTGAAAAGTATGACTAACAAAAAGATAAGATGCTTAAATAGCTATAAAGGACCTAAAAAGTGTGATTAAAGTATAAAGGGGCAGGGGGCACTAGAGGGGACGAGAGCACCTAAGCACTAGGCGTCTGGTGGTGTTGGTGTCGAGGATGATAAATGTTGAAGTATAAAAAGGAAGACTAAGAAAGTAAGGGTGTAAGACAAAAGTGGCAATAGAAAGTAAAGAAAGATGACCAAAGACATGGGTTAATTAGTAATTTTCTTACCTATTAATCATATGAATAGTAGTATCTAATCAGGACTAGATAATTACCCAAAGTGTGTGATTTTGTGTCTACATTTTCCCCACTTTATATTGGTGAGTGGAAATCTCAAAGTAACATAAAGTAGATAGAGATGCGTACTGATAACCATGTAGATCGATGATGAAAGTGTGTCAAGGGACTAGACAAAGCGTGGAGTGATAAAAATGTGAAGCGTGGATGCTAAGGAGGAAAAAGTATTTAAAAAGTGATAATGAGAATGAACCTAGGGGAAACTCATGTGTAGATGTTGTGATGTACCTATTTTCGATGTTATTTTTGTGGTTATTGTTGGTGTTGTGATGATTTTAATGGTTTTTTTACTACCACTTCCCATATGGACGGACCTATAAAAGAGAAGTCGAATAAGTAGTCAAATACGCATGTATATGATCAAAATATGTAATAAAAGTATGTAAAAACATTGAAAGTGTTAAAAATGAACATGTGCACTGATCCATAATGAGGAAAAAGAGTGTAAAAAGGATCATGTAGATGATTTTGATGCACAATTTTTCGGGTTATCTCACACCACTAAAATGGAAGAATTATAGGAGAATAGTCTAGTGTCATCCTCCAATCTTTAACTTCTTCTGTTGTGTAACACCACTGAAAATGGTGTGTATAACCACATGTGCTAAGGATTTTATGCCCTATAAAATCCATTGTGTATGGAGTTCTATAATCTTTGTTGAACGCGCCAATCGTTTTATTACTACCCATTTGGTTTCAAGCATCTAAGAAAGTTTGTTGTGTTTCCCTATGCTTTCAAGCATCTAGAGAGGTTGTTGTGTTAAGGACCCAATTATGATTCCGAGCTCTTCTGAAACTAAAAATTGTGTTGTACCAGTACCATGTTGTGTATGATGTTGTATGGGGTGACTGATTCACCCCAATTATTCCCCCTCATTTGGGGTACATGTGTCGTCTCTAAAGGACTATGCGGCCGAAAGGAGGACTGGTCATTAAGATGTAATTTTTCCCGCAATGGGAAGGTAATTTGTTTGGTAGAAACAAAGGCACATGCAAACAAAGTGGTTATAAAACCATTGTTACTACAAGCAAAGACAAACATGCATGTATAAAATGTAAGCTAAGAAGACACTGTGTAAGCTAAGACACAATCAGATAATGTAAAATATGTAAGAAGAAAAATTAGACCACAAAAAATAGGTTGTAAACATGGGACACCACTCACGATGTCGTAATAAAATCAAGGCCATTATGGCTGCAAAAAATTAGATAACAAGAAAGACATAGGAAAAGCCCGCAAACTATGAAAAGTAAAAGCAAATAGTGTATCAAACAACCATGGAAGAAAATAGTCTTGTATAACAAATTTTGCACATGAAACACCCGTTAGCACATTAGAAAGATAAAAATTATGTCAAAGCATGTATAATCTGATAAAGTAATGTGTTATGAAACAAAATGAAACAAGCACACCTGTAGTGTACGAAAGTGGATGCCCTCGGGAACCTTTGTGGGACTGGTAATAGGTATTGCACCAAGCATCCATGCTACGTGTAATATATCGTAGAATATATTATCACAACTAGAAAGGAAATTGAATGCGCATGTGTAAATGGAAATATAATGACATAAAAATATATATCTAGCATGTGGAATAAGATAAACATGTAACAAGAAATTGTAAGAAAGGCTAAATGTAACCAAGATATGCAATATGTTGTGGATGAGATGGAATGGAATGCAGTATGAATAATAGGATCAGCATGCCCCCCGAGTGGATATGCATGTATGCAATGAGGTTCATTTATCTATGCCCCCTCAGTAGTCAAAAATGAACCAGAAATGAGAGTGTGTCATCGGAAATAGGTTTGAGTTTTGTGCAGTATGTAGAAAGGGTTGATGAACTAAGTGATGATTGTAGAATGGTAATGCGTTGATGATATTAAATGTGACATAGGGATGATGTGCTAGAAAGTGTGATGATCTAGCCTAAATTGTATATCACTAGATGAGTGATTATGATGTTAGAAAGCATAATGATGTAGCACAAAGTGTATATCACAAGATGTATGGATAAGATGCTATAAAGTGTGATGATGTAGCACAAAGTGTATATCATGAAATGAAGGAATAGGAAAGCTATAAAGGGGTGATGATTTAGCCTAAAATCATATATCACGATATGTGTGAATAAGGTGATGGCTAAAATGTCACATAGTGTGATAAAAATGTTGATTGATTGATTGTGAAGATCAAATTGTAGAATGATGTAAGTGTGATGAGGTGAGGTTCAATTTTGATTTGGACCCTTAGCAATCGAGTATGAACCATTGGACTAGAGTGTGTCATCGGGTAATGAGTGCAACACATATAAGTAGATGAGTAAAATGTGTAATATGTGTAGTAGATGTGGTGATGAGAAAAATGTCATAGGTCTGCGATGTGTAGAGTGTATAATGTGTAATGTGGAATGTGTAGTGTCTAAGTGTAGTGTGTAATGCAAGATGTGTAGATTGTAAAAATGTATGATAATGTAGTGTGTATAATGTGTACGATGTATAGGTGTATAAAGCACAAAGTGTGGATGATGCATAGTAGATGGAAGATTGTATATGTATAAAAGTGTATGATGTATGAAGATGTGATGTTTAGTGTCTCTATGTGTAGTGTGTGAGGTTCATGTATATAGGATGCCCTTAACAGTCAAGTGTGAACCAAAGCACAAGAGTGTGTCATAGGGTAATGATGATGCTAGCATGTGTCAAGATGTATATTCAAGAAGTTAGGTGTGTAAGAAGGTGAATGTAAGACATGTGTTGATATTAAGGAGGGGAGAAATAGATTTGATTTCCCCCAAGTGTGTAATGATAAGGAAAATCAAGTGCCATTGTCTAGAATATCATCATTGTCTTGATCGAAGTTGATTGGGGTGGCATTGGAGACTTGATAGGAAATAGTATGAGGAGGATCATATAGAGAGCCATTGCGATGCAAAAGTGTACATGGTCATTGCATATTCTTCATTGGTGAAAGGTACTAGTGGACACCCATGTGCATACCAACGAGTAAGATTTTGAGAATGTCCAGGAGATGAATCACTACCAATAGAAATGTTGTCAAATGGCATGGGAAAAGTGATAGAAGTGTGACTGGAGTCTAAAGTGCCTCTAATATAGTCAAGCCAAGATTTTTCAAGTGTCAATGGAGAAGTGTGGGAACTACGTGTGATGAATACTACTAAATGAAAAACACGAAGACCATAGGTAGTTGTAATGTGAAAATAACCATGATAAATATGAGGTGAGTGAGGAGGTGGTAAAATATCATTAAGTGTAAATCCAAGCCTCAATAAACCATCATACATGCAAATATTATCGGAACAAGTAAAATCTACCGAAATATGATGCCAATATAATTTGTTAGTTAAGATCATGCATGTGAAAGGAGATGGTGTAGATGCCGACTTCTTAGGAGAGGGTGAAATAGCATCCAAGGTATGGAAAGACCCATGGTAAAGTACCATAGCATTAGTAGAGGGAGGGTCTTGAATTTTTATTCACCAGGGCCATTAGCCACAAAAGTTTCATTGAAATAGGAGTCATCTACATCAATAGGAGTAAAGTTGAGTTTTCCTAATGCTTCGTCAGTAAGTTCAACATGATCAACGTCATCATTAGAGTTGCAGAATCATCTGTTTTTACATTGTCATGTTGTATTATAGTATCAAGTATGTTGGTAGGTGGTGCACTAGATGTAATAGGAGCATCAACGAGCTAAGTAGTAGTTTGTATATAAGTAGACATTGTGGGTGAAATGATGGTAGTAGTATGAGTAGAAATAACTAGAGCACTTGGAGCGGTAGAAGAATATTGTGAAGCACTAGAGTGACCAACATCATATGTATCAATACTACTATATGGAATAATTTGTGTAGGAGGAATGGACATAGTAGTAACATGGTCTATGTTCAAGATCTACAGCAATAGTATGTTCATATCCATCATGCAATAATTTGACACATTGGTGTATAATATATGGGACTACTTGCATTACATGAATCCAAGGTCTACCTAGTAACAGGTTGAATTAAATGAAGCATCTATAACGTAGAAATCTGTGAGGATAGTCTTAGGTCCAACTCTAATATGTAATGAAATAGTTCCTAGGCATGTGCGAGTAGTTGAATCATATCCCCCGAATGAGAGTAGAGTTCTTAGAAATTATATGATCATTAATACCCATCTATTTTAGAAGGAAATAATCACATAGGTTGATGGCAAATCCATTATCAATAAGCACATGTTTAATGCAGGTGGTGATGATAAAAGTCATGATAAGCAATGGTGTACATGATTTTCTTTAGAAAATGGTGATATGTCCTCATTAGTGAATGATATAGCGCGTGGAATTTTTTTGAGAGACTGAATGAGGTGTGTGAAGGCTACCACAAAGTTATCACTTTCAATATGAATAAAACGAAGGGTAGCCTCTAATAATTAATGAAACTCTAGCGCTTTGTGCAATAATTCATAGAGAGATATTTTGGCTAGCATATTCTTAAGTTGTTTAATGATATCATAGCCCTTAGAATTGGTAGGAGGAGCCAAAGTAGTGATAGGTGGTGGGATAAAAATGGGTGGAGCCATAGGAGGATGAGTGTGGAAAGTAGTTGCCACATTGATAGAAGGAGCGGCTCAAGGCATAGTAAAGCGAGAAGGATGATTTTGTGAACTTGCATGAAATCGTAGTGGTAGTAACTATTCCTGAAACTTTAGTGGGCATGAAAAAGGATACAGATGATTGATTCATGACTTAATAAGGTGAATACATACTCAGTAACGGATGGTTTGATCGATTAGGTTCACCAAAATGATTAATCTAAAATGTAAATAAGAGCCTAATCTAGATGTTATTAAAATATTAAATAGATAATAATTAAGTATAGCAATAAATACCCAAGCAAACTAAGAAATAAAGTAAAAACCTTAAGTGTAAAGAGAGGGTAAGAAGACTTAGCTGATTCGCAAGAATCTATAGAATGCATAGAGTTGGAAAACTAGAAAATATGAAGCATTGATCGTCACACCGAAGCTCGAGAAAAATGTAGATCTGGAGAGATAGGCTAGATTGGGGCACCTAAAGAGGGACAAGGGCACCCGTGGGCACCTAGACCCTGTTTCTAGGTTCCTGGATCTACTGAAAATACTCATAAAACCTCCTCTAAGGTATCGTAAGGTGTTCTCCTTTAGTCACCTTTGATCACTCCGAGGTCACACCAAAATCATCAAGGTCGTTGGAAACCTGCAATGAAAATGAACCTACAAAACCCTCAAATAGACATCAAATCCTTAAAAAATAAATATGCAAAATGAAGGGTGGATTGTCCTCAACTATCACAATGGTGAACTTATGACTAAGCATTGCACTACATCTCAGACCAATGTAGTTATGTGTGTGTGTGGAATTGTGCCCTAGGTTGCTCTTGTGTGTGTCACACTTGGATATTCAATAAGTATCTAGATGTAGAATGTAATAAATGTGTGCTTGGAAGAGAATGAACTTCCCTCATATAAAGTGTGGTGCAGAAAACCAGCCCATTGTGTCACTTGTGATGGAGATAGATGGATGTAATGGATCTCTTAGATTCCTTGATGGATGTAACCTTAGGTGGTGATAGATAGTTCTTAGTGTTTTGTCCCTTATTATGATCACTTAACTTTATATTTATATGATTCCTTTTCTTGAATTTCATAATTAACCCCGAAAAGGTTGACTACCAAAAATATAAGATGTTGAAATCAATAGAAAGGACCCAAAAAGTGTGAGTAAAGTATAAATGGAATAGTGGCACCCAGAGAGGACGAGGGCACCTAGTGCTGGCGTCTAACTAGGTGTTGGTGTCTAGGATGATAAATTTCAATGTATAAAAAGGTAGACTGAGAAAGTAAGGGTGTAAGACCAAAAGTGGCAGCAAAAAGCAAAGAAATGTGGTCAAAGACATGGGTTGATTAGTACTTTTCTTACTTAGGAATCATATGAATAGTATTATGTAATCAGGACTAGATAATTACCCAAAGTGTGTGATTGTTTGTCTACAATTGGGTGTAAATTGAGTGATTTTCATATTTGATATGTGGGAGATTTCATATTTGACATGTGGGAGAACTGGGCATGGAATTGAGGAGGACCACATTCACACCATCTCTTTCTTGATGGTGATTCCCATTAGAGTGGAGAAGGAACACGTCCACACAATATTCTTTACCTGGTATGACACTTTGAAGATAAACAAGAAAGTAATTTGAGGCTAAGAAATGAGAAAACTTAAGATATAATGAAGAAGAGACTCTTCTCACATTTTTTTGTTGTGTCAAGATTGTTTCATTAGAGGAATGAAAAAAATTGGGTGTAAATTGAGTGATTTTCATCTGATGTGTGGGATAATTAGGCATGGCGTTAATAAGGAGCACATCCATATCATCTCCTTTTAAAGGAAATTTCCATTAAAGTGGAGAAGGAACATTGTCCACACAATATTCTTTACAGTATGACACTTTAATTGGAACAAGAAGGAAATTTGAGGCCAAGAAATGAGAAAACTTAAGATATAAGGAAGAAGAGACTCTTCTCAAACCATATTTGTTTTTTTATTTCTTTTGAGGAATGAAATAGAACACAATTCGATAATTTAGATTTAATGCATGTATCTTCATATTTGTCTAATATATGTATGCATCTTCCTATGTTAATTTATATTTTGTTAATCAAAATTATACATTATATACAATTCATAGGCACACATAGTTGAATCCCAAAATAATATAAAAACTCTAATGAACGGCCTTATGCTCTTTTCTATACTTAAAAATCTCCAACATCTTTTTGTGTTCTTTTAGGTGGAGCTTCTACTCTTTCTCTTACCATGATTCGGGTGAAGACATGTACTTGATGACAAGGTGGTTGTAAAGGATAACCTTCATATGTGGCATATAATCTATAAAATTGATTGAACTATTTCTTTCTTTATCCAATTTCTTCAAGTAAGTACCCTCAATAATAAGTGATCAATGGGAAATAAATTCTGATCGTAAATCTATAATCGTAAGCAACTTTGAATTTTGTGTACATTTCAATAAATAATCATCAACATTTTCTACATTGTTTTCCTTTAATGACTACAAATATATGACCGCATAAAAATAATATAAAAAACAAGTAATAATATACATACATAATTTGAAAAAAATGATAAATATTCCAATATGATACAATAATGTAATTTACCTTCTCCAAAAAAATCCAAATAAATGATCATAATCAAGAAAAAAATTAGATCCTAAACATCCACATCAGCCTCCTCAAAAGGTGGTGTCAATTATATTGTTTTTATCCTAATCATGCACATATTTTTATTAATTATTTCACATACACTCCCATATCCATCCTCATTTATGCAAAAATCACAAACACAAGAATAATCCATCTCTTTCAATATAGCTAGAGTATTTTGGGTTGTCATAACTTGATGAAAATCCCTGATGCCAACAATACTTCTACAATTGTATTCCCATGACCGGTCAATATCTATTCAAAAAAACATCAACCATAAATTCATATAATAATGAAAAATAATTATGTAAAAAACTTATGGTAGAATGTAATTTACCTTTCACTTCCCAAAAAAATCTTATGGGAGAATTTCCTATTACACTTATCTCAACACCACCAAAATGTGACTTGCACCAATTGAAAAATTCAGATGCAACACAAATTCAATTTTTGTCATCAAATTGTGCAATTGATACCCCTTTGATACAATCTCCTTAAATTTTAGTGATCCTGATTAAGGTGCAACTTGGTGGACAACACATTAATAATGGTGTTTAATGTGTTATTAAAATTAATTCACAATGAAATATTTGTAAACACAAAATAATTTTATTACAATTCCAAATTTATTAAAACTAGAAAACTCCATAAGAGAGATGTATGCCCAGTGATCTCTCTCTTTATTCAAAACAAGCTACTTTATAGCTATATAATGGAGAATATGAAAAACCACTAAAATAGAATATAAAGGGTTCCATAGGGGATCCAAAAGGTCATCCTACATGGATATAATTTGTATCCACCTTAGGGATGGATTTGAAAAGACAAAAGTAAAAAAATATAAAATATATCCTATTATTATTATTTTATTTAGTGTTACTTGTTGGATTCATATCTCCTAACCCATTGACCCATTTTCCGAACAAGATGATGCATTAGAAAGAAGAGTGGAGCACACTAATAGACTATATCTTTAGTTGATAAATAACTCAACTAATAGTTCTTTAAGCCCAAAATTTCTCCAAAGATCCTCAAAAATGTAAAATACCAAAAGCTGTCAAAAATTGCTAAAAATAAATTTTCAGGACTTTCCAAAAATAGATTTTCAAAAATCTTGTTTTGGATCATTTTCCCCTCCTTAAGAAGCAATGGGCCACATTGCTCCTATATTTTTACCAAGTGTAGGAATTCTTTCTCAATTTGACTCTTGGTGAACCATTTCCTTGGTGTGTCATTTTTGCATTCCTTCACTATGCAGTGGAGTGTGATTTATTGATGTTTAATGACCTTGACCACCCTATCAATGATCTTGATCAGAGTTCACTAGTTTCAAATAATTTTGGTTCAGCTCTATACTCTAAAACTATTCACCAATGTCTGATGTATCCAAGAGAGAAGGAAAGTATGGACATAATGACTCAACATTGAAATTCGAGATGCAAACCAAGGTAGGGTGGAAGATTGAGCTCAAACAAATTCTCACTATTTTTTAGATATTATGTATGGCCCATATCATAGAGGTATGAGTTTCTTGTGGATTTATACGGATATGTATACATACTTTTCCCCCATGGAGCTGATGAGGAACTCGATGGGCATCATGATTTTGTTTTTATTTTGGCTTGTTTGCTCTAAGATCTCATGAACTTGTTGTTTAATGTGTCAAATTCATTCTATAAATTTGGTTTCCTTATCCTCTTCTTTTTTGTATGGGTATATTATTCTTCCAACATGAAGTGTAATGATATATCAATGGGAGACAATGGTTTGAATCCAAGACATACCAGAAATGGGCTATGTCTTGTGGATTTATGAAGAGATCGGTTATAGCTATGTTGGACATAAACAATACTTTCATCCCATGTGTGGATTTTGGAGTAATACATCTAAAGAAGATGCATAATCATATAGTTGAATACCTATGTTTTCCCATGGGTTTAAGAGTCGATTGTAGTGGGTTTTTTTAATTTTATGTCCATCGTGGACCATGGTGTAGACCAAAATTCCCCAAAACCATAGAATCCCTATCTCGACACAATACTTTTGGAATGTCAAAATGAACCCAAACAAGCTTAAAAACAACATTGTAGTCTCCTCTTTTAATATTATCTTGTTGCGTAAGGTATCAAGATTACCATTTTGAGAACCTAAAAACCACCACAAAAACACAATCATGGAAATGTCTAGTGGAAGAGATACGACATGAAATTCATTGATATAAACTCCTTGAATTGGAAAAGGGGTATAAAGGCCCTACTTTTGATTAGTTGGCTTGGAAATCACATATGTTATGCAAGACTTGATGTATCTGGTAACATCATGACAAAGCTTTGGCTAGTAGAAATACTTCTACAAGACTACCAATTTATTTTCTACTCTAATTTTACGTACAACCCAATTGTAGTGAGCCTCCTAGATCAATTTACGATGCCCCCTCTAGGAACATAGAGGTATCCGAGTGTGGCATATAACCATTTCCTATATATGATAGTCCTGGAAAGTTTTTTCCATCTCTCATCCTTTGATAGATGTCACAAAACTCAATGTCATGTTCATTTATGTGAGACCATTCTAATTTCTCACGCCCACATGAGTTAAGTATTTATGTCATATAAGTGATTGGGGGCCGACTCAAACAATCATAAACTCATTTGGAACTCCCCTTTTTATGCATGATGTTGAGATGGAAATATTACATATAGGTGGAACACCTTTGATGATCATCATTCTATAAATTTCATTTTCCATGAGTCACAAATGCTTATGAATTGTTTCTTTTCCCATAATGTAGTGTTTCCATTATTTACAAGCTTGCACAATGTCGTACAAATCTTTATCATATATCGGGTACCTATGCCATTGTGTAAAATAAGGTCTCGTTGTGGTATGCCTCTGGATTCCCATGATGGGTGAAGACTATGCTAAGTGCATATTTTGAAGCATATGTTTCTATTTCAAGTGATTGTTGTAGATATAGCAATACCAAAACATGGTATTGAGAATTTTCTCTCCTTCATTTGTGAAAATTCCTTGATTGTGCCTCTATCCATAAGAAATTTACTTTCACTCCTTTATGTGTCACATGATTCAAAGTTTTGCAATGTGTGAAAAATAAGTATAAACTTACGGTAGAAGTTGGCTAGTCCCAAGAAACTTCGAAGTTCAATGATGGTCTTTGGTGTCAACGGTCTCGAATGACCTAGGTATTTTATGGGTCCACATGCACATTTACCTTTTAATGATGTATCCCAAGTATTGGATACTCTCCATTTTAAAGGAACACTTATCTATGTTGGCATAGAGCTTGTGTTGATGTACGGTCTGAAGAACCTATTGGACATGTTGAACATCCTCCACGAAGACAAGAATTTATTCTAGGTACACAACCATGAATGAATCAATGGTCACATGATATCATGTATCATCCTCGATAATTTGCATGTGTATGTATGATCCCAAAAGGCATGACCAACCATTCAAATAATCCCTCCTTGGATTTGAATGTAGTTTTCCAAACATCTATGGGATCGATGGGAACTTGGTGGTACCCTAACTTCATATCAATCTTTGTGAAAAACTTAGCTCCCTTGAGTTGGTCTAGGAGGTCATCAATTTGTGGAAGTGGGTATTAGTTCTTCACTGTGATTTTTTTCAAGGATTGATAGTCAATGAAAATATAACACATCCCATATTTATTTGGCGGAAGAACAATCGGAATTCCATGAGGTGATGCTCTTAGTTGAATGTTCTCTTCTAAATTAGATCCTTAATATGATACTTGATCTCTTCATTTTCAATTATTGAGTGCCTATATAGGGCCCATTTGGGAGTGGTGTTATGGGACCAGTTAAATTATATGTTTCACTTGACAATGTAAAGTTACACCTATTGGTGGTATGAATACATAGGTTTATTAAGATATCATCTTATTTAGATTTACTTTTACAATACAATTTGTCCTAGTGGGGCCGCTCTTTTGGTTTTTGTAACTTTTTTTCCTCAAGTTGTATCATGAGTGGAACAAAGGTCCTAGTTCAAGCGATTAATTTCGACACCATTTTTCACCGATCATGGCCACCAATTTAGCAGGGGCTACCTATTGGATGTGGTAACACTTAGAACCTACGAGTAATGATGGCACACCTAGGCCTCACTTCATAAAAACCATGGTGATCCCACATATATGACTATCCAAGAAGTACATCATAGACATCCAATGGTGCGACATCACATACCACCACATCTTTGAATGGTTTGATTGAATATGGAAGGTGACATTGTCAATTCACATGGATGTCTCTTCCCTAACTACCCAAACCAACAGAGTATGGTTGTGTGAGGAATTATTTCTAGAAATAGCCTCTTTACTATTTCTATAGATATCAGACTCTTTTTTACCACCGTTATCTAGAATAAAGTGAATATTCATACTATTTATCCACATCTGCGAGTGGAATAGACATTCTAGATCCTCTTTTAGTTCAAATCCTATGTGTGCAGTGGAAACACTGGTGTATGGATCTCCATCCAAAATCAGCTCCTCTTTTTCATGTATACATTGGTTCTCTATGGAGTTTTCTCCTACACATGGCTCCCAAAAATATATTAGCATATTTTTGTTGACAACTTGACAATCCTTCATGTCATGGTACCTACTCTTATGATTTTCACACTACATTATTGTGTCCTTTTGTGGATTTTCTTTCCATGTCTTCTTTTTGTCCTATTTCTATGGCAGTTCATCCATTCCTTGTTGCTTGGTGTCATTTTTCATTTCTTGGAATATGAAATGTATTTATTTCCCTATGTTTGGACATTTCTTTAATCTTAACTACATATTGATAGGATTCCTCGAGAGTATTGATGTCTACAAACTCCATCTCTTCTTGGATGTAATATCACAACCCATTATAGTATTTGAGAATATGATGCTTCTCAATGTCTCATACACCCACTTTTTCAATATGATATGAACCTCATTGGTGTATTCTTACATTGTATACTCATGACCTTGATGTAAATAGTGCATTTTCTTAAATTCATTTGTGTAAGTCTTCACTAAATAATATTCTTCTTTGATAGACTCTATGAAACCCCCATGTTTCTAAAGGTTTCTATCAACTATTACATAATCATTATTGTCCTCTTGTACGAGTATTATTCCCACCATATTTTGACATAAAGATATGCTTTTAGAAGTGCAAACATTATCTTTTTAGCATCGAAAAAAATATTGACATAGTTAAATATGATTCTAGTTGATCAATCCATTTATCCAATTCATCAACATCTATTTTTCTTTCAAACTCTAGAATTTCAAATTTTACTTGTACCTTGAATGGTTTTAATCCCCCAAAGGTTATGCTTGATGTGGGTGCAATTACAAAGGTGGGGCTAGCTGCAATGACAACCTAAGAGAGGATATTAGTGAACTATCCCATCATCTCCCTCCTCTCGCTTCTCAAGGGCTTAATCAATCATTACTGCGAAGGGATTTCTCATTTCCTCTTGCATTTCTTGAGTTCGTTTGAAGAAAAAAGGAAGGTAGTCAAAGGATAATGGGTATAGACACTATGTTTCTAGTATTCTAACCTTATGCCTTCTAAAATGTAAGTGGAAAGAACATATATTTGATACCACCGATATGGATTGTGCGTGCACAGTGGATAACACACTAACAATGGTTCTTAATGTGTTATAACAATAAAATTACAAAGAAATAGTTGTAAACACAAACTAATTTTATTACAATTCCAAATGTATAAAATACTAGAAAACTCCATCAAAAACATGTATGCCTAGAGATTTATATCTTTATTCAAAACAAGCTTATTTATAGTTATACAATTGAGATATATAAAAATGCTAAAAATATATTTTGGGACTTTCCAAAAATAGATTTTTAGAAATCTTGTTTTGGATCATTTAGTGAACCTTCTAGTTTCTTACAAATAATATCGAGGCCCGACACGCATGTAGAGGGGGTCATTTTTGTAATTTTCTCCTTAAATTTCTAGATGTGGCTAGATGTATATCAAACTCTATATGGGTATGAAAAAACATGTATTATGGATTGTATGTGTCCTTACATACACTGGATTCAAATCCTCAAATGTTTTTTCTAATTTTGATTTCAATATTTTCATCTTTGAAATTCTATACAAATCATTTTGATTTTTTCCAAAAAATGATTTGGGTGTTCTTTCCTCAAACCAGGACCAACCCTAATTTGTAAAACATCATTAGCATTAGAAGAGACATGAATATGGTTTTCCAATAGTCAATAATAATATCTTTTACACCATTAGAAATTTTGTTTCTTTGAGGTGCCCGCATATCAATGCCCAATTCCCTTCCATTTTTTCATCCAATTTAACCCTGCACTTCACATACCTTGAGATAGTTCTTCTACCTTTACCAAGAGCATTTATAATTGTTGTGACATGTCACTTTTTGACTATTTCTAGACCCACTAAATTTGATATGATAGATATATGTGCTTCAAAAAGGTATTTTCTATGAGATAAGCTACCAATAATGTCAAGTGCATTATGTAAGTTTTGTACCATGATATCTTTCATGTTATTGGTAGCTTTTGAATCAACTCCTAACTCAAAAATAGGGACCATATCTTTACGTCAAAAATTTCTTGTTACCAATTAAGTTCTACCAATCAAAGATTTTTTTGAAAATGATCTTTGTATATCTTTGGAAAATGTGCCTTTATTGTGTGTAATAACATATCATAATTTACTCTCTTGATAGTGTGAAGAAATCACCATCATCCATATCCTCAATATTATTCAAGTTTGGTAATCCTCCATTTAGAAATAAATCTTCTTTCTCTCCTTGAGCACAATAAACATCTTCATTAATTGTTATTTGTTCATTATTTCCTTCGACTTCTTCATCTTGAAAATCTTCTTATTCTTGAAGTGCTTGTTGAGCTTGAAGAAATTCAAGGTCTTTTTGAGTTTGAATTTCTTCTTGAACTTGAAGAGTAGTTTGTTCTTTTATAAATTTGTTTGTTTTGTTTCTATTTTCATTGTATTGTTTTTCCTTTTCAGGGTCTCTATTTCAATCAACCTTCCTCACTCTTATATATTTTTGACCCATTACATACCAAATTGCAAGAATTTGATTTAATAGTTTAATTTTAAAAATTGAAGGTAAAAAAAAAAGAATTGGATTTCATATTTAAACTAAAGGAAGAATATGGAAACCAAATTAACTAACGAAACAACTTGATTGATTACAAAATTGAAGTAAATAAAATAATTTAATTTCATATTTAAACTAAAGGAAACAAATGAAAACAAATTTAACCAAAAAAACAACTTAATTGATTAAAAATTTGAAGTAAATAAAATATTATAATTTCGTACTTAAATTTGAAGATAGTAAATGAAAACAAATTTAATTAAATAAAATATATATCTTGATTGATTACGACATTGAAGTAAAATAAAATATTTAATTTCATATTTAAATTAAATTTAAATAAATTAAATAATTTGATTGATTGCAAAATTGAAGTAAAAATAATAATTTGATTTCATACTTACACTAATGAAAAAAATTTAACAAAACAAAATAACATTATTGATTACAAAATTCACAATGTCTTTTATGAAATCACTAGTACCATCGAATAGAAAATATCTATTTTACATTTTTCTTTCCACCATTGAATTTCTTAACACCACATATATTTTTTCTCTATTTGGGAATTCCTTCTTAGATCTAGGATGTGGAACATTAATCCCATTGTGTATTAACCTTTTCCCATGTTTATATTGAATTGCATGTTCAACATTGTCATAAATTAGGCCAAATCCTTTGGAGTATGAATGTGATGTTTTAAACATAGAAAAAAAACTATGATAAGGTTATTAATTGTTAAAATTTTCATAATTTCATCTTTTATCTTAAATCTTGAGATTTGGACATCTATGATGAATTACAAACCGCTTTCTTAAAAATCTTCTTTAATTTGAATTTTTTAATAGACAATGTCCATGTGGGAGAGTTAAGGGGTACTTGAATGTTTGATTGACACCTAGTCCTCATATTATCAATATAGCTACAAAAACAAATCACTTTAATCATGATTAGAAATTCAAAATCAAAATAAACACAAAGATCAATATACAATTCAATAATTTTAATATTAGGTCCATAAACATATCATGATCATAAGGCTCCTTCATACATATATTGAATACTTTATCCAACATGTGTATAAAGGAGTCGTGCAATATACATTGGGAGGTCCCTCGTTAGGTTACTTTAAAAACATTTTGTATACACAATCTAACATCTA